>NEWO01000793.1:223266-243611 GCA_003013225.1 Phalaenopsis aphrodite | reverse complement strand
TATATATATATATATATATATATATATATATATATATATATATATATATATATATATATATATATATATATATATATATATAATTATATATATATAATTATATATATATTTATTTTAAGAAAATGGAGCTATCTATTTCTCCTTACAAGTTAAACATACAATTGAGTTACAAAACAGAAGGGTTAGATCACTAAACCTACACCCAAAACTCATACCCCATATAGTTCTTAGAACCATGCTCACAAAATGAAAGAAAGAAATCTAAGTAAAACCTTGTATGTACCCCCCTGAAAATAGTCAATCTGTACAATGAAGATAAGGAATGGATAAGGTGTCCTCATGTAGTAGGAGAACTAACTGAGTAGGAGGTATAGTCCGTACTGCAATCTCTTCAGTTTCCTTCCCCCTGATTGCCAAACTGTGTGCTGGAGTGTTACCTTCTCAAAGTTTATGTTGGAAGTGCACATCAACCTTAATCAACAGTCTTTTAATATTATTTTGCCACCAAACAAGGTTCCATGAAGAAGCTTCAACATTTTTTAGAATTTTGATGCAGCTACTGGAATCAGATTCTATTACCAATTTAGAGATGTTACATTTCTTGGAAAGGTAGATAGCCCAGTAGATGGCTATCATTTCAGTTTCAAGTGCTTCATTAGCCCAAGTTGGGAATGAAAAATAGAGAGTACACTTTCCAAGAGAGTTCTTAATAACTCCTCCCACACCAACAGCCTCCTTATAGAAACTTCCATCAGTATTAGCCTCCAACAAAAAAAGGACATAGAAGGTGTCAACCACTTCCCCCAAATAAATTTCCCCCACATAACAGGTTACCAATGAAACAGTTGCTGGAAAATATAAGCTGAAAATTTTTGTGAGGGAGCTTGTCTAGTGATGATTCTATATTTTTCTCCAGGATTGATTTTAGTTTTCTTCACCCAATACATTTTCTCTTCAGTTAAGATGGATGCCAGCAAATTACAATTCCATTGATTTTTAGTCCAGAATTCCTTCACTTTAGTTCCAGAGTTTAGATTGGAGGTGTCAATTCCTTCCCCACTCCAAATCCATTTATCTAGCCAGAAATTAATTTGTCCTTATCCAAGTTCCCAAATAAACAGATCCTCAGCTTATGCCTCACCTCCAAAAGTTTAGTCCAAAGCCTGTAATCCCCAACTTTCTTCTCAACCAAGTTAGGGTGAACAGTCCTGCAGTATTTCCCCTTGATAAACAAAGCCCAAAGACTATCTTGGGCTCTAAAATTTATCCAGAGTTTATAAAGATTAATAACACTGAGATGCTGAAAATCCTTAAAGCCTAAACCACCTGCATGTACAAGCTTACACAATTTATGCCAGGCTAACCAATGAAATTGTTTCTTCTGACCAGCCCAAAGAAATTTATTAAAAATTCTGCCAAGCCTTATCTGAGTCTCCTTCTTCATAGTAAACATCTGAAGAGCATAGGAAGGGATAGAAGTTAAAATGCTTTTGAGAAAAGTGATCCTACCTCTATTAAATAGGAAGTAATTTGTCCAACATTGAAGCTGTTTCTGAATTTGATCAATTACCCCATTGAATTGAGTTTGTTTAGTTCTCCCTTTTATTAATTAAACACAAAGATAATTGATAGGTAAAGAGGCCAAGCTAAATCCAGTATGCTGTGCAATCCATTGCTTAATCTGTGGAAGAGTATGGGAGCTAGTAAAAATTTGACATTTTTGTTTGTTAAGATACATACCAGATGATCTTTGGAAGTGTTTCAGTACTTGATTGAGAGACTTTACTGCATTCTTGGTAGCCTTAGAGAAAATGATTATATCATCTGCATAGGATAGATGACTCACACTAATATTAGATTTGTGCTGATAGTTCAAATGTGGAGAAGATAGAAACTTTTGATTAAGAAGCCTAGAAAGATAATCGATAGCCAAAATAAAGATAGTAGGGGACAAGGGATCTCCTTCTTTAATTCCCGTAGTGGCATTGAAGAAACCTTGGCTTTTGTCATTAATTAAGATAGAATGGTTGTTGCAAATGAACCATCTTCTAATCAGATTGACAAAGTCTCCAGAGATGCCCCTAGAATTTAAGGTATCCAAAATAAAATTCCAGTTAATAGTATCATAGGCTCTTTGAATATCCAATTTCATAATGAGATTGTTGTCTCTACATTTTTGGTCCAGATCCAGTAGCAGTTCCTGGGCCAAAAGGATGTTATTAGATACTTGCCTTCCTTTCACAAAAACCACCTGATTCTTGCTTATAAGCTGCTGAAGACGAGGTTGGAGTCTGGTGCTGATAATCTTGCTGATAACATTAGAAATGACATTAGTTAGGCTGATTGGTCTAAAGTCTCCCCATTTTATCCTGCTGGAATTTTTAGGAATCAAGGTTATCGTGGAAGCAGTAAAGTAATTAGGGGGATCAATACCTCTAAAGAAGCTTTGCACAACATCAACAAACTCCCCACAGATGATATTTCAAGTGGCTTTATAAAATTTTGTAGTGAAGACATCAGGGCTAGCTACCTTATGGTCATCAAAAGAGTCCAAGGCAGCTTTAATTTCACCTTCCAAAGGAGTGGTATTTAGATTCAGATTATGGACATAATCTTTGCAATCAAAGAATGTATCCATCTTGATTTGATCTATAGAAGGGGACTGCTCCTTAAAGATATTTTGAAAGTAATTTTTAGCATCTTGGGCAATATTCTCAGCATCAGTCAGCACATGGCCAACAGAGTCCTGAATAGATAAAATCATGTTGTTTTTCGTTCTGAAGTTAATGCAGGAATGGTAATAACTTGAGTTTTTATCTCCTTCCATAAAATTGGTAACAACAGCTTTCTGCTTCAAAAAACATTCAGTGTAACTAGTATGGAGTAACAGCTCTTCATTAGCTTTATGGTGGTCAACTTCAGAAATCAAACCCCTTTGGAAACTGTCTTCCATGTTAATAATTTTATTTTTAGCCTTAATCAAGTTCTCATGTATGTTACCAATAGTGTCCCAATTCCACTTCCTTAGCTTAGTTGCCACCTTCTTTTGCAGTTTCCAAAGATTTATCCAAGGATTAGTATCACCTTCAGACTTCCAAACCTTACCTACTACTTCCATAAATTGAGGGTGGAGGGTCCACATGTTCTGAAACCTGAAAGGAGCTATAAATGGGCTTTCAGCATTTTGCATTGTGCACAGGAGGGGCCTATGGTCAGAACCTGCCATGGCCAAATGAGAAATGACAGTGAATGGGAATATTTGAACCCATTTTGAGTTACCAAGCATTCTGTCAAGACTTTCCCACATGGAACCCCTTCTCCAAGTAAAGTCAGGATCTTGATACCCCAAATCAAATAATTCAGCCTCAGAAAGGAAATCATTGAATCTATTCATGGAAGAAGAAATAGGTGGCCTACCACCTCTTCTTTCAGAAGGAGAAGAGATACAATTTAAATCACCCCCCAAAATCCAAGAAGAGTTCAGAGACTGGCCAATTTGAGTTAACTCAGTCCATACGGTGAATTGATTAAAGGCAAGACTGTTAGCATAAACGAAGGTGACATATCCAATACGAGCACCAATATGAAATTGGATGTGAACAAATTGGGAATGATTTAACAACACAGACCACTGAAGTTCAGCTCTAGCAAAAAGCCAAATTTTGTTATTTATATTGGAGAAATGATGAAATTGAGGGAAATTTTTCTAAATTTTATGGGAATTTTTAGTAACCAATGGTTCAAGAATGGCAAAACACCACACTTTATGAATTCTCACCAAATATTTTAGTCTCTTTAGAGAGGAGGGGTGACCAATACCGCTAATATTCCAAACAAGGAACTTAATCATTGAGAAAAGGTCCTCCCTTTCCCCTTAGTCCTCCTAGGAAGGTTATCCACATTAGAAGTTCTCTCCATAGGCTATTTATTTTCAACTTTACCTTTTTTCTTCTTATGGTCTCTTTAGACTTGCCAATCTTCTGTTAGAACATCTGCCAAACTATTGATAGTGTGATCTTCAACCCTAAAAGGTTTTATGTTTAATAAGCTGTCATCTTGTATTATCTTTTCCTTTAAATTATTGTTATTGCATAGTTCATCCTCTTGCTCCCCAACATTACTACTTGGCACAATCTCAACTGTGTTATTTAGCTCCACATCAGTGGTGTCAACACCCCCAGCCAATTCAACTGCAGTCCCAACTGGCTTGGAATTAGTTGTTATAGTCCGTGGAGCTCTTTTTTTTATTTGGAGGGTGTAGTCTATAACACTTCTCCACACTATGTCCAAGCATTTTAAAATGTTGGCATAAGACAGGCTTTTGTTCCACAACTATCTTTTTCCAGAAACCTTCCTCAGTAGTTTCAATCCAAACTCTATCAATATCAGGCAAAGTAATGTCCCTATCAAACAGAACTTTAGCTCCAGCTGGTCTTGCCACATGATATGTGGGGGCATCAATTTTTAGGGGGCAACCAAGCACTCTACTAATGCTGAACAACACATTCTGATGGAAATACTGAATTGGTAAATTAGGGATCTTGAACCACATTGGAACGACAAGAGGTTCTTTTGTGGGATCAAACTCTGGAGTCCATTTCAGCAATTTCATTGGGACACCATTAATGATCAAAGTCTGCTTTGCAAACACCCTTGCATAATCTTCTTCATTAAATAAAGAAATCAGAAGGTGCCTTCCATCTATTAAACCCAGTCTCTAAGCTCCTTTAAGTTTCAAATCCATAAAGTACCTCCTTACCAAGTCCATCTTATGATGGTCATACTGAAAAGTACCCACCAGGGTAAACTTAACTGTTTCATTAAGTTCATAGATTTCCTGGGAGAAAAGATTATGGCAGGTTTCCCTTCTTTCAAACCTAAAGGATTGACAAAAGGGTAAACACCCACCGAGTAGCAGTATCATGGAGACATTGTGGGAAAACCAAGTGGTCAAAGGATTTAGGCACTTCAAAACCACTTCCAACAACATCAACAAAGGTTTCCTTGGTCCATTGGGCATCAGTATCAGCATTAATGGGGAAGGCCTTTGGGGAAACATAGCCCAAAGAACCCCTAAACACAAAAATATGAAAACAGTAACAGGGCTCCAAAAGCAAAAAGGAGCACAAAACAAAACAGCTACAGAAAGGATGAAAGGACCAAAACAGCACCAAGTTCAGAACTCCAAACAGAAAGAGTAGAGAAAAGCAGCATCTTAAGCAAATCAATGGAATAGTAATCCTGTTCAACAAAGATCTTCTCGGGTAAGACAAAACAAACTCCACCAACCTCAAGCACCCCTTGAAGATAAAGCAAGCTTCTTCATCCAACACCATCACTACTCCAAACAGCTCCATCACCTCCAAAACCTTAGCAGAGCGCAACTAGGTCCAGCCGCCACCATCCTGTATTATTATTATTATTATTATTATTATTATTATTATTATTATTATTATTATTATTATATATATATATATATATATATAAAGAGATTCAGATAAGTCTCGAAAGAGACCCGGTTAAATGATTTTGTTTGATTCAAGATATTCATTCTAAATTGTAGCAACTTCAGCAAATCAATGAAACAGTAATCCTATTTCAACAAAGATCTTCTCGGGTAAGACAAAACAAACTCCACCAACCTCAAGCACCCCTTGAAGATAAAGCAAGCTTCTTCATCCAACACCATCACNCCTCCAAAACCTTAGCAGAGCGCAACTAGGTCCAGCCGCCACCATCCTGTATTATTATTATTATTATTATTATTATATATATATATATATAAAGAGATTTTTTCAGATAAGTCTCGAAAGAGACCCGGTTAAATGATTTTGTTTGATTCAAGATATTCATTCTAAATTGTTGCAACCATAGCCGTAAACATCGTGAGTCTAATTTAGGGAAAATTTGAAATTACAAAAAATAGCTACACCAAAATTGATCTTCTTCTTTGACATTGAAATAGACTTGGGTGTGAATAAGAATGAGCTACCTGATAGAGCCATCATTCGCTTTGGGCAAGGGTTTGATAATACTGACATTAAGTTTGGACATGTTACCGTCAATGTATTAAGAAACAAAACTCATGAAATGGTGGAACCCATAGTGGAATTCAACTTGAAGTTGACACATGAGTTCCCACCTTTAAAAAGGGTATCAGCTAAGAAGGACATTGCTACTGTTGCAAAAATCACTAAAATTTTCAAGAATACCTTGGAAACAACTGTTACTACCCCCACCGCTCTAGTCACTGCACCTGTCACCATCGCCACTCAACTTAAAGGGAAGGAGATTCAGGTACATGATGAGTTTGTCACTGTGGAGGGTTCAACGTTCTTGAAAGTGCCTTCTATATTTGAAGTAGGGTCCAGTTTGAGATCTGTACCTCTGACCAGGACTCAGAGAAGGAACAAGAACCAAAGAATAGCTAAGGTCAAGAAAGTGAAAGCTGCCAAGGTTTTAGCCTTGATTTCTTTAGATGAAGATGAAGAAATTGGATTACCTGAGACCTTCCCTCTCTTAAAAGGGAGCAGGTTTCATCCACTGTTCACCACTCTTGATTAAGAGAACGTTCGGAGGATTGCTGCTACATCATCCCAATTCTACCGTTGCAAAAACCAAGTAAAGAATAAAGGATTTGTATAGTTAACGCAAGTTCGTATGGTCTCCGAGAAGCTGGCAAAGAAAGAAAGATGTTATGTTACAAAAATCCTCAATAGGATTGGGAAAGTTGTGTCACCCCAGATGAGGAGCCAAATACTGAAGGATGATAAGTTTATTTCACAACCTACAAGGAGATTTTTAAGAAGACCAGAAGGTTTGCCTTTGCAAACCTCTCGGAGAGTTCATTCAGATGATCACCGTCTAGATCTCTCTTCTATCACTACTACTCCACTACTACCCGTAAATCTCGTTAAACAACATTTGAGAGCTCGTGTTCCTTCTGTTTTTGTCGTTGTCACTCCTCCCACCGTTCTTTCCCCAAATTTTAGGGGATGAAAACCCATTAAATCACATCTTGGACAGATAATAAGTGTACCTAGGGTACAAGATAAGCCCTTACTGTGGTTAGAAAGGTCAAGGAATAGTAATAGACTCCTGTTGATATGTCTAGTTCAGACATTAAGGAGCCCATCGGTTCTCAGCATTTGGATATCACCAAAAAGTCCCTTGATCCCAAAATATTTGTATCTGAGAAGATGGTGTGGCAACCTAAGTTCGTTGAACTAACACATACGGAGGATCCAATGATGAAGAATTTAGGGGAAAATTCCCCATATGCTGTGTTGCCCACTATAGTTGTCATTAAAAATGGTACTTGTCAGTTGTCGCAGACTGAACCTGAGGTGTTTAAGAAAGACCCAATTGAAATAAAGTTGGAAAAGCTCATAAATGTTATTAAATATTTTTCTGAGGAAAGGAGAGATGAATTGGATGATGAAGAAGATTTGACTGATTATATGGATGAGGATTTTTCCGAGATAAATGTCGTGGAAACCCGAGCATCTTCATCCTTACGAGAGGCACCAGGAGAGGAGACTGTTGCTAAAATATTACAAAAGATTGTTCAGCAAAAAGATGAGCAAATGTAAAACATGAAGGCAAAAATGGAAGAAATGATTGCTGCTATTATGACCTTACAAAGTCAACCACAGTCTCTAAAAATAGTACCTATTAAGGTAAACCAACTGGATGTTGTACAAAGTGACAAAAATAAAAAGGAGTCTACTTCTGTTAATACAGAAGAACAATGTAAGAAAGATCATGCTAGAATTTGATACCAGAGAAGGACATTAAAAATATGATAGAACAGCAGGTGAAAGAAACCTTGACACAGTCTAAAGGCGGTGCATCAATTCTATGGGGTAGACCATATCCTGTAGAATTCGATACTGTGCAATATCCCAAGGGTTTTGTACCACCTCTGTTTAAAATTTTTGATGGAACAAGAACCCTCGACAGCATGTGGCACATTTTTGCGCCAGTTCTTGCAATGTAGGAGGGAATGATGCTCTACTTTTCTGACAATTTTTCAGTAGTCTATCAGGAGTAGCATTCAATTGTATGCGGAATTGTTGAATGGTTCTGTCAAGACATTCTCAGAATTAGAAGATCTCTTCATCAAGAGATTTGCTGGGGCTCTACACCATATCACTGTTGATGATTTAGTGATCGATAAACAAAGAAAGATGAAACTCCAGTGCATTACATTCTGTGCTGGAGGAATTTAAGAATGAAATGCAAACCACAATTGTAAGAATAGCATGTGATTGAAATCCTGTTAAAAAGTGTTCACGGGCTAGTTGCTTTCCTCCTCAAGGGGTTCACAATTAAAACTTTTGAAAAATTTCTCAGAAAAGTAGAGAGTCTTCAGGAGGAAGCTAAACAACTTGGTTTTATTGAGAAATTTGAAAAATAGAGACCCACAAAAGTCATTGAGAAAAAGTCTGGAACAGTTGTGACTATTGACAAGGGTAAGCAACCATTGGAAATAAAGGTTGAACAACCACAACAAAGTCGTCAACCTCTTCAGCAATATCATACACAGTCATCCCAGCAAAGGTCTTATCAGACAAATAACAGATCAATTCCAAGCCTAACAGAATGTTTGAATAGAGTGTATCCTTTTAAAGACGAAGCAGTTGGTAAAGTGTTTCGTAATTTAATCAATAAACCAGGATTCAGCTTACCATAACTAAAGAAGCCCGATGAGGTTGATAAGAAGGATCACTTATTATATCGTCTATATCATAGAAAGATTGGACAAACTCTGGAGAGTTACTTTTATTTCAAGAATTGGTTGGAATACAATCTTAGGGATGGGAACATAACAATCCTGAAAGACTATATGAAAGAACCTGGACAAGGCTCGATCAATACAATTTTGGTTGATCCTATTGTTTCGATCGATCCTTACGCAGTCGAAGATGGGTGGAATACAGTTTGGACAAAGTCTTCAAAGAAAATACTGAACCAAATTTAGAATGCTTTGGAACAAGCTACGATTCAAAATCAAGAACCTTTTAAGCCAATATTTTTTGTTACGGTAGAAGAAGATTCAAAGAAAACTGAAAAACCAATCAAAAAGCTAAAATGTGAAATGAAACTTGATCGTCCAACTACAGATTTGGGAGAGGAATCTCTCAAACCGTTGACTTTGTATGATTTCTTCTTTACTCCACCAGGGGCAGGTAATTCTATGGAATTCAACTTTAGCTACATTTTGACTACTTCTGTGGATGGTGTGATTGGTGATGACCAACCTAATCCCTATACTAATCCCAATCTTTCTAATGATTCTCAAATCGTACAAAGTTCTGACACATGTGACGGTGAGTCTTAAAAAGATATTGATGATAATAATTATGATTTAGAAAATGATAAGTCGATATTTGAGTTACACGGATTGCCAGTTGTGATAGAGTTAGAGTCTTCAGATTCAGAAGAACCTCGAGAAGAATCAATTACTCCAGCTCATGTAGAGGCAGTTCCAAAGTCAAGTCACGATTTAGGAGAAGTCACAAAAATATATTTAAGAAGTGGAAAGGTAATGCCTTCGAGAATGGGTCCAAAGGATACGATGAAACAAATAGTTTTTCAGGAAAATCCACTTCCAACGACCGATGAAATACCTGTCCAAAAGGGAGATAAGGAAACAAGCATTAATGTGGACTATAATGTACTAGCCCATCTTAGAAAATTACATGCTAAGTTGAGTATATACGATGCCCTAATCCTATCAAAGGAAATGAGGGAGGCTTTAATAAAAGCTTTGTTTGATCCAGAGATCTGTTTAGCTCAACTTGCTAGTACTTCCTTGGATGAGGTTTGTTCATTAAGGGAACAAGAAAAAATAACATTCACAAATGATGATTTGCTGCTTGACACTACTGATCATAATCGTCCGTTGTATATTTCTGTCAAAATTGGCAACTTCATGCTCTCCAGAGTATTAGTGGATCCGAGGGCATCCATTAATATAATGAGCTTACGGACTTTAGCTTATTTGGACATAGATGCAATACAATTGACTGCTGATAAAATGATTTTAAGTGGCTTTAACCAGAAAGGGTAAGGAGCTCTTAGATCAGTTACATTACTGATAAAAATTGGAGAATTAATAACAACTGCTAAATTCCATATCATTGATTCTGAGACTTCGTTCAATGCTCTCTTTGGCCGACCCTAGATTCATGAGAATAGTTTAGTTCTTTCGTCACTACATCAATGCATTAAGTACTGTTTAGAAAGACAAGAATGTTGTATATAGGGAGATCTACAGCATTTTCAATTCATGAAGTGGGTATTCATGAAGATGTCACTTACTATACTTCTCTGAAAAAGAATTTTACACCTCAAGACATTGCTGCAAGAAACATTAAAGGTTTAGAAGATATACAAAGAAAAGGTCATCCAATACCGATTCAACAATCTTTTACCAGCCTTTACAACAAGAGGGTGAGAATTCCTCTAGAACTTGTATCCGAGGTCGAGGCCGGGGACGAGGTCGCAGAATGAATAATAAGATTGTTGGACAAAAGAGTTCAATCATCACCATTAGTTTGGAAGAAAGTTCTGAAGATGAAAAAATGAAGAAAGACACAATGACAAATTACTAGAAGAAACCAATGTTCGAATTTGATTTAAAAGGCGAAGAAAAATGTGAACGTGGTTCAATGTATGATCGGATTAATATCTATGTACAAACTATGGCCCTCACCTTGATTTCTACTCATAAAATTAAGAGTCAGACAGTCAAAGAGGTATATAGAGCAAGTATGAAAGCAATTAAGATTTATCCCGGTTCTTCATCCTCTAGTTCTGAAATCAATGTAGAACTAGAAGATGAGCTTTCTTCCGAGTTAATGGAATTGCCTGTTGATTGTTACTCGCCTTGTGTTCAAAATATTTCTCAGTCTGGTTTGATGCCTAAGCAATGCTCAAAAAATAACTCATGATACTTTGAGAAACTTTGGAATAATGATAATCAAGCATTTACTTCCAAACATGGTCTTGGGTTTGGCACAGTGGGGCCTTTTGATGATACAAAATTTTGCCTAGTTGTTACTAATGGACATGAAGAAGATTGTTTAGAAATTCTAAAAAATTATGAAGAATCTACAATTGAGGATGCCCCACCAGAATTTGAAGAAGAGATTAAATCAATAGTAGATGCATTACCAGAAATTAACCTTGGTACCGAAAAGGAACCTAGGCCAATTTTTATTTGCGCTCGACTTGGTGAAGAAGATTCTATAAATATGATTAATTTGTTGATAGAATTCAAAGATTGTTTTGCTTGGAATTATGAGGAAATGCTTGGATTGGCACTAGAAGTTGTAGTACACAAGCTGTGCCTAGATCCTACTACCATTCCAGTTAAACAAGCTCCAAGAAGAATGCATCTTAATATTGAACAATAAGTTATAAATTTATAGACGCTAAATTCATATAGGAAGAACAATACCCTACGTGGTTGGAAATTATAGTACCAGTTAAGAAGAAAAATGGGCAAATTTGAATCTGTGCGGACTTTAGAGATTTGAATAAAGTATGCTCAAAAGATGAGTTTCTTCTTCTAATCCCATAATTGATGGTGGATATTGCATCGTCTCATAAAATTTTCTCCTTCATGGAATGGATCGTTGAGGTATAATCAGATAAAAATGGCTTTAGAAGATAAAAAGTTTACAGCTTTTTGAAGGCCAATTGGAGTTTATTGTGATACAGTAATTCTTTTCGGGTTGAAGAATACTGGTGCAACATATCAGCGAGCAATGACAAGAATCTTTAATGACCTCATTCACAATCAAGTGGAATGTTATGTTGACAATTAGGTCATCAAAATCAAGCAAAAAAAGATCATTTGTACCATTTGAGAATTTTTTTTGAGCAGTTACGACAAATCAACCTTAAAATGAATCCCCTAAAGTGCGCATTCGGTGTGACTTCTAGGAAATTTTTAGGGTTTTTTGTTTGGTACCGCGGGATTGAGATTGACCCGAGCAAAATTAAAGCTATCTTCGAAATGCCACCCCCTAAGAATTTAAGATAATTACGATCTTTTCAAGAGAGGCTGGCATATTTAAGACACTTTATATTTAACTGTCAGGATGGTGTCAACCTTTTTCCGAGTTGACTAAGAAAGACACAAAGTTTATCTGGGATGATAAATGTGAGCGTGCTTTCGAGAGCATTAAACAATACCTAACGACATCTCCTGTCTTGACAGCACCCATTTTAAGTAGACCTTTAATACTTTATACTACAACTTTGGACATCTCCCTTGCATCCTTGCTAACCCACGTCAATGATGAGGGTAAAGAAAATGCCCTTTACTACTTAAGTCATCGTTTGATTCCAGCGGCAGTGAAATATCCTCCGATTGAGAAATATTGTTTGGCCTTAATTTTTGCAGTTCAGAAGTTCCATCATTACATGCTTTCTCACAAAGTCAAACTTATCTCGAATTTTAATCCATTGTAATTTAATGTTTTGACTGATGCTTTCTGGTAGGTTAGCAAGGTGAGCCATGGTATTATTGGGAGTTTATCAATGGGAGTAACTGACATTAATATCTACAAAGATTCACAGTTGATCATTCAGCAGGTTTTTTGACAATATAGTATTTTGAAGTTTAAATTGGAATAATATCGCCGCTATACAATGAACTTATTAGAACAGATTCTAGCTGTGACAATGTATAGTATCCCAAGGGGAGAAAATACTCTCGTAGATGCCTTAGCTAAACTTGCCAAGGAATTTGCATGTCTACAGGAAGATTCCATTAAGATGACTATTCAAGGACTTTAGGTTCTGTCCCAGATCGATGTAGATACTTTGGATAAATTGGGTAAAGAGAAAATAGTAATGACAACTATGGAAACTGCAGAAGACTAGCGTCAACCTTTCACAAAATATTTACAAAGAGGAAGCTACCAGATGATAAGTGAGTGGCATATTAGATAAAGAAGAGAGCCTTATCATATGCTTTAATAGATAATGTTCTTTATCGATGATATTTTTACCAAATGTGGCTGAGGTGCCTGAATGCTATAGAAGCTCAAGAAATCGTTAAAGAGGTACACTCAGAACTTTGTGACGCTCATTTGTCAAGTCTGAATATCAAAATAAAAATTAAAAAGCTAGGACATTACTGGCCCGCGATGATGACCGACTGTATGAAAATTGCCAAAAGTTGTCACGAATGTCAGATACATGGAGTGGTCTTACATCACCCCCTAAATGTGCTACACCCGACAGTCACGTCATGACCATGGGAATGTTGGGGCACAGATGTGGTGGGTCTTATAGACCTTCCCTTTTCAAAGGAACATCAGTTCATTCTAGCTGCTATCGATTACTTTTCACGATTACTTTTCAAAGTGGGCAGAAGAAATACCATTGAGAGAAGTAAAAACATACCATGTCTTACAGTTCTTCAAGAACCAAGTTGATTACCATTTTGGTGTACCACGAAAAATTATCTCAGACAACGGGACTGCATTCAAAAGCATGAAAATCAATAAATTTGTCGGAGACACGGAATAAATTGGCGTTATTCTAAAATTTATTATCTTAGAGCTAATGGATTGGCTGAGGTTTTTAATAGGACTCTCGTCCAAATTCTAAAAAAGACCTTGGATGAAAACAAAAGGACTTGGCATGAGCAGTTGTTAGAAGCCTTATGAGCTTATAGATATACATTCAGAACTCCAACTCTGTCTGCACCTTACACACTTGTGTATGAGTCTGAGGCTACGTTACCTTTAGAAGTTGAACTTCCATCTCTCAGATTTGTCGTTGCCAACAAAATCACTACTGAATAGAATGTCAGATTATGACTGGAAGAATCAGAAAGTTAGGAAGGAAAATGACTGGTAGCACAACGAAATTTGGAATTGTAGCAAGCTAGGATGACTCAGGCACATGACAAACTGGACCATCCCGAGACTTTTAAAGTTGGTGATTTGGTTCTTGTCCTTAGAAGACTTATTCTCACACATCGCAAGATAGGAGGTAAATTTGAACCAACATGGGAAGGCCCATTTTTGGTCGAAAGGGTTTACTTTAGAGGCGCCTACCAAATGATAAATTGTTAAGGAGAATGGCCTATGCTTCCAATTAATGGACGATATCTGAAGAAATACTAAGCCTCATGATGTTTCAAAAGAGCAAACTTCAGAAATAAATTCTTGTTCTTAGAAGCACCGATGTTCTAATTGCAACTGTGTTTGAACATAAATTTGTAATAAAAGATACTTGAATAAGAAAAAAAGCTAATTTTGCAATATATTAGATATATATAATTTGATATATGACACGCCTTCTTTCTCCCTTCTTCTACCACTGTTAGTTCGTATCTTAAACTAAACCTATTATGTGCATACATGTATATTTTTTTTTAAAGAAAGAGCTACTTATGTCTCCTTACATGTTGATCTAAAAAAGGGAGTTACAAATAAGTGGTCAGACCACCCATGACAAACCCAACACACCTTACAATGTTAGTCTATATAAATTTTCTTACAAAAAGGTGTAGGTATATATATATATATATATATATATATATCAATCTATACAATCAAGATAAGTAATGGATAAATTGTCCCAATGTAGAAGGAGAGCTAATTGAGCTAGAGGTATAGTCCTTACAGAAATCACTTCTGTTTCCTTCCCCTTACTGCCAAACTGTGTGCTAGATTGTTGCCTTCTCTCAGGATGTGTTGGAATTTCATTTCAACATTTTTCAACAGGCTCTTAATTTTATTGTTCCATCTAACAATACTCCATGGGCATCTTCTTCTTGTTTTAGTATTCTGATTTAGCTGGTGGAATCAGACTCTACCACCAATTTTGTGATGTTGCAGTGATTCGCAAGGTAGATAGCCCAGTAAATGGCTATCATCTCAGTTTCAAGTGCATCATAAGCCCAAGATGGAAAGCAGAAGTAAAAAGTACACTTTCCTTGAGAGTTTCTATCAATTCCTCCAACACCAAAAGCCTCCTTAGAGAAACTACCATCAGAATTGACCTTCAGCCAACCTAGAGGAGTGGGGGTCCAAAAGACCAAAGTTGGCTTGCAAAGCTTCATGTCTATCCCATTAGGCACCCAATTGTGGAAAAAAATTGGAAAATTCTGGTATTTTATAATCTTTTGCAAATAAGAAGTACACTTAAAAACCACTGACTTTTCTATAGCTTTAATGTTGTCAAACATTACTTGGTTTCTACACATCTAGATGAATAAAGCAACAATGCATGAAATTATTATCAACTTAGCTTCCAACCATTCCTTCCAACACCAAAAAAAATTTTTCCTGCTGACTTTCAGAGTACAAATGTTGAGCTGAATCAAGAGTTCAATCCAAATATTTTTGAGAGAAACTGCAAGAGAAGAACATATGTTCCAAACTTTCTTCTGCCTCACTACACAGGCAGCAGCATGAAGGTCCCCTGAGCCCTTTCATCTTCAAAATATCATCACTAGGTAGTAAAGAGTGCCAAAGCCTCTAGCAGAAAAAAAAAAACATGGAAGGTATTAACCACTTTCCCCAAATAGTTTTCCCTCCCAAGACAGGCTGCCACTGATAGAATTGTTGAAAAATGTATGCTGAAAGCTTTTGTGGGGGGGCTAGTCTAGTAATGATTCTATCTTTTTGTGTAGGACTGATTATTGTATTCTTAACCCAATACATCTGCTATTCATTAAGATGGTAGATAGCAGATTGCAATTCCATTGATTTTCTGTCCAAAATTCATTCACCTTTGTCACATAATTGGGATTGGAGGTGGCACAAGATAGCCTCTCCCCATTCCAAACCCAATTATCTAACCAGAAATTGATTTTCCCTTCTCCAAGCTCCCAAATTAATAAATCTTCAGCTTGATGTCTGACCTCATGAGCAGTGCCCATAGACTATCTTAGTCTACAACCTGGAATCACCTAATTTCTTCTTAGCCAAATTAGGATGTAATTCCCTTAAGTACTTCCCTTTCATAAATACTACCCATAGACTATCTTAGGCTCTAAAATTAATCCATAGTTTACAAAGATTAATAAAACTTAGTTTCAGAAAATCTTTAAAGCCCAAACCACCTGCATGTAGAGGCTTACAAAGTTCTGGCCAAGGTAACCAATCAAACTGTTTCTCCTGTCCTGCCCACATGAATTTATTAAAAATTCTTCCTAGCCTTAATTGAGTCCCCTTCTTCATGATGAACATTTGAAGAGCATAGGAGGGGATGGAAGTTAAGATGATTTTAAGGAGAGTGATCCTACCTCCATTTGAGAGGAAGAAATTGGTCCAACATTGAAGTTGTTTCTGAATATGATCAATAACACCATTGAATTGAGTTTGCTTGGCTCTCCCTTTAATTAATTGGACTCCAAGATAATTGATTGGTAGAGAAGCCAGGCTAAAGCCAGTGTGTTGTGCAATCCATTGCTTAATCTATGGAAGAATGTGTTAGGTAGTAAAAATTTAACATTTTTGTTGGTTAAGATGCATACCAGATGTTCTTTAAAAGTACTTAAAACCTTGATAGAGAGACTTCACAGCATTCTTAGTAGCCTTTGAGAAAACAATAATATCATCTGCATAGGACATGTGACTCACACCAATGTTGGATCTGTGTTGATGGGACAAATGAGGAGAAAAGATAAACATTTGATTTAGAAGCCTAGAATGATAATCCATAGCAAGAATAACCATTGTTGGGGACAAAGGATCTCCTTGTTTAATTCCCCCAGAAGCAGTGAAGAAACCTTGACACTTGACATTAATTAAGATAGAGTGGTTATTGCAAATAAGCCATCTCCTAATCAGATTCATAAAAGCCCCTGAGAAACTCATAGCATTTAAAGTAGCCAAGATGAAATCCCAGTTAATTGTATCATATGCCTTTTAGATATCTAATTTAAGAATGAAATTGCTACCACTACATTTTCTATCAAGATCCAGCAACAACTCCTGAGCCAAGAGAATGTTATCAGTAATTTGCCTGCCTTTCACAAAAGCCACCTGATTATTGCTAATAAGCTGCTGAAGATGAGGTCGAAGCCTGGTGCCAATTATCTTGCTGATTACTTTAGAAGTAACATTTGTTAGGCGGATAGGTCTGAAATCACCCCACCCAATCCTGCTGGGATTTTTGGGAATCAAAGTTATAGTGGAAGTAGTAAAGTTTACTATCATACCTTTAAAGAAGCTTTGCACTGCAGCTACAAACTCCTCACAGATGATATTCCACGTAGCTTTATAAAACTTAGCAGTGAAGCCATCAGGGCCAGACACCTTATGGTCATCAATAGAATCCAAACCAGCTTTAATTTCTCCTTCCAAGAGATTATTAATTAGTTCCAAACTGTGGACATACACTTGACAATCAAAGAAGAGCTCAATGATCATTAAGAAGATTTTGGAAGTAATGTACAACATCTTGGGCAATAGCCTCAGCATCGGACAAGCACTTACCAGAAGAATTATTGATAGACAAAATCATATGATTTTTTCCTTCTGAAGTTAATGCAAGCATGATAATAACTTGAGTTTCTATCTCCCTCAATAAATCTGGTGACAACAGCCTTCTACTTTAAAAAAATTTCAGAATAGTTAATTTGCATTAGAAGCTCTTCATTAGCTTTATGAAGGTCAACTTTAGAATTTAAACCCCGTTGAAAACTCTTTTCTATATTAATAACTTTACTTTGGACATTAATCAGGTTTTCATGTATATTGCCAATAGTGTCCCAATTCCACTTCTTCAGATGTGCTGCCACCTTCTTTTGGAGTATCCACAGATTAGTCCAGGGATTAGCCTCTCTATCAGACCTCCATACCTTAGCAACTTCCTCAACAATTTGAGGATGTAGAGTCCACATTTTTTGAAATCTGAAAGGAGCTCTATTAGGGCTTTCAACATTTTGAATTAAGCAAATAAGAGGCTTGTGGTGAGAACCAGCCATGACCAGATGAGAGATGATAGTAAAGGGGAAGGTTTGAACCCATTTAGATCTACCTAGCATTCTATCAAGCTTTTCCCACATGGAACCCCTTCTCCAAGTGAAATCTAGACCTTGATAACCCAAATCAAATAATTTAGCCTCAGATAGAAAATCATTGAATCTGTTCATGGTAGAAATAGAAGGTGGTCTACCACCTCTTCTTTCATTAATAGAAGAAATACAATTTAGGTCCCCCCCAAAATCCAAAAGGAGTTAACAGATTGCCCAATTTGATTTATATCAGACCAGACAGTGGCTTGATTATTAGCAAGAGTGCTGGCATAGATGAAGGTGGCATAGCTAACTTGAGCTCCAACATAGAATTGTATATGAATAAATTGGGAATGATTATGCAAAACTGACCACTGGAGTTCAACTCTAGCAAAGAGCCAAATCTTGTTATTAGAAATAGAGAAATGAGAAAATTTAAGGAATTTTCTTAGCATTTTGTGGGAATTTTTAGTAACCAAGGGTTCTAGAATGGAAAAACACCAGACTTTATGAACTCTCACAAGATTTATTAATCTCTTGAGAGAAGAGGGGTGAGCAATACCCCTAATATTCTAAACTAGGAACTTTATCATTGAGAAAAGGTCCTCCCTTTCCCCCTTGTCCTAGAATGGTGATCCACAATTGCAGTGGAGCGGCCATCCAAAGGCTGTTTAATATCAGAATTGCCTTTCTTTTTCTTATTACTTCTTTGAACTTTCCAATCTTCAGTTAAAACATTTGTCAAACTGTTAATTTTATGGTCATCAATCCTAGTTGGGTTAATGCTTAGTAAGTTGTCATATTGTGTTGCAGTTCCCCTCAGATTATTGTTAATGCAGATATCTTCCTCTTGATCCCCAGTTTTACCAATGGGCACATCCCAAGAGTATTATTAGCATCAACAACAATAACATCAGCTCTCCCTGCCCCTTCTTTGTCAGCTGTCTCTGCAAACCTAGAAGTAGTAACTTTATCCATAGAAGTTTTCCTTTTAGATGAAGGATGAAGTCTATAACACTTCTCCAAATTATGTCCAAACATTTTACAATGTTGACAATATACAAGTTTTTGCTGCAATACAATCTTCTGCTAGAACCCTTCTTCAGCAGTTCCAATCCACACCCTTTTAATATTTGGTAAGGTAATGTCCCTCTCCACCAGGACTCTAGCACCTGCTGGTCTAGCCAAATTATAAGTAGGAACATCAATTTTCAGAGGACAACCAAGCACTCTACCAATGTTAAAGAGTACATTTTGATGGTAATACTGAAAAGGAAAGTTAGGGAATTTGAACCACATTGGAACAACAGGAGGTTTCCACTTCATCAATTTCATTGGAACTCCATTAATGATCAAGGTTTGTTTAGAAAACACTCTTGCATAATCTTCTTCATTGAATAAAGAGATTAATAGGTGTCTGCCATCTACTAATCCCAACCTCCATGCTCCTGTAAGTTTCAAATCCTTAAAAAACTTTCGTACCAAGTCCATCTTAGGATGACCATATTGAAATTTGCCAATTAGAGTAAACTTAATAGTTTCATTGAGATCTTTAATTTTCTGTGAAGAGAAGATAATGACAGGTTCCTCTTCCTTCATCCTTAAGGGATTGATAAAAGGGAAAATCCCCCTCCCAGCAGCAGCATCATGAAGACATTCTGGGAAACCAAATGATCAAAGGATTTAGGCACTTCAAAACCACTTCCAACAACTTCACCAAAAGTTGTCTTGGTCCATTGAGCATTGGTTTCAACATCAATGGGGTAAGCCATTGAGAGCACCAGTCAAAATAAAAGGGAAAACTAGGAGCTGAAGAACCCAACCAGCTAAAGAACCAAAACTCAGTTAAGGGGAAAAACAGTAGCAGAAATCCCAAGATTCAAGTAGAGTAGGAAACATAAAATCCAACAAATAGTCAATACTGACAGAGCCAGTCCAGTGCCAAAAACCTCGAAGCAGGTGAAGCAAAAACAACAAGCTGCTCCAGTAAGGCAATAGAACAGTAACAAAAGTTCAAAAGAAGGCTTCCCAGAAAAAACCAAAATAACCTTCACAACCCACAAAATCACCTTGAAGAGAAAGCTAGCTCCTCCATCCAGCTCCACAGCACCTCCAAGAAGATCCATCACTACCAAAACCCTAGCAGGGCAAAGCTAGGTCCAGCCCCCACCATCTTGTATATATATGTGCATTTATGTATATATATATACATAAATATAAATTAAAATATGTACATAAGAAATATAATTTTGTCATATTCATGTATATATATAAATATATATATATATATATATATATATATATATATATATATATATATATATATATATATATATATATATATATA
>NEWO01000793.1:132812-206572 GCA_003013225.1 Phalaenopsis aphrodite | reverse complement strand
TACTCGTGGTTAGCTCGATTATCCAAACTGTAGGAATCAATGGGATCAGTTTGACCCCATTTTCTTCAAATTAAAATACCTAATTTCTAAACATTATATTATGCTAAATTAAACCACACTCAGCCACATGGCGACAGACAAATTCTAGCGACTCCGCTGGGGACTGGTTCCTCTCTCCATATTAATCAGGGATGATTGTTTTCATGCATTGGTAATGTGTCTGTTTCCCTCTCAGACCAGATTACCCTTCTTTTACGTTAGTTTACTTAGTCCATTTCTTCCTTGGATGAGTACAGCTAACTCTTCTGGATTCCAGGACTTTTTGTTTAAACATCATAAACAAAGAGTTCAGGAATCCTTTGGGTTTTCATTTTTTTTGTGAGGTCGGACCCCCAATAGGTGTGTTGATGGATTAGTTCCGCTTGGGCGTTGTGCGTTGTGAAGTTGGTCCCGTACTGGGTCCTAAACTTTGCACTTTCTTCGTCTTCTTCGGGTTTGGTTTTGCTTTTTTGCGAATCTAGCCAAATTGTTGTGTCTCTTCACAGTCGTTTAATTTGTTAATTACAACCCTTTAATGCTTTAATCACAAATACATAATAAATTTGAAAATTAAAATAATAAAGGATGATCTGTTCATAAGACAAGTGCGTCAACTTGAATACTTCTGTCGAAACTGCATGGCATAGGACGTCACTGACTTTCGAACATTCTTCAAATAGTCGGGACAAAAACTTCGCTAAAGTTGGTCTTTTCTTTCGCCTCTGGAGTGGAGTTCACAATCAACGGGGATGAATTGCCTGATCTGACAGTTATTAAGTTTGGACAAGGGTTCGATGATATTGGAGTTAAGTTCGGGAAGGTTCGTCACAGTAATGAAGTTTGAAATAGATAAGTATGTGGAGCATATTGTAGAGTTCAACTTGAAATCTATCAAGAAATTCTCCCCTCCAAAAGTGTTTGTTGAAAAGATCCCTACTATTGATGTAAAGTTTTTGTTAGGAGTGTTGGGATTTATCTGAGGACTGCTTGTGCTCCTACTATCGGATTCACTGAAACTGTGCCAACTGTTCCACTACATAAAGGAAAACAGATCCTACATGAGGAATAGTCAATCAACACTTATACCTTATTGTTTTCTGGATTTGAGATTGAGTCCAATTCAAAGCCTGTGCAACTAACAAATGCACTTGAAAGGAGTTTGCATCCTGCTGATAGAAAATTTTAACAAAGAATCAACAGTTACGCAAGGTATACCATTTAAAGAGGAGTTCGTGATGAAGATGTTCGAGGACTTGCTCATGAGACCAAAATTTAAACTACTAGAGCTGAAAAGGCCAAAGGAGACTAACAAGAAGGATCATTGCCAATATTGCCCATACCACCGGTTGCTCGACCACACCATAGAAAATTGCTTTAGCTTCAAGGATTGGCTTGAGAGGAATTTCAAAGGTGGAAATGTAAAGATCCCGAAATAGTATTTGAAAGAACCTAAAAAAAAAATAATTAAAAAAAAAGGTCCTATAAATACGAGTTTGGTTGATTTAATTAACTTCCACACAATGATATTGGTGCTCGAGGAAATAAGTGATGTTTCTCAAAAACTTCATACTGACCTTAAAATTATCAAAGGAAAGTCAATTGAGTCTGCCTCGAAAAAAAAACTCCAAGTCGACATTGTGCAACTCTCTAAAGATCAGAGAAAAGACATTAACGAAGAAAATTATTAACTAGCAGATTACACGAAAAGTGATTTTGCAGAAATCAACGTCATCGAGACCTGGGCCACATTATTTGCGTGCGATGCTCCGTCTTCTGGTGAGGAGAACGCCGTGGATGAGTGACAAAAGGCCATACAACAAGAGGGCGAGCAGAACAACCGTCTCGAGAAGAAAATTGAAGAAATGACAACTGCTATGTTTACAATGAAAAGATAGTCACAATCACTATAGATGACAATTCCAGAAATACACTAGTCAGAGACCATTTATGTTGTTGAAAAGAGCTCACCTCCAATGAACGATAGAAGAAGGATTCAGTTCAGGGTCCAATGTCGGAAAATGACGTTAAACAGATGGTGGAACAACATATGAGAGAAATCTTGGATCGATCAAAAGGAGAGGCATTGATTCTAGTGGGTAGACTTTACCCGAATGAGTTTGATGTCATCCAATATTCTAAGGGTTTTGTATCACCTTTGTTCAAAACTTTTGATGGACTGGAAACTCCCGACAACATGTTGCACGCTTTCGAGCAAGTTGCTGCAACACAGGGGGTAGTGATCCGCTATTATTCCATCAGTTCCTGAGCAGTCTTTTAGGAATCACTTTTGACTGGTTTATAGAATTACACAACGACTCGGTAAAGACACTTGCAAAAATGGTAAACTTTTTTATCTCACGATTTGTCGGAGCTCAGTACCATGTCACCGTTAGTGATCTTGTGGTCGAGCAACAGAAACTGATTGAGACGTTAGTAGATTATATTCTGCGGTGGAAAAATCTCAGCATGAAATCAAAATTCTACTACAAAACATCCATAGTCCAGTAGGTTTCTTACTCAAGGGACTTACGATCAAAAATTTTGAGAAGCTACTTAGCGAAGCTGCAAGCCTGCAAAGAGAGGCCAACTAACTTGAATTCTCGAAAGGGACGGACGAGCCGAAGCCAACAAAGACATCTGAAAGGAGATCAGAGATAGTGGCAGTAGTTGACAGGGGTAAGCCAGTCGATGCAAATCCAAGATGAGCCGCCGCGACATATCTAATAAAATCAACAGCGATACAATCAACAAAATAATTGATATTCATCCCAGCAAAAGCAGCACCGGATGGATGGAAGGCAGGGTTGGTCTATGACCGAACCGTTAAACAAGGTATATCTCTTCAAGAATGAGGCAGTAACAAAGATGTTTTAGGATTTGATTAAGAAACCCGAGTTCAAATTGTCAAAGCCAAAGAAATTAGACGAGGTCAATAAGAAATGACATTTGAGATATGTCCCCTACTTCAGATTCATTAGACACACCATAGAGGAGTACTGTAGTTTTAAGGACTTGCTTGAGGAGAATTTCAAGAACGGGGACGTAACGATCTCGGAAGAATATTTGAAAAGAACCTGAAATAGGTTATATCAGTATAACTTCGGTCGATCTGTTTTACCCAACCGACCTCTATGCAACTGACAACGAATGAATGCCTCTTGGCTACTATTGTTGTTTAAAGGGCATATTAGCAGTATGTCCCATCCTCCCATCGTAATGAATGAAATGAAGGAAAGAGCTTGTTGTTGTCCAAAATTGTTCGATATTTGGAAAGCTCATTACAAGAAATGAGAAATTGAATGTTTTGATACGAATATGATTTCAAGGGAGAATAAAATTAATACCCTAATAACTGAGTCATCTACTTTAAAGAATTCTGAATGGGTCCTAAGTTGATTTCAAAATAAAATAGTCTGGTTGAAATACGAGTAATTGACTCGAGATATCACGAGCCTTTTAATTTCTTGCCACGTGTCTGGGTCCTGACTTTTGAGTGAGTTATAATACACTGTAATTTGTCTTAAGAAATATTTAAGGATTACTAGTCAGGGGAGTTCGGACATTCAAAATCCTTAAAAGAAATATGTTCCACAAGATATAGTGATTCTCAGAAAACAAAGGGAGCAAAAAAAAAAGTGTGAAAATCTCCCGAGAAGAAGCTTGAGGTGAGCATATAATCAAAAATTAGTGTCTGAATTTAGACATTCAAAATCCTTAAATTATGCTCTATCAGATATAGTAATTCTCAAGAAAACAAAACAAAAAAAAGAGATTGTGTTAAAATCTTAAAAAAAAAAAAAAAAACAAAGCAAAAGAAGAATCTCCCTGAGAAGAAGCTTGAAGTGGACGTATAATCAAAAATTGGTGTCTGAATTTTCTCCTGATTGATAAGACTTGAAATGTTCTCTTAAGAAAAATCTTCTGATATTATATTCATGAAAAAGTTCAACGATCACGAGTCTTTTGGTCGGCTATTAATTGGCTCAAAAATATCCTTAGAAAACGAAAAATATTTTGATCGCACGACAAAAATTTTGAAATCTGCTTAGGTCCAGGAAGAAAGAATTAAAGAAGCGACGATGATATTAGCACTTAATGAAAATTCAGCCCTGAAGTCATATCCTTAAGCGCCCAACAAATACAACTACAACGACAATTCAAAGAACGTCAGAGCGATTTCTCAAAGACAACTTGAACAACTTTTACAGAATCAGTGATGAGAAACGACAAACTGCTATGAATAAAATTATCAAGTTGTGGCCACTTCAGCTGTGGTGTCTTAAGAGATAATGTATCTTTATAGGTACTTGAAATAATATAATTCTGATAGCACCTTAAAGAGTGGGTTATGCTCTACACCTGTCCTTAGTCAGTGGACGATACTTTGCCTCGTAATGTTTTAGAGACAGACTCGTTCTTAGAAGCAAGGATGTCGCACTTGTCTAAAACTGGGTCCAAATCCTAAAACAAATGCAAATAAAATTCAGCATCAAACAAAATAAAAGTCAACATTGAAACAAAATTTTGCACCTCATAAACTTTTATGAATCTCTGCACAAACATTTCAATAAAATTCACCACTCTACGAACTTATATAGATGCTCTCCGCACTTAAGAAAATTTTCATGATCTTTGCATAAATTGAGTTTCAACAAAATTCCTTATGCAATTCTCAGCAATTCTCTGCAATTTCGGCACTCATGATATTCTTTCATCTTACTCCTTGCACTGGATAGGTGTAAGACCTCCAGGTTTTGTTGAGGCATCCGATTCCTACAATTTTCTTCAGGATAAGGGAGTAAACCAACAAGGTACCTGATTCTTTCTCGCACTGAATAGGTGTAAGGCCTCTAGGTTCTGTTGANAGCCTTAAGCTAAACCTACCCTAAACCTTAGGTTAGAACCTAATCCATAGGTTGAACATAGAAGAACCTTTTAGGTAAAACCTCAAGCCTAAGTTAAACCTAAACCCCTCAACTTGAACATCAATTAAGAAATAAAATAAAACACATTGGGAGGGGTAAAATTTACATAAAACATATTAAAAAAACTTAAACTAAAACTAAAACAAATACAACAAGGCTTTAAAGCATGGCTTTGAGGTTAAGTCAGCTTCGAAGTCGTCAACTTCACATAATTAATAACAAGTGAACCAAAATAACTAAAATAAAACACCTAAAATCCGACAACAAGATGTAAACAACCTAAAATATTTCAACCATAAAATTGATGAAGAAATTCAAGAATTAATCAAAATCTTAATCACAAAGATCACATAACACAACTTAAACCCTTTTCGTTCTAGTTTATGAAGATTCCTTGGACGATGCATTATGTGGATGTTGACAAGAATCTTCCGGTCCTGGTGGGCAACCACCTTTCGGACTAAGTAAGTTAGAGCATCTGACAACCCGGGACGATGGAGCCATAGACATCTTGACTGGGTTACCACTAATTAAATCATTAAAACTTAATTAAAAAAATTGATAAAACATTGTTTCTTTATTTGCTCTATTTATTGATTTATGTATCTCAATGCATGTTCTTTTACTGTTTTTATCAAACATAGAATGCATGTGTTAAGGACAAATAATGAAAGAATAAAATTATTTAGATTAGGGAGAACCTAGAAATCATAACATTAGGTGATTACTTAGCTTAAGTAAACTTAGCCTTGGTCCAGGTTTGAACTATACCTCCACTACCCTTTAATTAATTCACTATAAAATTATCGCAACAAATAAAACTTTTTATAATAAGATTGGAGGACCTGAAGACTTGAAGACCTGAAGACATTTCAGTATGGAACTTGGAGCAGACTTTGTGGGCAGCTCGTTCAAGACTCTTTCTTTAGTTTAAATAATAATCCTTAGGATTTTGAGGTTGTCTTTTATGACATAAACCTCACCTTTTTTTTAGGCTCCTGCATAGTCCCGATATGCAGTATGTCCTAACTTGTTTTAGGATTCTGAGGTAGTCACTCGACGTAAAACCTCATATCTTTCTAAGGCTTTTTGTGTAGATCATCATTACACAAATCTAAGTCCTAATTAATAAAACTGGCAAGAGTTAACTTAAATTAATATCATCCTAAATTGAGCCAAACATTAGGATAGTTTGGGGATTACCAAGAACCTATTCTAGATCTTTAATCTCCCCTACTTTCCTTCCATTGATTCTTAAAACAAAATCTTTCACCTTTGAACCAATCTCTATTGAAGATTTTATAATCATGTTCGTTGAAAACCCCTTCCTTTTGAATTCATGAAAACAAAATATTCCTGATTTTTATCGAGAGTTTTCTTAAGTGATACGTTTGCTTAAGATGTAATTAACTATAGGGGCTTGCCCTTATAGGGAACTTAAAAGAACCCAGACTTAAAATAAACCCTATTTGACTCCCATATCAAATAGGGGAATCTGTCGGTCATCATGCGAACTTGTAGATCAAACGGAAGTCATTTATTTCTATAGTTTATTTAATTGAGCTTATTATCAAGCAGTGTATTACCTTTCATGGTGGTACAGTACTCGTGGTTAGCTCGATTATCCAAACTGTAGGAATCAATGGGATCAGTTTGACCCCATTTTCTTCAAAGTAAAATACCTAATTTCTAAACATTATGTTATGCTAAATTAAACCACACTCAGCCACATGGCGACCGACACCCTAACTGTTCCTCAACAAGCAAACTTCATCTGAGGATGTGCTAGCCAACTGAGCTAAGCAAATTTCTGAAGCAAGCAAAGCTGTAACCAGAGATTCTCTCATCTCCTTTAACAGGATTAGAGCGTCGTAGATGCTTAGTCGGGCAGGCAACTTTCTAAGATGAGCTAGCACGTTGTAGTCTACTTTGTAGGGTCCTCCAATTTTATCTTGATTATGTGGTTCTTCCACTGACAGAGGAGGGGGTATCTCTTCTCTAGTCATTATCTATTTTCCTTTGTCTATTGGAGCTGTTCTTGGTGGTAAAACTTTTCCGCTTCTCAAGTTAACTTCTGCGACTACTTCTTGAGATATCATTATTGAATCTTCTGGTGTCATTTCCTCCTCGTCGGAATGATCTAAGTTGATGGTGAGGGGTGTATGATTTCATCAGACTCAAGTACGATTTGATGATCATTTTGGGGATCAAGATCGTAGCTAGATCGGTCATAATCAGTCACGTTATTACCAGAAATAGTCAAAACGTAGCCAAAATCACAATCATTATATTCATAAGACCCTGGAGGGACAAAAAGATAATCATACAAAGTCAAGGGTTTGAGGATTTTCTTCCCCAAATCCGAGACAACCAGTCTATTAGAGGCAGCACCTATCCTACCCTCCGTGCTATCAATCTTGGAAGTGATGCTTTTTTTTCTTCCTGCTCTTTGTCCTTGACGATGACGGATTTTCTAGCGAAACCTTCATCTCGGGCTCGGTATGCTGCAGACTCTGAATGGAGGCTTGTTTTGATGCAGACTGTATCTTGTTCAGTATCTTCCTAGATGATCTGCTCCAGACCTCATTCCATTCTTCTCCAGTTTCCGTAGAACCTTGTTTCGATGAATCCTATATTTCATTAAGGACCCTCTTGAGTTTATCCCAAGCTATACTCCATCCATCTATTCTGACATATGGATCAATTGGGGAGATTGACTCAGCTGAAACCATATTTATGGAACCTTTTTTAGGTTCTCTCAAATACTCCTTCACGATTGCTATATTCTCTTCATTGAGGTTCTTCTCGAGTGAGTCTTTAAAGACAAAAAACTTGTTTATAGTGAGCCCAAGCAATCGGTGGTACAAACAATAATTTGGTTCATTCTTCTTATACACCTCTTCGAGTTTCTTTGGATCAGGTAGTTTGAATTCTGGTGTCTTCATCAAGCTTTTGAATGTTTTAGGTACAACTTCATCTTTGATGGAATAAACAACTTTTTGTCACTCTAACAGGGATATTCTTTTACCCGTTGTTCGAGATGATCCTTCCTGAGACGGCCGTTGGTTGGATTGACTGCTCTGTTTCTAAGAGTACTGTGATGAAGACTGACGATGCTCTTCTGCATATATCTTTATCAGCTGCTTTCCTTTGTCGACAGTTACAACTACCCCTGATTTCTTTTTGAACACTTTGGTCACCTTAGCCTTTTCATGTGGCTCCATGTGCTTCATTTCTTCTTGAAGACTGCTGGCTTTACTGAGTAGCTTCTCAAAGGATTTGATGGTGAGTCCCTTAAGCACGAAAGCTACTGGCCCATGAATGCTTTTGAGTAGAATCTGAATCGCTTGATGTTCCTGTAGCTGAGGTTCACATTTCATGCAAAGGTTTCTCCACCTCAAAAAATAGTCTGCCAAGCTTTCACTAGGCCTCTACTTCTCCATCATGATCTCTCCAATAGACACAAGATGTTGCGCCCCTGCAAATCTATTCACAAACAACTGTTCCAACTCATAAAATGTTTTAAATGACCCGTTGGGCAAGTCAGCGTACCAGTCAAAAGCAATCCCTGACAAGCTGCTGACGAACTGCTCGCAGAGTAGAGCTTCGTTACTCCTCGTGTTGAAACAAGTGGCTCAGAAATGTGCTATGTGTTGTCTGGGATTTCCAGTCCCATCGAATATCTTAAAGTTTGCGGCCACAAAACCCTTGGGGAAAAAGATGACATCAAATTCCTCCGGGTAAGGTCTACCCTTTAAAATTGTTGCACCGCCCTTGGATTGGGCTAAGGTATCCCGCACTTGTTCAACCATTTGCTTGAATTCCTTTTCTAGCATGGCATCTGATGGAGAATCTTTCTTTGGTTGTTCAACTTTGTCTGTCAAAGTAGCCTCCCTTCTTTCATCTGTGATGTGTATGATTTCTGGCTGATTAATTATTGGAGAAGCCAATCTTGGTGCCTTTGATTGCCTTTGAATGGTGGCCATGGCGGTCATAGTTGTAGTCATCTCTTCTATTTTTTTCTCCGGTAGACTGACTTGCTCATCCCTTTGGAGGATAACCCTATGCAACTCATCTACGGTGTTCTCTTTGGTGTGAGGTTGAGCCTCTCGCATAGATGTGGTAGCTCTGGTTTTTATCACATGGACATCCATGAAATCCTCCTCCAAGTAATCACCTTAATCAAAATCTTCATTGTCACTATTGACGGAAACTCCATGCTCTCGAGCTAACTCAAAAATTTCGATCCTGAGTTTCTCAAGTTTTTCCTCAATTATTGATTCCTTGACTGCTTTAAGATCTGGAGGACCTTGATGGACATCTTCTATTTATTCCTCCATCTCGCTAGCTATTGCCGCAACGATGACAGATATTTCATGCACTGGTTTTACTTCCTGTCCTGTAGGCTCACTGAACTGTATCGGTGCAGCAATCTTGGGTACCCGTACCCTCTTCTTCTTCAACGATGATGCCTCAGGATAGGATGTCTTAGTAGAGACATTGGTATGTCGAGGGAAGGTATGTTCCCCGTGGTGTAGACCGGCTACAGTGTCAGATAATCGTTATGTCTTTCTTTCCGTGATTGCAGGAATGACGGGTAAGCTCCTCTGACCCAGTCTTGACTTAATCGGTCGGCGACCTAAGGTCCTGGTGGTGGTATGGTAGGTGGTTACTATAGCAATATCAAATCAGTTTCCTAAACGGAGCCAGACAGGAACACAAGTAGGTGACTTTATAGTCGACTTATGAGATTTTCTAGCAGACTTAACATCCTTTAAAATTTCATTTTTCATATGAGGGGAAATTGCATGTCCCACTCATTTAAGTAATTCAATAACAGAACATCCTTCTTTAGTAGCAAGCCTTCTGAATATTGTGCTAAGTCGGGTGATAGGAGTAAACTTTTTTCCCTCCTGACTATGTCCATGAAGCGATGGTAATGCAGTAGCAATCTTCCGGATACTCTCATATCTATCAGTATCTGTCAGAGGATGGAATCTACTCCCTCGTAGGAGTAGATAAATTTCTGATAACACCTCTTCAATTCGATGAGGCTCCCTCTCAAGAGGTGTATTTTTAAGAGTCTGGGCTTCGATGACCCTCCAAAATCTTTTATTGCGGTTCCTCCTTTGATTTTGGGTCAGTGGTACAGTCCTTGAGCTTGACCCAATCTCAAACACGGGTGGTAGAACAGTTAATCCTTCAGTCGGATCTTCAACGACCATCACTTCTTTTCCCTTAGAAGTAGCAGCGATAGCAGGCTTGATAATAGTAACTTTAGCCTTCTTGTAGGTAGGGAAGTCCTGAGAGCAGTTCAAACTGAATTTTGCAGACAGCTCTTGCACTTCTGGAGCAGCGATCTTCATTACCACGAACGGGGCTTTCCTGAGGATAACCTCGTAATCATCAAATCCATCTCCGAACTTGATGGTGGGAGAGACATTACAGGCGTTGCGGTTGGTCCGTTGGTAGATTACAGAAAAAGGTCAGCGTTGGGTAGGCCATTGCAGCGGGCTTTAAAACAGAAAGTTTTAGGGTCAGCTATATGGCCAAAAACCTTGTAATCTTTAGTGCAAGCACTGAAAATAAAGGTTAATCTGTAGACTGGGCGGTTCTTTAATTTATAGGTAATTTTAACATCTTTATTTAAAAAGGTGTAAAATTTAATTAATATTTCAAAATGCGCGCAGCACAACACGATCTGGTTTAATTCGTGAAGTAGCAAATCAAATTTGGAAAGGAGATGTGAAAAATTTTAGGACCCAGTGCGGGAACCAATTAGTGGCAGAAAATGCCGAGGTAGAATTAGTCCACCGAAACACCTATTGGGGGTCCGACCCCACATGAAAATTTGAAGAGTCCTTAATGGCCTTCTGAACCCCTCTGTTCAAAGAAGGTTGAACAGCTAGTCCTGAAGTCCAAGGAGTTAGCTGTACTTTCCCAAGATAGAAATGGGTAATGTATGCCAACGGAAGAAAGGTAATCTGATCCAAGAGGGACATGGACATATTACCGATGTGTTAAGATAATTTTTCTTGATTTGTATGGAGAGAAAAGCTTATCCCCATCGGAGTCGCCAGAAGCTGTCGGCATTATTTCGGGTTGGTTTGTGGGGTTGCCCATAAGAAGCTGTCGGTCATCGGAATTGAAATCCCGTTGCCCGCTTCGGAAGGACGTTGAAATATGAAATCAAACTGACCCCATTTTTTTCATAGTTTTAAAATGAAAGAGCACTGTACCTCTAATCCTATATCTATCCCAAAGGATAAACACAAGACTTGAGGATGAGGCTCGATCAAATAAACTAAGGAAAGTATGACGTCCGTTTAGTCTACAAAATCTTTGTATTTGCCGGCAAGTTCCCCTATTTAATATAAAGGATTAAATAGTGTTTATATTAAGCTGGGTTTGGACATGCTTCCTATAAGGGCAAGCCCCTATAGTTAATTACATCTTAAATGACCAAAGTCACCTAAGAAGACTCTCGATAAAAATTAAGAAATATTATCTTCAAGGAATTTCAAAGGGCAGGACTCTTCAACGAAATTGGACGTAGAGGTGTGAAAAGGGAGTGGTTCAAATTTGGAACATTTTATTGTAGAATCCAAAGGAGAAGGAACTATGGGATGTCATGGATCCAAAGGAGAACCCCGGTGAATTCCCAAGCTATCCTAATGTTTGGCTTCAATTTTGAGGATAAATATTTAGGTGTTTCATCCTGCCAATTTTATTAGTTAGGGCTTACATTCGTGTGAAATGATCACACCAATAGCCTGAAAGATGTGAGGATTTAGGTCGTGACAAACGACAACTTCAGAATCCTAAGATGAGTTGGGGCTTATATTATGTAGCAGGGCTATACAAAGGTCGAAAGATAAGGTGAGGATTTACGTTGCATAAGCAAGCAACCTTGAAGTCATATGGCTTTGTTGTTTGAGTTTAAGGAAGGAAGCTTAGTTTAGCTGGGGAAGACAGGTTTTGCTGTTGAAGATGTTCGTGCTGCCCACCATGCTAGCTCTAAGCTCCTTGTCGCGACAAGTTTGAGTTATCTAGTGTGTCAAGTTATAATATCAAATTAGTTGGCCCTATGGTTGAAGTTCTTTAAATTTTATGAGGGCATATTAAAGTTGATTGGAGCGACATCGGTTAGGATTTTACAGTTCCCTCGTTCCGGCATCACTATTTTCTATTGGATTCACTTAGTCCAAATGAACTTACTAAACCCGACTTAATGAGTTCCATAATTTCATTTAAACCGTTGGAAGCCTCGTTAGCAACCATAGGTTACCTCATCCGAGGGATTCCTGATCATCCGATAGAGACATCTTAGTTTAGTTGAATTTGTGATTTTGTGTGATGTTTGTGATTAAATTTTGAGTTGTTGAATATTTTAAATGTTGTGGCGGTGAATTTTATCTTGGTTGACTTTAGTTTTGGTTTTGGTTATGGTTATGTGGCTATGCTGATGGTTTTAGTTTTCATGCAAGGTGACAGCGTTGTTTAGCATGGAAATTTGCAGGTATGAAAGTACAGTATGAAAGTGTAATAAAGACAAGACTGAAAACTGTAAAAATGTACCTGGCGAGTCTTCTCGTTCCATCACCTGAAACTTAAAATGCATGTTAAGGCAGTTTATGAAGAACAGGAAAGATAAAATTTTGGTAATTTTCCTAACCCTATGTCATATTTTGGTGAGTCCTTAAAAGTTTAATTAAGGATGATTTTGCTAAGCAAAATATATTAAGTTTGGTAGATCTACGAGGTGTCGAACAGATCTAGAGAAAGAAGCAGGTCCATGTTACTCTCTCGCTGCCTGGTGGAAAATCCCGAGTTTTTTTTTAAACCTTCTATGTTGCTTAATAATTCATCCTATAAATACCCTTAATACTCAGTGAACCTTGGTGTCTCAATTATCCCTAAGAATATGGTAATTATCACTTATCATTTAATTTGAAAATTATGTGGGTGAAGACCCTTAAAGAGGCAAGTCAGTGTAATTTTAACACTTAGCCAAGTTTTTAATCCTAATTGGGCTTAGTGGTGTTTCAAGAATGTTTGATTTAATTATGTTTATTTCTCTAATCTTTGTTTAATCAAAATGTTTTTTATTCAGCCTAAGTCACCACTTAAGCCCTTAAGCTCTAGGTGAGTGTCTTAATTAGATTTGAAAAGGGTTAAACTTTAAGTGGTCGTGATTCATGATTTGGATTCTATTTGAAAATCAAGATAGGGGTATTAAATTGATTAATTATTGGCTTCAAAAGTCATACCCTAAAGTCCAGGATCATTTAATTTTAATAAACTTCCAAATTTTAATAATTTAGAAATTTATTATTCTTAAATAAGAAAGTGAGATTGGTTTCTACCAATTAACCCATTGTGTTTCAATAATCAAATAAATTGATTAATATCAGAGGTTACCCATTTCCCCTCCTTGACTTAAGCCTAAATGTTAATTAAGGCTAAATTTCCAAAATTACACATTTGCCCCTAAGGCTCTAAAACTTCATAATTTGTCAAATTCAATTGAAATGACTTTGAAATTTTTATCCTACCTCATTCATGGGTTAATTAAGACATCAGAGGAGAAAATGTGATTTTCCAAAATTTAATTTAATTTATGTAATTATTTTCATGCAAAAATAGGATTTTTCAAAGAAAATTCCTAACTTGACCAAGGTAAATTTTAATTTCTTGAAATTTTTACTGGAGGTAGATCTAGACTAGGAAAGCTTTTGGACCAAATTTCATGATTTTTTGAATTCTCTGTGCTTTATTAGAATTATTTTATGTTCTCAGTTATTTAATAAAAATAAAATATTTTAGGTGGTGAAAATTAAGTTTTGTATTTTTGAAAAATCTCCCTAAGGTCAGAGAACCTAGAGGAGCAAATTTAATATATTTTTTTAAATTTTCCTTTGATTTATTGGAATTATTTTAGTGAAAAACTCATTTTTAGCTTTTAAAGATTATTTTTAAGTTTTGAAATTAAATATCTTTATTTAGAAAATTAGGAAAAAAATTCTAATTGTTCCTAAGTGATTGGGAAGCAATTTAGAACATTTCCATGAGTTTTATTATTTTTGTGATTTTTATGGATTTTTAATTATTTGGATATTTAAAATAGGCTAAAAATCAAGTTTTTTATTTTAAATATCATTTTATTTTTAGAAAATATCCCTGAACACAGAGAACTCAAAAAACTAAGTTTCATAACTTTTTTGAGTTATACTTTGATTTTTACAAAAATCATTTTAGTGTGAAAAGTGGTATTTATCTTTAAAAATCAACCTAAGTTGTCAAATGAACTCAAAATATTTTGAAATTTTTATGATGAGTCCACTGGATCAGAAACTACAGTGGAGATCAAAGATCAAGTCATTTAAATATTTAAATTTTCCAAAAATTAAATGTTTAAATTTTCCAAAATTAATTATTTTAGTGATTTAGTGTTTGTAAAATTTAAGTGCATTTTAAATTACTTGACCCATGAAATTATTTCCAAAGATTTCTCTAGTCATCGTGGACCTTCCAAAGTTTTCTTAAGATTTTCTAATCAATATGCTAATTTCCATGATTATTTTAAAGAAATAATGTGGAATAACTTGAAAAATATGGATCTCTGTATAGGGACCTCCTCTGACTTTAAAAAAATCAGAGGATATCTCCCTTGATAGAGGCTACAACACGCCAAAATTTCAAGCCAAGGTGATGTGCCAATATTCATGGAGAATCACATGATTCAAGACAGTGTTTAATTATTTAAAAATAAAATATGCAAAAAATGGTCTTGAAATTTATTTCACATTATTCTCCTCTGTTCATTGAGCAAGAGGGTATTTTTATTTTAGTTTTGTGATTTTTCTACACAAAGTTATGGATTTTCTAAGTTATGGGTATTTAAATAAATAAGAAAAAAGCCCAATTTATCTATTTAAACTGTGCGTGCTGACTAGATCCTAGGCAGCTCCGAAGGCATGAGTGGCGCACTCTGGTTGGACGCCGCCGTCCACGTAGCTTGCTGACTCGCCCCGCTGTTTATGTCTCGAAGCGCTGTCCGGCTCGATGTCCCCCAACCATTTGATACACGTTTGATCAAACGACTCACCGTCATCATCCCCGATAGAATGATCCCATGCCCGTCCACACTAAAAACCTAAGATCTCAGCCTAGACTCAACCAAATCACTTCGGGTTTGATCCTATGGACTCGTCTAAGTGGGACAAACAAATCCATACGGTTAATGTACCATGAAATCAAGCATAAGTAAATGGAGAATCAAAATGAGCTCGGGAGAAAGAGAAGTTTTATACCTTTGCTCTGAGAAGGGAGGCCTCAATCAGAGGCGCTTGGCACGATCGTTGGGGTCAAGGAGGCTGTTTTAGAGGGTAATTTGATGGGGCTTTATCTTCTCTCACTGTTGCGAAGGTCTGGGTAAAGTTAATTTGAGTTTAGTGGACAGTGAAGGTTTATTGGGTTCTATCCTGGTTTTCGGCAAGGTTTCAAGCTCAAAATGGAGCTCCGACAATGGGAATTAGTGAGGGAAAATGGTTGGAATGCATTGAGGGGATCTTAGCGAAGCTCTGTTCTAAGTTTGGAGAGGCATCTCTAAGAAAATTTTAGCACACCTCCCATGGCCGAAGGAGGTGAGCATTTATAAAAATGGCCATGGGGTGGCTCTCAGGGCATAAGTTTGGGTGCGTTGTGGTGCTTAGGTGGAGGGCAGAGGAGCTCTTCAAATTGATTTGGATGAGTTGGCCTCTAGGTTTGATATGGGTGAGGTGCCATGGGAGTGGCTCTTTTTTTTGGGCTTTTCCGGCCACTAGGCTGGCCGGCCGGCCAGGAGGAGGTGGCTAGGAGCTAAGGGAACCCAAAGGAATCCATCACAACAATTTAATGCAAATGTGGTTTGATTTGGGAAAGATATCTTAAGCATGTGCATTTTTAGAAATAAGATCCCTTAATTTGGGGGACCTTTGGTCCATGGCTTGATTTAGGTGATTTCATGGTGTTTGAGCCGGTCACTAAGTCCAACTAATGGCTGTGGTGGAGTTAATTTTGTGGCTTTAGGGTGGTTAGGTCACATTTAGTGCATGGGTCCAAGTGGGTGCAAATGACAAAAAAATTGGGTTTGGGCTAGGTTAGCAATGTAAATTGGCCCAAATACCTATTTATTTTGGTTTATATTATCATAAGGAATAGCTTTGGTGAAGGATGGAAGTGGTTTTGAGTTCAATTGAAGGGTCAATTTGAGGGAATTCTGAACTTTAATCAATTAAGTCATGTTGGGTTAGGTTTGGGTATAACTTGGGTTAGCCTTGGACTAAGTCTAAATTGATTGCTGTAAATGGTCAATAGGGACCTCATGAAGAGCTTTCAACATGAATTGGATGCCAATTTGGAGGTTAAGGCAACCAATTGGGTGAAATTCGGGGACTTAGCCAATTTGGGGCAAAATTTGAGAATTTTGGATTTAGGCCAAAATCAAATGATTTGAGGCTTCACAAAAGTCAATTGATGGTTGATTTTGATGTATAGGAATGTTATAAAGAATTTTCAACATTAGTTGAGGCCAATTGACTAGGCTATGGGTTCAATTTAGTGAGATTAGGTCATATGGTCAAAATTAGGGTTTTGACCCAAATCAAAATTGGGCTCAAATCATGGACCAATTGAGCTAGGATTTGGTTTATTTTGGTCATATCAAAAGTTAATTTGAGTTTAGGATTGGAATTGAAGTTAATTGAGATCAAATTGATGGACATTTGAATTGGATTTGGGGAAATTTGGGCCCTTCTAGGCAAATTTAGGGGTTTTAGTTAAAGATGGTCAAATTGGCCAAATTGAGTCATGTGGTAGTTAAGAGAAATGAAATTGGGAAGATTTAGGATTCATTGGGATTTTTTGTGAATTTTTGGAAATTTTGGAAATTTGTGTCCAAGAGGGGTATTTTGATAATTTGGGGGTGTTTTAGGGTAAAAAGCCAAGATGGGTATTTTGGTAGAGTTGAGGTACCAATCATCATGAACAAGCCATGGAACAATGAGAACCCCATTTTGGGTCCTCTACATAGTGGTCTTAGCCAAACCATAGCCACAGGGGTAGTAAGTTTAGGGGACCATCTACATGAGTATCCCAAAAGATCAAGGGATCTAGGCTACAAATTTGAGTTCAGGGTTGCAAGTGATTGTGGGTGTAGATGAGTTTAGTGAGTGTAGTGAATGCCTTAGCTCCAGACCAACACCCAGGGTTAACCTTAGGGTCCAACAGTCTTAAAGGTGACTCATCTTGAGTTTCCCCCATAGTGATCCCACCTACTAAATGCTAGAGGTTGAGACCAACATGTGGAACTTCAGGTTGAGTAGAGAAGAATTTGGAATTTCTAGTTGTGAGGGTTTCATGTCTAGTTTTCTAAGAATAGTCAATAGGACAATCCTATGGCTAGACCTTAGGCTACTAAAGAGGAAAAACTAAACCTCAACCAGAAATGAGGTCAACAATAGCGTTCTTGTTGCCTAATGTGTAGGACTGAGGAAGAATGTATCTCTCATTTTTTTTGTAAAGCATGTTTGTTATAAGTATTTAGAGAAATTTGACTTCTAACTATAGTATTTTCTTACATGTTAAAGGTTATATATCTTTTGAACAAGGTTTACATTGCTGAAACTCTTTTTGTGGACTAATGTAAATATTATAAATCTAATTGGTTAATTAATCTGTTAATTTTTATGGTTGGAGAAGAATAAATGGAAGCACCATGGAATGTACTCTCAAGTTGATAAAATTCTTATTCCTATAAAATCTTTCATTGCAATAGCTATAAACAAGAACAAGTTTACCAGAATAGGGGGAGAGAACATATGGAGCTAAATTCATTTAAGTTAGGATGCCTCTTGATTTACTCTGTGCAAAATAATTATTTGGGTGAAGCCTATTGGGCTTTACCTAAAGCTTAATATTTTTGGCAGCCGTAAAAAATGCTTGGCTGATGCAGGTGGTATTGTAAGTAATTCTCAGATGAAAGGTTTATTGTCCATCTACGCCCCTTGTATTTGTATTTCGGTTCATTATGCTGAGTTCTCTGCTTTATTATATGGTTTTCTAGTAGCTAAAAATCTAAAACATAAAAACTTTATAATTGAAATAAATGATTGTACACTCTTTCAGGTTTGCAATGATATTTTTTGCAGTCGTTGAACTATTATTTTTCATTGAAATAAATTCAAATTACTGTCACCACACTTAAATATTCAGTTTTCTCATGTTTATAGGGAGGCCAATAATCCGAAAGGCTATTTAGCCAAGCTTGGTGCTAATAAATAGGAGTTTCATGTGGGAGCTTCATTTGATTTTAGTCTTAATTGCTAATTTAGAGAGAATGTGTTGATCTACCTCATGTTAGATTATCACATTAACCATTTTCAATTCTTTTAAGCTACATTTATTTTATATAATCTTTTGTTTTTGGGAAGGAGCATTATTCACCTATAATTCTATTAAGTCAAAAAGAAGTTACAAAGAGAAGAAGGGTGGTGGATCCCCAATACTTAAAAAAAGACAAAACACAATTACTCACACCACCACATTAAAACTCCAGACAAAAAACATAACTGAAACTATGTATGCATTCTTGTAAAGGAAAATACCAAAAAATAAATCAGTGATCTAGAGCAGCTAGTGCAAAAAGAGGAGAGACATGATCAGAAGGATAGGTTATTAAGCCAGCTCCAAGAATCAACTACTCTATATAAAACCCAACAATCCTCAAAAGAAGCATCCAGGAGAAGCAACAAATAAAGAGAAAACACATCAAATCACAAAGTGAGCATGGATCCCATTGGATACATTAAGTGGAGTTGTATGTATGCACTTTGTATTTTTGAGTTGTATACCTTGTGAGTTGGTTCGTACCACCCACACACTAAAACCTCTATATCTTTCCTTATATTAATGAATTGGCCTTTAGGCTTCAAAACATTAATATATATATATATATATATATATATATATATATATATATATATATATATATATATTAATTGAAGGAGCATTATTCGGCTCCCTACTTGTTGATCAATAATAGTACTACAAAGGTTCCAAAATGAGAGGTCCCCAGACAAAGGGAGGAAGACCAATCCTCAAAAAAGCTGACAAGAGAGTTAAATAGTAAAATAAGAAAGAAAGGAAGAAGCAAAACACTACACTAAATCTCTTTAAGTTGGCTAGGCTTGAATCTGAGGTGAGGAGTGTTCAACTTTTCACCATGGAGTAGGAGGGCAAGGGGTGTAGGAGGTCTTGTATCAACAGAAATGGAGTTGGCATAGATTCCTTGTCTGGCAAGCCAATTAGTAGGTTGGTTTCCTTTTCTATATATGAAAGACATTTGATATGTAAGACTTTTGTAAAGTGTGCCAATTTTTTGCTTCCATTGCATATGGTGCCATGAGGATAGCTGATTAGAAGTCAACAAAGTAATTAGTTGTAAAGAGTCAACCTCAATCCATACTTTCTGTCATATTACTTTTTGTGCAAATGTAAGGGTCGAGTAAACAGCAATAAGCTTAGCTTCAAGAGCATCATTAGCCACAGTAGGAGCATGGAAGAAAACAGACAATTGCTGGAGGAATTTCTAAACCCCCCCTGCCCCGCATCCCTACACCCCATTTAGAGAAGCTACCATCAGTGTTTATTTTCATGGTTTGAACATCAGGAGGGTTCCAAGTGACAGTCTCAATTCTGTTGTGACTACTGGTGGCACTGGTCTGAGCCAGATTTATGTTAGGGAAGTTCTTAAGCTGTATTAACTTGTTCAAGTAGGAAACACAGTTTCTAGTTACCTTGGTATGTTGTGTAATCTTAGCATCATGTTTGTTGTTGTTCCTACACATCCACAAGAACCAAGCCACAATGAAGGGGACAGACTCCGCCTGTTTACTTTTCCAGCTATTCCAACCAGCTTTAAGACTAGACCAGTCCTTATCCATGTTCTCAACTTTAATCTTAGTAAGGAGTTCTTTCCATACCTATTGAGCAAACTCACATTTGAAAAATAGGTGGTTAATGTTCTCCTCAGATTTCAGACAAAGATAGCATCTAAAGGGTCCTCTCAAACCTTTGAGTTTAAGAATATCATCAGTTGGCAAGAGGTTGTTGAAGAATCTCTGATAAAAGAAGGATATGGAAGGGGATAGAAATCTGTTCCAAATGGACTCACCCCAATTATCCTTCTCCCAATGATTTAACTTTGCATATATAGCTTTGTTCAGGCTTTTGTTAGTGTAGCTTTGCCATATGATCCTAGCTTTTCTGCCTTTATCAAACACAATTCTAGTGACTAGAGATAGGTGAGGCTCTGTCCTAGGAGTCCCCATCCCAGAGGTCACAGACCAGGAGTTAAGGGTTAAAGTCTTGAGGGGGGAGGCCCTATCAAGTCTTTAAGGCACCAGTTGTCAATTCAAAAGTTCACTTTGCCATTCTCCAAATCCTATGTTTACATGTCTTCAGCTTGCTCTCTAATTTGCAGCATGTTTGTCCAGATTTTGGAGTCTCCCAGCTTTTTGGTAATAAGAGAGGGGTGTTGGCCCTTGCAATACTTTCCATACATGAATTTTACCCACAAAGAAGTTTGTGCTCTGAACTGAATCCACATCTTACAGAAATTTATGTGTACTATTTGTTGGAGCCCCTTGAAACCCAACCCAAAATTGGTTTGGCTACCTTCTGCCATGAAGCCTAGTGTAACTGCTTTCTTTGACCTGCCCATAAGAATCTATTAAATGCTCTCTCCAACCAAATTTGGGTGCTTTTCTTGTGGTAGTTGGTTTAAATGATATAAGAGGGGAAGGTAATCAAGATGCTTCTAAGGAGAGTGATTCTTCTCCCATTAGACAAGAAAGAGTGAGACCAGCTGGATAGAGTTTTCTGAATTTTCTGCAAAACCTCATCAAATTGGGTCAATTTTGATCTCCCCATAATGAGTTGAACCCCCAGATATCTCACAGGGTCCCTAGTAGTAGAGAAACCAGTGTAGTTGGAGATCCAATGCTTAATGTTGGAAGAAGCCCTCTTGTTAAATATTAGTTGGCATTTAGTGAGGAAGAATTCCATCCCAGAGTATTTATGAAATTATTGTATGCATTTATAAACTTTCTTCACCGCAATCTTTTGAACATTGGAGAATATCATAATGTCATCAGCATACATAAGATGGGAAATAGCTATATTGGATTTGTGGTGAAATCTGGAGTACTGATGGTTGAGGATGTTCCTGTCAAGCATTCTAGAAAAGTAATCCATAGCAATAATAAAGATAGTGGGAGAGAGTGGGTCACCTTGCTTTAGTCCTCTAGTAGCTGTGAAGGCCCCCTGGAGTTGGTCATTGATAAGGATGGAGTGGTTATTATTGATAAGCCACCTTTGGATGAGATTTCTGAATTCTGGCTGAAATCCTCTAGCTGCAAGTATTCCCAAGATAAAGTTCCAATCAATGGTGTCGTAGGCCTTCTTAATAACTAACTTGTAAATAAGGTTACCCCCTCTACAGATTTTATCAAGATCCAAGGTGAGTTCCTGTGCTAACAGCACATTACCATTAATAGATCTACCTTTAATAAAGGCAATTTGGTTAGGATAGATAATTTTGTCCTGGTGTGGTTGCAATCTTCTCACTATAATCTTGCTTATGAGTTTACTTATGACAGAAGTAAGGCTTATAGGCTTGTAGTGATCCCGGGTTTTCTGTAAATCCCCTTTAGGGGTTAGCACAATGGATGTGTTGCTACAGTAGCTAGGGAGATTGACTCCTCTAAAGAAGCTCTTAATTGCCTCCACAACCTCAACCTTGATGATGTGCCATGCTTTTTTGTAGAAGTCAGTAGTAAATCCATCAGGGCCAGCTGCCTTTGAGCTGTCAATATTGTTCAAGGCTTCCCAAATTTCTTCAACAAAAGGGGGTACAGTAAGATTAAGCTGACCAGTGTAACTAGATTCTTCAGCAAAGTAATCTTCATAGTCAGTATTAAGATCAGCAGAAGAGTTCAAAAGGGAGCTGTAAAACTTAACATCATCCTTAGCTATAAGTTCATTATCATTTAGCCATCTGCCATCCTTGGAATATATGGAATGTATGGTATTGCATTTCCTCTTGTATCTTATATAAGCATGGTAAAACTTAGTGTTTTTGTCCCCTTCAGTAAAGCTAATAACAGAAGCTTTTTGTTTGAGTATCAGATCCTGAATATCTATGGCTTTATTCAGATTAGTTTGGGCAGTCAGCAAATTAGTTTCAGTGGCAGAGTTATTTTGAACAGCAGCCTCAAGTCTCTCAACCTCTTTTTCAGCAGATAAGACATTGGAAACCACATTTCCAAAAGTTTCCCAACCCGACTTCCTCAATGCTTAGCTGGTTTTTTGATGTAGAAGGCTTAACTTGATAAAATAGGCTATGTGCTCAATACCCATCCAGTTAGAAGCAACACAATTATTTGAAGAGGGGGTGCATAGACCACATGTCTAGGTATCTGAAAGGAAGGTGGAGTGAGGTGGTAACTGGCAAGGTTATTGAAATGAGGAGTGGTCTTTGGTAAGAACAAGTGAGGGTTAGGTGGGCAACAAAATTAAAGAGGTAGTGTTTCTACCAGTGGTCATTAACTAACATTCTGTCCAGTCTTTCCCATAGAAGACCCCTCTTCCAAGTGAACATAGGACTGTGGTATCCCAAGTCAAACAAACCAGCCAGCCGTATTTGATCATTAAAATAGGTCATTTTGGACAGGTTGGGAGGTCTCCCTCCAGATTTCTCAGCTGCATTAGAGATGCAATTGAAGTCTCCCCCCACAATCTAAGGAGAGTTCATGTTTGTGCTGATGAGATGTAAGCCTTCCCAAAGCTCCTATCTATCAGCCTTCAGACTGCCAGCATAGACAAAAGTAGCATACTCCAGATGTCCTTGTACCAGCAGTGAAAGGTGTATGAACTGATGATGGTCCATTATAATGCTCCACTGAATTTCTTTCCTACAAAAGAACCAAACTTTGTTATTTTTGTTAGCATAATTAGAAAAACCAGGGAATCTTTAGATAATTCTCTTAGAGTTATGTTGAACCAATGTTTCAAGAATAGAAAAGCACCAAAAATTATTTTTTTATTGAGATAAATCAGTCTTTGTAAAGACTGAGGATGGGTTATGCCCCTGATATTCCAATAAAGCATATTAATCATGGGGGGGAATATAATGGGGGGAAGGCTGAGATCTTGATCTGGTCCTTCCTCTAGAAGGAGGAGGTCCCCCCATTTTCAAAGTTTCTGTGAACCCAATATTACCCTCTCTTAATTTCTGTACTTCAGACTGAACCTTCTTCTTCTTTTTAGATTTTTGTGTTTTCCATTCCTCTTCCAACTGGTGTTTCATCTCAGCTATATCATTCTTCTGTAGAGCTTCTGTTACAATAGTAGTTTTTTGGTTGGTCTCCTTGGGTTGCACCACCTCATCTAAAGGGACAGATAGGGGTGTTTGAATATTTATCTGGTTCACCTCCTCCCTGAAAAATCTGGGGAAGTATTTGTGGGATCTGTGGAGCCAAAAGGAGCAGTAGAGCTTTTGGGTGTATCCAACATGTCCTCCAAATTCCCAGTTGGAGAGGGTTCCACACCAACTAAAGTTTCTGGGGGAATAGGCTGAGTATACCTATCCTGAGTTACTACAGTCTTCTTTGGGGGAGGGTGAAGCTTGAAACATCTATCGTTGGTGTGTCCAAACATCCTATAGTGATGAAAGTAGTATGGTTTCTGTTCTATCCTCATTGTTTGCCAGAATCCCTCCTTGTCATTACCAATCCAAATCCAGTTTATTTGAGGGAGAGTAACATCTCTCTCAATGGGAATTCTGGCTAGGGCAGGTCTGGCTTTATTGTATGTAGGAGCATCCACCTTCATAGGTCTCCCTATTGCACATGAAATATTAAATAAAGTATTGAGGTTAAAGTATTGGATTGGGAGGCCAGGTAATTTAAACCATAGTGGAACTATAGGAGGTTCCTTACTAGGGTCAAAATCAGGGTCTCATTTCAGGATTTTCATTGTGGTGCCTCCAATTTGGATAGCTTTTTTTGCAAAGAGTCTAGCATAGTCTTCCTCCCCTGAGAGTTGTATAAGTAGGTGTCTTCCATCAAGAATACCAATCTGCCAATCACCATTAAATTTCAAGGAATCAAAGTAGTTTCTAACTAATTCAATTTTGGGGTGACCAAGAAGAAATTTCCCCACCAAGGCAAATTTTACTTGGTCATTTAGATTATTAATTTCTTTAGGTGGGAAGTAAACAGCAGGTTCCCCTTCCTTAGCACCTAAAGGATGAATGCAAGGGCTATTGCCCTTTCCTGCTGTAGTGTCATGAAATTTCTGTGCGAAGACTAAATGTTCAGGATCATTCAGGCAAGTAGTTGATTTGCCAACCACCCATGCATAGGTAACCTTTGCTCATTGAACATCTATTTCCAAATTGATAGGAGTAGCCATACTCCCAAGAAACTAAGACAAGAAGCCACAGAGCCAGTAAACCACAAAGAAAAGGTCAGTAGGACAAAAAAAATGGTCAGTACAGGTCTAACCACTCAGCAAACCTCAAACCAGCAGAGCCCTACACCAGAGAAGGGAGGGAAACCACCACAAGAGCAAGGGAAAGCTGAGTGAAACTAGACAAAACCAAAGGAGAGAGGAAGAAGGGTTGAAACCAGAAAAATCCAATGGAACAGTAAAACCCACCAAATCCTTAGGAAAGGAGAGGGGGGAAACAAACTTCCAATGTAAAGGAGGGAAAAATCAAGAGAATAGCCATACCTCCCCCAGAACACACTCCAACAGCTCACCATCGTGCCAGGAACCCTAGCAGAGCACTTCCCCCCTCAGTTTCCAGCTTCATGATTATATATATATATATATATATATATATATGAATAAGTGGCCTATTGGTTTCTCTCCTTTGCTTGGTCACCTCTTTGGTGGTTATTTTCCTTATTTGAGATTTGCTGGGCTTGGAGCATTTGATGTGGTACTGTTCCATTGAAGCTGAGGTCCTCTACTGATTTTCATTTTACTAAAGTGGTGCTTTTCCTGCTTAACCACCTCTTTGGCGGCTGTTACTTCCAAACTTAGTGTTTGGTAAGATAAGGCATTGTTGTATTTTGCATTTTTAGCTTTGTCGGGCTTGGAGTTTTTGAAGTTTTACTATTTGATTGAAGCTATGCTCTATTGATTCCTGGTTACTAAGAGGACTTGCCTCAAAACCCCTTTGGTGTCTGTTTTTGTCTACTTCCAAGTGTAGCTTCTCTGTTGTTTTTCTAGTTACTGAAGTGGTGAGGCCTGGCCATCTCTTAGGTGGCTATTCCTCCAGGTTTTGTGGTTACAAGGGCAGTCTATGCTATTTCTCACTTATGGCTACACTTATAGATGTGCTCACTGATGCTCAGTGGACAAAAGCCACCTATGCAGGTTTAGTGGGTAAAGCCACTGACATTTTATAAAACCCTAATAAACTAGTTTTTCCCCAAGCCTTCCATGATACAACACCTGACAAGGATTCTTGCCCTTGTATTCATCTACTTGGCTCAAAAGATGGTGAAACTGTAGTCTATTTCTTTAATCTGGAAATTACCTCACTTCAAGAGGAAGTAAAGTTCACATTAGTAGGCAAATTTCAATTGGGACACCCCGAAATGAAACTTGTTAGAAGTTTCTTTGACTCCCTCAATTCTATTGGGCCCTGGAGAATTATGTTGCTTGATGGAAGAAATATCCTAATCCAACTATCTGTGGAAGAAGATTATGTGAGGCTTTTTGCTAAGTAATCCATAGCGATTGCAGGGACCACTATGAAAATTTAAAAATGGACTTTAGATTTTGATCCAAGTAAGGAACATACAACTTGTACCTATATAGTACAAGTTGTATGGATTTTCCCTGCCCTTTTTCAAACTTAATGATCTATTTAACATTGGTAGGGAATTAGGTACACCTCTTAAGGTTGATACTCCCAAATAAAATAAAGCAAGACCTGCTCTACCTAGAATCCAGGTTGAAAGAGACATCACCCTCCCAGAGCTGAAGAGGATCTGGATAGGATCTGAAACAGAAGGCTTTTGCCAAGATATTTTTGCTAAGCAAAAACCTTATTATTCCCAACATTGTAAAATAATTGGCCACACTATGGAAAGATGTTATAGGCCCCGTCCTAGAAGGAATTCCAATAGAAGTCCTAAGGATCCTGTTCATGCAACTGATAAATAGCTGCCAAACGTCACTACTAAAGGAACCCCCCCACTGAAGGATGTTATCACTGATAAACAGATGCCTTACCTCATTGTTGAAGGAACCCCCTACTGAATACTGCTATAACTTCCCCTGAGGACCCTTTAAGAAAGCTGTCTGATTCCACTTCCACTAGTCTAATAGTTGTATCTCCAATAATATTTGTTAGGAAAGAAGTTAATGAGGTGATCAATTTTACTCCTACATCCCCCAGACTTGATTATGAGGATGTGAGGTGTCCCACTCACACAACTATATCTCAAAATCTACAAAAGGAAAACAACATTGCTACTATGCAATAAACATTAGAAGAGGACTGGAAAATCCAGACAGCAAGGAAAATGAAAAAGCTGGTGACATATGTGCATGAACTCCAACAAGGGTCAGCTTCAAAGAGGATAGAAGGCAAGCAAGGGTTAAGAATGGCTCCACATCTATAAGTTCTGTAGGATGAACTAGATCTAGATCACAACCATCCCTCCATCTCCCCCAACTTAATGATTAATCTCTTATGTTGGAACATCAGGGGTGTGGCTCACCCCCTTTCTCTAAAAATAATCTTACATCACAATTATAAATACAAGATTTGGTGCATTACCATCCTTGAACATATTGTTCATAAACATCCCCAAAAACTTATCAAGAAGTTTTATGGTTTATCTCACTTTGCTAATATTAATAATAAAATTTGGATCTTCCATAGAAAAGAAAGCAGGTGGCACATCCTGGTGGATCATCAGCAATTTTTTCATCTCTCCTTCCTAATAAATGGCCAATTGGGCTTTATTTCCTTCATCTATGCAGGCCGTACTAAGGAAGACAGAAGAGAGCTTTGGACAAGCCATCATCATATTAGTGAACAGATGACCTCTCACTGGTTGGTAGGGGGGACTTCAATTGTATTATCTCTTCTACAAAAAAATCCAGAGGTAGGGCTCCTAATCTAAAATGACCACTTTGAGTGATAACATTAATCTTGCTGGACTGTTTGACCTGGGATTCAAGGGACCTGCCTTCACATGAAAAAGGGGACACTTTTAAGAAAGACCTAATAGGTTTCTAGTTAAAGATTCTTTGGTTCTCCCATTTCATACTTACATTTGTAACCTACTTAAACCTTCCTGGCTCTAATCATAGGCCTCTTCTGATCACCATCACGTCCTCTGAATAGCCCTCCCCCCTTATAGATACCTCAACATGTGGTCCACTCAACCCAATTTTCTTAGTACTATTTCTAACCATTGGAAAGGTGTCTCCTATCCTGAAACCCCTGGTCAAACTTAGTCTGCTGCAAGTTAAAATTGGGCAAGCTCTTAAGAAGTGGAGTTGGGAAGCTTTTGGTGATGTTCTCACTAATGTGGTCTTAGCTGAGAAAGGCTTGAATTGAGAGATCAGAATGGGATAGTGGAGGAAAAAGTACTTCTAACTGCTTAGAACAACTTACTTACTGCTATTGAATACCGGGAGCAGTTCTTGAAATAAAAGGCTAAAGGTATATATTAAATTTTATCATGCATATATTAAATACAAAAGGAAGTGTAATACCATACACTCTATTCAAAATGCTGAAGGGATTTAGCTTCATGACAAAACTACAATTGTTAAAGATGCTACTACTTATTATAAAAACCTACAGAATCAAGTCCCTACTACTAGGCCTCCAATTGACAGGCACTACTTTACTGAAGAGTTGTATAAACCAAGAACCTTAGACTCACTGATCCCCCTAATGAAAGGGAAATCTGTGGCATTAAATTCCCATGATAGCTCTAAGACTGCAAGGCCTAATAGATTTACAACAAATTTCTACAAAAAATTCTGGGAAATTATCAAAACTAGTGTTATTGCTCCTCTTGTCAGTTTCTTCCAGGGTAACAACCTCTCTTATCATTTATGTGCTTCCAACTATGTTCTGGTACCTAAATCTGAAATTCAGAAAACTTAAGATCATTTTAGACCCATTTGTATTACCACTGTTCTCAGTAAAATTATCAGCAAAATTTTTGTAACTAGACTCCAACCCCACCTTGACACTCTGATCAAACATAATCAGATTTCCTTTGTCAAGGGTAGGTCCAATATTGACAACACTTTGCAGACCCAAGAACTACTCTAGGATTTGATAGGCCTTGTAGAGGAGTAAATCTTATTTACAAGATGGACATCAAGAAGGCTTATGATACCTTCAATTAGTACTTTATCCTGGACATTCTCTCAACTAGAGGCTTTCAACCTGAGTTTTTTAATCTTATTCATAGATGACTTCTTAGCAAATAACTCTCCATCCTTATAAATGGGCAAACTTGGGGGTCCTTCACTGCTACAAGAGGCTTGAAGCAAGGGGACCCATTGTCCCCAACCATTTTCATTCTTGCAATTGACTAACAATCCTGAATTTTGGAGGAATCCCTTCTAACCAAAAACTACTCTAGGTACCATCAAAGATCCAATATAGTCATTTCTCACCTACTGTATGTTGATGATATCATGGTCTTCTCCAGTGCTCACAAAAATGTTGTTAAGAAAGTTTTTCAGAGCCTCCAAGTGTTCTAATTAGACTCAAGTATGAATTTCAGTTCTGATAACTGCCATCTGATATTCAATAAAAAATCATCCCCCAATTGTAAACAGTGGGCTTCAAATTATATTGGTTTCTCTTGTACTCAACTCCTAATCAAATATCTTGGAGTCCTCCTCCTCATTGGCACATCAAAACAGATTCAATTTGGTGAAGTCCTCAATAAGAATACTTCCCATCTCTCAAGTTGGGCTCAGTCCTTCCTCTCAAAAGGTGGTAGAATCACTTTCCTTAAGAGTATACTCACAACTTTCCCTTCATAAATCCTTCAAAAGACCAATTTAAAGAAAATTACTAACTTCAGATGGAGAGGGCTTTCAACAAGAGCATTTTGGTCTGGTTTATTCCAAACTCTATTTTTGGGAGCAGGATAATTGGGGAGATACTGTCTTGAATAAATTCCTTTCACCCTCCGTATCATTTTTCTACTGAAGAACCTTTCAAAAATTCCTGCCAACTGATGACAACCTCAAGCTCAAAGGATTGAGAGGTCCCTCTAGATGTTGTTTTTCCTTACAGATGAAGAAATCACTGCCTCACCTTTTCTTTGAATGCAGCTTTACCCAGAAAGTTTGGAGTTAGTTCCTTCAATATTTGAATCTAAATGTCACTAATCTTAACTGGAACAACCTCACTACCTACTGGTAGAACTGGCATGCTTTCAACTATCCTCCTTTCCCCTTCATAGTGGCCTAGATCATTTGGATGTCCAAAAAACAATGCTAAATTTGAGGGCGTCCCATCTAATGCTGCCAAGGGGGTCAGAAACTGTGTAATTTACCAACATAAGATGATAAAACATAAAAGATTACCTAATATCTCCAATTCCTACCCCCCTTGAGAGTATAACTCATCTTCAAATTTGTAAGGTTTTTTAGAGACCTCCAATGTCTCACATTGTTAAGAACAATACAGATGGAAGCTTCACTGAAATGGGTGCTTGTGTGGGAGAAATTTTTAGAAACCATTTTGGCCAATGTCTACTATACTTCTATACCCTAGTTTTGGCTTCTGATGCTATTAAGACTGAACTAATTATTGTGTATTTGGCATTAAAACTAGCTACAAAGACTAGAAGGAATCACATTTGGGTGGAGGTGGATTCCACTGTGGTTATCAAACACTTGGACTCTAAGGAACAACCTCCCTGGCATGACTTATGTTGGATGAACAAGACCAAAATGCTCACCTCCCAATTTAGTGTCAACTTCACCTTTATCTACAAATAAGGCAACAAATTTGCACAATGGTTAGCTAGAAATGGTCTCAATTCTAATAATGTTTCTGTCTTAGCCTCCCGCCCTCGTCCACTCATGTTCCTACTGCATAGAGATCTGATAGATGTCCCCCATTTCAGAATTGCTAACCACAACACATTCAGGAGACAGCTGTTTTCTGTTGAAGATCACCTACTCTTATTTTTGGGTACCTTTTTAGTATGTTGACAATTGTTTTTGAGGCTTTTGTTTTTTCTTCCTCTTATTTCTATTACACCAACTGTATTATTTTTTTGAGGGGTTGTGGTACACTTGGATTATTTTGTTGGGGTACTTTCTTCCACCTGTTTCGTAATCCTTCTTAAGCTAGCATGTAGGGAATCATGAGCAGCTCCTTTTTACAATATATATATATATATATATATATATATATATATATATATATATATATATATATATATATATATANTATATATATATATATATATATATATATATATATATATATATATATATATATATATATATATATATAGATAGATGGCGGCTGGAGAAGGTGCTCTCCTAGGGTTTCTGGAACGATGAAGGCGTGTGGCTGCTGCTTCAAGCTGGTGTTGGTGGTTTTAGCCCTGCTGGATTCCTTTGGTGAACAAGGGAACACTGGTTGTTTGTCCTTCACAGCTCCCACAAACCTTTCCTTGGTACTGTTACATTGGTGGATGCTACTCTCTTTCAATTCTCCTTAGTGGCACTGTTCCATTGGTTTTTCACCCCTATCTATTCCTTTTAATCTTTGGGATTTCTTCTTGTTGCTGGACTTTTTGTTTTGCTGCAGCTTTGGGTTTCAAAAGTGGCTTTGCCTGGTTTTTTGTTTCCCCTTGGACAGCTGTTTGCTATCTAGCTATTTTACTACCTCCTGAGTGCTCTGGTTGGGTGATGGCTTCTTCCATTGATATCACTATAGATTCTCAATGGACAAAAGCAACCTATGCTGGTGTGGTTGGAAAATCAACTGACATCTTACAAGATTATGATCATTTGGTGTTCCCACAGGAATTTCATGATACTACTGATGGAAAAGGGAGTAGTCCTTGTATTCACATTCTTGGACCCAAAGAAGTTGAAACAGTTGTATACTTTACTACTAATGAAATAGATGCATTAAAGGAAGAGGTTAAGTTCACTTTGGTTGGCAAATTTCAGCTAGGGCATCCTAAAATGGAGCTAGTAAGAAGTTTGTTTGAATCACTGAAATTTATAGGAAATTAGAAATTGGGGCTTTTGGATGGGAGGCACCTCCTAATCTAGTTGGTAGCTGAGGAAGACTATGCAAGATTTTTTGCTAAACAATCTATTAACATTGCTGGAACCAATATGAAAATTATCAAATGGACTACAGGGTTTGACCCTAGTAAAGAGCCTCCTGTGGTCCCTTTCTGGTTCAAGCTACATGGTCTCCCACTCCCTTACTTCAAGCTCAATGCTTTATTCAATATTGGTAGAGCATTAGGTACACCTCTAAGAGTGGATGCCCCCACATACAACAAGGCCAAACCTGGTCTTGCTCAAATTCAAGTTGAAAGAGATATCACACTCCCTGAATTGTAGAGAATTTTTATTGGTTCTGATGCTGAAGGGTTCTGGCAGAATACAATAGCTGAACAGAAACCTTATTATTGTCCACATTATAAGATGTTTGGACATACTGTTGACAAATGTTACAGATTACATCCCCCTAATAGGAAAATGGCAGAAAGGAATCAAACAGCTACTAAAAGAACTGTAATTAATTCTACAAGGAATATTGTTGAAGATACTATCTTAGCTAATATACAGGGAACAAATCAGAGGCTGGAAGAATGATCCCCAAGAATAAATTAGGTTCCATCAAATGCTGACCCCATTGGAGAGTTGTCTGAACCTAATAGCCAAAATGATACCCCACTTCATAGACTAATTAGAAAGGAAGATATTTAAATCACTATTGTCACACCTACATCCACTTTGTAAGTTGAGAAGGGAATACAAACCATTATAGAGATACATGAAAAAGCTCCAAAGGAACCAATTATTACTGAAATGAAAAATACCATTGAAGAAGATTGACAAATTAAAACAGCAAGGAAAAGAAGGAAACCAGGGACAGATGCGCAGAAATTACAATCAGTGGTGAACTCTATGAAGGCTGAAAGAGCAAGAAATAGTTCTCCAATTCTTAGAGGAAGATCTAGATTAAGATCTAAGCCTACTCCACATTCTCTACTTCATGATTAATCTACTCTGCTAGAATATAAGGGGGATGGCTAACCCTCTCTCGGATGGCTAACCCTCTCTCTCTAAAAAGAATCATATATCGGAACTCTAAACACAAGTTGTGGTGTATTGTGATCCTTGAGCCCATGGTTTACAAGAACCCTTAGAATTTGATTAAAAAATTTGTTGGCTTCACCCATTTTGGAAACACTAACAATAAAATTTGGATCTTTTGCAAAAGAGAAATCAATCCAAACTTTTCTATTGATCATCCACAATTTGTCCATCTTTCATTTAATATGATTGGATATAATGGTGAAGCTACCTTCATATATGCTGGCTGCACAAAGGATACTAGAAAGGAGATGTGGAATAGGTTGATTAATATCAACAAATAGATGGACTCCCCATGGCTGGTGGGGGGAGACTTTAATTGCATTACTTCAACTGCTGAAAAACTTGGTGGAAGAGTTCCAAATTATGCCAAGATGAACACCTTCAGTGAGAATATCCACAAGGCTGGTCTCTTTGATCTGGGCTACAAGGGGCCTGCTTTCACTTAGAAGAGGGGAGTTATTTGGGAGAGGCTAGATAGAATGTTGGTTAATGATGCTTGGGTTAACCAATTCCTCCTTACTTTTGTCACTTATCTTAGTCTTGATTGTTCATCTGATCACAGACCTTTTAGACCTTTACTTATCAGTATTACCTTTACTGATAATTATAACTCCCCTCCCCCTTTTAGATATCTTAATATGTGGGTTGCACACCCTTCCTATAAGAAGTATATTGCTGAACTTTGGAATGGGGTCTCCCATCATGATCCTTTTATCAAGTTAAGTCTACTGCAAATCAAAACTGCCAAAGCTCTCAGAAATTGGACTTGGGAAACCTTTGGAAATGTGCATGCTAGAGTCTAAGAGGCTGAGGATGCTGTCAAAGCTTTGGAGCAAGAGGAATAGATTGGATATGTGGAGGAAAAAAAACTGATGATTGCTCAGAACAACCTTCTTAGTGCTATTGATTATCAGGAGAAATTCCTTAAAAAAAAGGCTGCTATGAATATCTTCACTGATGGGGATAGAAATACCAAATTCTTTCATGCTTATATAAAATATAGATAAAAGTGCAACATAATCCATGCTATTCAAAATGCTAATGGCCAGTGGTTACATGATAATACTGATATAGCTAATGATGCCATCAATTATTACAAAGATCTGCTAAATCAGGACCCAAACTTCATACCCCCTATTGAGAAGGCATACTTCCTTGCTGAACTGAATTACACTGCTCGCCTCAAGCTTATAGATATCCCCACTGAAAAGGAAATTTGGAATGCTATTAGCTCCCTTTACAATAACAAATCTGCTGGCCCTGATGGCTTCACTGCTGCATTTTACAAGAAATCTTGGGAGATCATTAAAGCTGATGTCATTGCTGCAGTAACAAGCTTCTTCCTTGGCAACAACCTCCCTAATTACTTTTGTGCCTCCACCACTGTGCTAATTCCCAAATCTGATTTACAGCAAAATTTGAATCATTTCAAGCCTATCTGCTTGACTACTGTCATAAGTAAAACAATCAGCAAAATTATTATGAATAGGTTACAACCTCACCTGGATTTCATAATTAAACCCAATCAAACAGCCTTTGTGAAAGGGAAGTTCATCATTGATAACCCTCTCTTGGCTCAAGAGTTATTACAGGACTTGAACAAATCTTGTAGAGGGGGCAATATGATATATAATTTGGATTGAAGGAAAGCTTATGACACCATAAGCTGGAATTTCATAACGGAAGTCCTCATTGCTAGAGGTTTTAATATTGATTTCTGTCAACTGATTAGAAGATGGCTACACAACAATGAACACTTTATTTTGATAAATGGGTAAGGGAGGGGTCCTTTCACGGCTGCTAGAGGCTTAAAAGATGGGGATCCTTTATCACCCACCATTTTAATTCTTGCTATAGATTACTTATCTAGAATGCTGGATGAAGCTCTTCTGAATCACAGTCATATCAGATACCACCATAGATCTAATATTGCCATTACCCATTTATTGTATGCTGATGACATAATGGTTTTCTCTAGAGCCAGTAAGAATGCTATCAAAATAGTTTTCCAGATACTACAAAAATTCCAAGCTCACTCAGTAGTGTTCTTCAATCCAGCAAAGTGTCAGATGGTCTTCTACAATCATGCCTCTTCTACTCACAAACATTGGGCAGCCACTTACACTAGTTTTACAACTTCTCAACTCCCAATTAAGTACCTAGGGGTGCCCCTCATGACTGGCAGAACTAAACAAATTTTATTTGATGAGGTCTTGAACAAAATCTCTAATCTTCTTAATGGGTGGACACATACCTTTTTTAGTAAATGGGGGCAGAATTACTTTGTTAAAAAGCATTATCACTACCTTTCCATATTATATAATGCAAAGGACTAATATTAAGAAAAGCACTCAAACCCAGCTGGAAAGAATTTTGAATAAATTCCTGTGGTCTGGACAAAGGCAACAAATGCATGGGGCTTCCTGGAGAAAAGTTGCTAAACCTCAAATTGTTGGGGGCATTGGCTTTAAGGACCTCAATCAACTTCTTCAAATCAATTTTTGTAAACTTTAGATAAAGTTTAGAACTCAAGATTCCCTGTGGGAAAAATTTATGTGGGGTAAGTATTGCAAAGATCAATACCCCACCCTGGTGCTAAGGAAAATTGGAGATTCTAAAATCTGGGTGAAAATGCTGATTTTCAGACATATTGCTGAAACCACTTACAGGTGGGAACTGGGAAATGGTGATATCAGGTTTTAGCTTGACAATTGGTGTCCCAAAGACTGGTTATTCCCCATTACTAATATCTACAATAGTGAATAGAAAGTGGTTGATTGCTGGGATGGTGATGAATGGTCACTAGCTAAGCTTTCCAATCTGCTCCAAGCTCACTCAATTACCAAAGTGGCCAACATAAAGTTCAACAGAAGTACAGCTAATAAAGTCCTGTGGCAGACTGCCTCCCATCAAAACCTTGCCAAAGCCATATTCTCCAAAAGTTTCAGTTGGGAGCAAACACTCTAGGGAGACAAGATTTGGAACAAATTTCTATCCCCTTCTATGTCCTTTCTTTGCTGGAGAATATTCCATAAAATGATCCCTACTGATGACATACTCAAACTGAAGGGGTTGAGGGGTCCATCTAAATGCTGGTTTTGCAAGAATGAGGAGGAAACCTTGAATCTCTTATTTTTTGAATGTAACTTTGCCCAACTGGTTTAGAAACAAATCTTAAATTAGTTGAACATTGATGAGAATGATGTCACTTGGGACAGGCTTGTCAAGTGCTTGTTGAGCTGGCAACAGAGAAAATATGCTACCATTCCATTCATCATTACCTGGTTTATCTGGATGGAAAGAAACAAAGTTAAGTTTGAAGATGCTAATCTAAATGTTGGGAAAACTGCTAGAAACTGTCTAACTTATCTTGATTAACTGGAAAAGATTTCCTAACATCTCCAACTCCTGTCCAACAATCAATTCTGAACATCCTCAAGTTATCAGATTCTACTGGAAAACTTCAAACTATCCCATTGTGAAGATTAATTCAGATGGAAGCTTTACCAAAAATGGAGCTGGAGTGGGTGGCATTTACAGAAATCATTTAGGTAAGTGCCTGTTACATTTTTACACCCCAGTTATGGCCACTGATGCAACTGAGACTGAACTTGTTGCTGTATATTGGGCAATCATCCTTGCCGTTGAGGCTAAGTGGAATAAGCTTTGGTTAGAAGTAGATTCTGCTATAATTATTCACCTCTTAAATCATAAGGAGGGAGCTCACTGACATCACTCATACTGGCTTAATAAAATCAGAGATCTTAGTAGTAAGGTACAAATTCAGTTCACTTTTATCTATAGGGAAGGAAATCAGCCTGCAAATTGGTTGGCCCAGATTGGATCACATTCTAACATGACTGAGGTTGCTGTTAACCCTCCACCAACCTTGCATTACCTGCTGTAAGGAGATACTCTAGATGTTCCTCACTTCAGAATTGCTTTTATGGAGCTCTGCTAGGGTTCCTGGTGAGAAGATGACCCCTTGGTGCAGGCTAACAACGTGTGGTGTAGGAGTTACAGTTTCCTGTGGCTTTCTTTCTTTTTGTGCTCTCATTTGAAAGTTGGATACTGGGTTTAACCTTTTCCAGGTGTTGACGAAATTTGAATTTTTAATGTTCCATTGGATTCTGAGGTCGTTTGTGCTGCCTTCAGCTCTGGTGTCAGTATTATGACTTTTCCTATTAATGTGAAAACTAATGCTCAGTGGACTAAGGCCACTTATGCGGGAGTGGTGGGCAATGCTAATGACACCTTACAAGATCTTGACAACTTAATTGGCTCACAAAGCCAATGTTTAGTATCCAATCAACTGAACCAAATTGGGGGTTTTAATCTGTCACCTTAAAATCTCCAATTATGCATCGAACAAAGTATATTTCCTTACTTATTTGCACCCAATCTCTTGGATGGCATACTCTCCTATGAAATCAAATGTGATTCTCCCTATGTTGTACAAATTATATCTCATTTAAGAACAAATGTCTCTCAACAAGTTTTAACATTTCAATTGGCCAGATTGACAAGTAATTGAAGATCAGAGTTCAAATCATCACAAATTATTATCATTTAAAACTGTGAAAAATGAAATCTATTCTTCACAAAACCATATCTTCAAAGTAAAGGGAAGCATGAAGAATACTACTCAGAATTCATGAGAACGATACGATAAAACATGAATTTCATATATAAAAATAAATTTACAAAATAAAAGAAATAAAAACACAACTTATCTCAAAATCCTTTTCAAGAAAATCCCTAGAAGTTCTCTCGAAGCCTTTCTCTCTTTACAATCTCTCCCAATTCTCCCTTAGAAATGTAATGAATAATAAATCTCTCACCTTCCCTCTCCTCTTACAACCTTAGAAGAAGATCTCCTCTTCTCACTCTCTCTCTAACTCATGCCACATTCTCTCTCTCCATCACATCACACACTCAAGCCTCCTCAAGTCTTCTTCATTTATTTTGGGCTACCTCCTTTGGAAAAGAATTCAAAATTCTCTCTAAAAGTCAACTCTTTTGAATTCAAATATTGTGTCATTTGATCTAAGAGTCATATCCTTTCATAAAAGAACCATCCAAAGTGTCTATATGCATTGAAATACTCCAAGAGGTGCGTAGAACAAGTGTCCCTTTCAAACTTTGCGCAAAATTTGCATCAAACCACCTTAATTTGATAAAGTCGTTCCTTGTGCATCTTGTGCCAGTTCTCTGGATTTTGGTGCATTATACACAGATTTGGTGTATGATGGGCTGAAATTCAAAATTGGCTCTTTTTGCTCCAAATTTCGTCTTTTTTGCCACTTTTTCTCCAAATGCCTTAAAATGATATACTTGCAACAAAAAACACAAAATTATCCTTTTTTAAAGTGCCATATCACCAAAAATAAGCATAAAATAGGTACTTAAAATAGTATACTATTTTGGTGTATCATAATCCCCCAAACTTAAATGTTACTTGTCCTCAAATGACACTTTTATTACATAAAAGAATATGATATAGGATATAAATTAACTTATAACTTCTATACTTTAGTTTAATAAGTAGAATAACAAAATTTAAAAAAAATCCTTTAATAACTTAGATTCAAACTCTAAGTCCATGAATACTTAGTAATTAAAATAAAAATTTCTGAATCCCTATTCATTTCAAGAAGAATTACAATTTGTCGTATTAAGGACGTTTAGAATTTTCTTATGAAATAGAACTTTATGAAAATATTACTAGGAATGCTACCAATACTCCAATATATGTTTAGAAAATGTAATAAAGCCTGTTCCTTAAGTTGATTCAGGTGAAGCTAATTTTGGAGTAGGCATCTCCTCAAACTTCTCCTAAATTAATTTTCTTTTCTCTCCTTTTTTTTCTTTTCTTTACTTTTAGGATCTTTTCAATCCTTTATTTTCTTTTATTTTTCCAAGTGAAGATTACTATATCTGGATCGCTTTTAATGATTTTGAACTTCACTATCCTCTTCTTAAATTTAAAACTCTATAACATTCTTCACTTTATAAATTAATATTAGTTTATGATTTTTCATAAAGTCTCTCTTTTCTTCATATATGAAACTCTAAAATTCGTAACACTTCAAAAATAGAATTTTTTTTACTTTAAATAGAAAAACATAGTCTTATCCTATCACACCAAATATCTTTAACTTTAGAATTGACCTTCATTATTAAAAACTCTTTACCTAAATTTACCACAATATTTAATAAACAGAAGTATAGTCATTTAATGTTAAATCTTAATATCTCAGGCCATGTTAAATTAATTTTTTAAAATATAGTTACTTAAGGACAAATAAAATTTAGTTTACTCTTTTTCAAAATATATTTTTCTTTCCCTCAAACTTAATTTTTAAGTGATTTTAAAAATGTTTTTACTATAAAATTTTTTAGGTCAAAGAAAACAGTAAATGCATGAAAATAAAAACATACTTATAGATGATTTCTTACAATGAAACAGGGTTGTGGTATACTGCAGGTACTAACTGTAAAACTACATACAACCATTAAAGCATTAAATAAAACATAATATGATTTAAAGAACTTGCTGAGAATTAAGAACATAAATACAAAAACTAAAAAACTAAAATGAAAAAATAAACAGAAAGTACTAAACTTCGAGCAAAATTTGCATCGAACCACCTTAATTTGATAAAGTCGTTCCTTGTGCATCATGCGCTAGTTCTCTGGATTTTTGTGCATTATACGCAGATTTGGTGTATGATGGGCCAGAATTCAAAATTCGCTCTTTTTGCTCCAAATTTTGTCTTTTTTGCCACTTTTTCTCCAAATGCCTTAAAATGATATACTTGCAACAAAAACACAAAATTATCCTTTTTTAAAGTGCAATATCACAAAAAATAAGCATAAAATAGGTAGTTAAAATAGTATATTATTTTGGTGTATCATAATCCCCCAAACTTAAATGTTACTTGTCTCCAAATGACACTTTTGTTACATAAAAGAATATGATATAGGATAGAGATTAACTTATAACTTCTATACTTTAGTTTAATAAATAGAATAACAAAATTTAAGAAAAATCCTTTAATAACTTAGATTCAAACTCTAAGTCTATGAATACTTAGTAATTAAAATAAAAAATTCTGAATTCCTATTCATTTCAAGAAGAATTACAATTTGTCGTATTAAGGACGTTTAGATTTTTCATATGAAATAGAACTTTATGAAAACTTTACTAGGAATGCTACCAATACTCCAATATATGTTTAGAAAATGTAATAAAGACCATTGCTTCAGTTGATTTAGGTGAAGCTAATTTTGGACTAGGCATCTCCTCAAGCTTCTCCTAAATTAATTTTCTTTTCTCTCCTTTTTTTTCTTTTCTTTACTTTTAGGATCTTTTCAATCCTTTATTTTCTTTTCTTTTTCCAAGTGAAGATTACTATATCTGGATAGCCTTTAATGATTTTGATCTTCACTATCCTCTTCTCAAATTTAAAACTCTATAACATTCTTCACTTTATAAATTCATATTAGTTTATGATTTTTCATAGAGTCTCAGTCTTTTCTTCATACATGAAACTCTAAAATCCGTAACACTTCAAAAATAGATTTTTTTTTACTTTAAAAAGAAAAACATAGTCTTATCATATCACACCAAATATCTTTAACTTTATAATTGACCTTCATTATTAAAAACTCTTTACCTAAATTTACCACAATACTTAATAAACAGAAGTATAGTCATTTAATGTTAAATCTTAATATCTCAGGCCATGTTAAATTAATTTTTAAAAATATAGTTACTTAAGGACAAATAAAATTTAGTTTACTCTTTTTCAAAATAATTTTTTCTTTCCCTCAAACTTAAGTTTTTAAGTGATTTTAAAAATGTTTTTAATATAAAATTTTTTAGGTGAAAGAAAACAGTAAATGCATGAAAATAAAATCTTACTTGTAGATGATCTCTTACTATGAAACGGGGTTGTGGTATACTGCAGGTACTAACTGTAAAACTACATACTACCATTAAAGCATTAAATAAAACATAATAAGAAAAAAATTATTCTCTCCTTTTTTTTTCTTTTCTTTACTTTCAAAATCTTTTCAATCCTTTATTTTCTTTTCTTTTTCTAAGTGAAGATTACTATATCTGGATAGCCTTTAATGATTTTGAACTTCACTATCCTCTTCTTAAATTTAAAACTCTATAACATTCTTCACTTTATAAATTCATATTAGTTTATGATTTTTCATAAAGTTTCACTCTTTTCTTCATACATGAAACTCTAAAATTCGTAACACTTCAAAAATAGAATTTTTTTTACTTTAAATAGAAAAACATAGTCTTATCATATCACACCAATTTTTTCATTCCCTCAAACTTAGGTTTTTAAGTGATTTTAGAAATGTTCTTAATATAAAATTTTTTAGGTGAAAGAAAACAGTAAATGCATGAAAATAAAAACTTACTTGTAGATGATTTCTGACTATGAAACGGCGTTGTGGTATACTGCAGGTACTAACTGTAAAACTACATACAACCATTAAAGTGTTAAATAAAACATAATATGATTTAGAGAACTTGCTGAGAATTAAGAACATAAATACAAAAACTAAAAAACTAAACTGACAAAATAAACAGAAAGTACTAAAAAAAAAGCAGAAAAAGTGAAAGTCTATAGTTACTATTATAGATTTTGTTCACAACGCAACATAAAAAGTCTTTTACTCCAACAAGTTTCAAATAAAGGTACATCCCAATACAAACATAAAAAACAAACAGAGATCAAAACAACTAAACAAGACTCATAAAACATCATTCTTGTTCTCCTTCATCTTCATCATCTGATTCTTCTTCTTCTTCTTCTTCTTATTCTTCTTCTTTATCATAAATGAGAGTATACGGAGTGAAACTCGGGCAAGTAGGAAAGTCCACATTAGGTTCACCCCTCAAACCATAAAAAGTATTGATCCAATCAACATTAAATTCAACTTGCTTACATCTAACTAGTATGTGATCTTCAGTAGTGAACCTTAGGTTTGCAAAAAACTCCCAAACATTCGGGACAATTGCTTTGACAGTGAAGTAGAAGAATCTTTCTCAATTCCTAGAAAGAATCTATTTCTCGTCCTCACCACCCAGGTTTGCAACCACCCATTTTTGGATCATTCTCTTGGTCTCCATCTGCGTAATGTAACTATGTTGGGCCTTTGAAACTAACAAATCTTCATGCATCGAAGTCCTCGGACGGGCTTCCTCGCTTAAGTTGGGGAGGCATTTAAAAATTCTATGAAAATCCAAACATAGTCCAAATAAATTAATAAAACAAAAATCTAACTCCTCAAGAAAAATTATTTGGTAAGAAACTTTTCACCATGAGTTTTCTTCAAGTATTTTCAACAATAATCCCAATTTTTGGATCTTCTAAATTCCATGGTTAAATAAAAAATTTCTAAATTATAGTGAAGCACTTACCAAGAGAAGATGAAATATATAGTTTTTAGCCTCTGAATCCTTCTCTTTCTCCTACAATGTGATGTCCTAAAACAAGGTATTGTGGTAGAAGATGACTCAAGTAGCAAAAATGGAGTTTGAACGTGTGATTTCACTGTTTTCTAAGCAATATAGCATGTTCAGACCTTTAGTGCATCATGCACTAATTTGGAGCTCCATGCGCCGAGGCTCTATAAGTTGGCCTATCATGTGCCAATCTGGTGCATCATGCTCGAGAGCTCAAATTTTGTAGATTTTTTTTATGGGGAAATCTGCCCTATACTACTTTACGTCAACATTTATTTGACTTAAATAAACCTTTCTAAGCATATATAAACATCACACTAACACCAAACTTTCACAAACAACACAAAACTCAAATTTTTATATAAAATCCGTGCTATTACATACTAACATTTTTCAAGCAAAAAAACATTAAATTCAGTATTCTAAAGCAAACCAACATCCTAACACTAAAATCTAAACATCAAAATTCAAAAAATAAACGTAGATAATGTTCATTAGAAAGGATGCAATCCAACACAAAAAAACTAAAACAAAAAGTACTACATAAAACATTCCCTACATAAATTAATATCAAACATCATCTTCACTATCGTCCTCCTGGATATCTCCCATTGATTGGTAATGCATATTCAAATTTTAGAAGGGTCAAAATGGAAATTCATCAGTTGAATTTTCCTCCTCAATCAAGTATGTTTCTTGAACATACCTAACAATTCATCTTCAAGACACCCTGTATGTTCAAAATGATCCTTCATTCAGCAATCCAGATGATCCAACATTTCAATAATAATCTCAATCACGTACATGAGATTCTGCACATCTTTTTCTATCTTCTTGATCTTCTTTGAAAGTGCACTCAAGTTGTAGTAAGGCTGAAGATGTGATGAATTCTGAGATCTTTGATCCATCAGTACATTCATATCATTTTCATCTCCCATTCCAATACAGTTACAGTAGACATCTGAATCCGTCGGCTTCCAAAGAAGTAGCACTTTTCCCTAGCTTTCATAATGTACTTGTGATTGATTGCAAAGTAACAAAATAGTGGATGGATGTCCTTGTCCAGTTGCAGATCCATTCATAATCAAACCCAAAACTGATCTCACAATAATAGCTCCAACATCAATAGGTTTTCTAGTTTGAATACAATAATTCAGAATTGCTCTCTCCTTAGTGACCTGACTAATTTTCATCATAGGCAAAAATTTTAATTCAATAAAGAAGTTCCAAACTTTTGAAACTGGATTTAAAAAAGATGAAGGAAAACTTACATTTCCATCATCTATGGTTTCCCAATTAGCATCTTAATCCGTAAGGTAGCGGTAGAGTTCATTCATATTCTTTTTTGTAGGGGTAAAGTTTGCATAATGGCAGTTAGACATATTGTTAATCATAAAAATCTCTTTTATTCGTGAAGAAGTGAACTTTACAAAGCTACCTCATAAGTAAATCATTCCTTGGTTGATCCCATGAAGATTTACAAAAAATTCATTTACTACAGGAACAAGAACAGCGGAAGTAGTGTAGCAAAACACTTCCCAACACCTCTACGCAATAGTCTCTTCTACTTGAGTATTCGATGTGTTGAATCCTTGATTCACAAAACCCCTTTCTTTGATAAGCCTCTTCTTCACCACAACTCGATCTTGTAGTTTCTGTGCATTGAAACTGACAAACTTTCTCTGGTTGAAAATTCCAAAACTAGCGGAGTTTCTAGAGTGGGAAGCCATAAGAATTGAAAAGTGGTGACTCTTCCCACATTTCACCCCCTAAAATATGGTTTGGAGTTGGTTTTTAGGACTTGAATGGAGAAGAAAGCGCCATTTGATGGGTTAAACATTTTCGGACCCGCGGCACAACATGCTTCCATCTGGCGCACCATGCGCCAGTTCCAGAATTTTTGTCGTTTCTATTTCGATTCATTAAAATAGTCAAATAAAGATGTTTATAAATATTGTATCCTATACATGAACTACATAAAGACATAAAATTTAATATTTGTGAAATATTCTAAACTAAATAAACACAGAAACAAACTAAACAATGATACAAATGGGTTGCCTCTAAGTGCTTAATTTAATGTCGACAGCCTGACATTCCAAGTCTTATTCTAGGTGACCCAACATTATTGTCTCTTTAAAAGCCGTTCTTTGACCATCAAGATATGATTTCAATCCGTGCCCATTCACTTTAAATATTCTTCTAGTCTTGGGGTCTTCAAAATTAACTGTCCCAAAGGGATAGACTTTTATAACTCTGCAAGACCCTTTCCACCTAGACTTTAATTTTCCAGGAAATAATTTTAATCTTGTATTGTATAATAAAACTTTCTATCTAAATTCAAATTCAATTTTTATTATCATCCAATCATGCCATTCATTCATCTTTTCCTTATAAATCATCGCATTATCATATAATTTATTCCTAACTTCCTCAAGCTCTTTCAATTGTAAAAATCTTTTCTCACCAGCTTCTTTCAAATTGGAATTGAATTATTTTATAGCCCAATAAGCTTTATGCTGCAATTCAACTGACAAGTGACAAGTCTTTCCAAAAATTAATCTATAAGGGGACATTCTTATAGGTGACGTATAGGCGATCCTATATTCCTATAATGCAGTATCTAATCTAGTAGACCAATCCATTTTACTATGATCAACACTCTTTTCCAAACTTCTCTTATTTTTACAGTTATATACTTCCGCTAAACCACTAGTCTGGTGATGATAAGCAGTTGAATGTTTATGAATTATATTATATTTTTTCACCAATCTTACAACTATTGCACTTCTAAAATGAGTCCTTCATTGGTAATGATTCCTCTCGGTATTTCATATCTTTTAAAAATATTTTTAATTAAAAATTTTGAAACATTTCAAGCATCACATTGAGGTAAAGCAATTGCTTCAATCTATTTTGAAATGTGATCCACTACAATCAATATGTATATATTTACAAATGCGGGTGTAAATGGTCTCATAAAATCCAACCCCCATGCCTTAAAAATTTCAATTTCCAAATTAAAATTTAGAGGCATTTCATTTCTTCTTAAAATATTACCTTCTTTCTGACATGATCACATGTTTTGATATATATTTTAACATCTCTAAATAGAGTATGCCATAAAAATCTAGACTATAAAATTTTATGAACAGTTCTATCATTCCTAAAATGTCCTCAAAATTTAGAATCATGATAATTTTGAATATTCTCTTGAATTTCTTTAAAAAGCACACATCGTCTCATCATTAATCTTTACATTGTTTATATAAAAAAGGATCATCCCAAAAGTATGATTTTGCATCATGAATGAATTTCTTTTCCGGTTGTTTTGTTAATCCATATAATAAAATACCACTAACAATATAATTTCTAATATCAACATACCAAGTTATTTCCCATAGTTTTACAACATAAAGTCGTTTATCAGGAAAAGTTTCAATAATATATTTTTCCATATCCAATATTTCTTTTCGTTTTAGCCTTGATAGATGATCAACAATTTGATTATCAATCCCTTTGCTATCGACAACTACAAAATCAAACTCTTGCATCAGAAGTGCCCATCTAGTTAATCTTGGTTTAGCATCCTTATTTTACATCAAATATTTAATAGCCAACTGATCAGTATGCATAATACATTTAGCACCAATCACATATGATCTAAACCTATCAAAAGGATACACAATAGCTAATAACTCTTTTTCAATCATGGTGTAACTAATTTAAGCATCATTAAGAGACTTACTAGCATAGTATATAACTTTAAAAATATTATCATATCTTTACTCTAAATTAGCTCCAATTGAATAATCACTAGCATCACACATTAATTTAAAAGGTTTCTCTCAATCTAGTGAAATAATTATAAGAGAAGTGTTACATCAAAAATATATGCAATTTTAGACCCATATTTTATACTCATTTTTTGTGCTATTGCACTTTAATGGAAGGTATTTTGATATTTTCCTGCATGTTGTTGATTTTTGGGACTTAAAGAAAAAAAATAAAAAAGGATGGAATTTGCAGTCAAAATGACATTTTTGAAGTAATACTCAGCGCAGACGGTGCCATAAGCAGCGCCAACGACACAGACTTATCGAACGACTGATGGATTTTACTCAGCGCCAACAACTCCAAAAGTAGCGTTGATCGCACCTTTACAGAGGTGGATTCAATTAAATGGTTTCTACTGTCGACGGCGCCATTGTCAGTTCAGACGCTGTTTCTAGAAGATTCAAATAATTTGGATGCTTTTTGAAGAGTTTTTGGATGCACCTTTTGGAGAACTGACTCTAGGCTCTATTTGGGGCCAAAATTAATCAGAAATGATAATCCTCTTTGTTCCTACTTGCTCATTTTTGCCACACCTCGCCTCCATACACTTTTTCCAACTTCATTCCACCACCATTCAAGAGTCTATTAGTGATATTTCTTTAGGAGTTTAGAGTTTTTGTGGTGAGATTACATGTGAATTCTTCTCTAAGAGTGTTGGAGAAGGAGAAAAGTGAGAGATTTCTTCTTCCTACATTTCTTAGGAGAGGCTACAAGCGATTTGCTTTGAGAAAGAGTTTCAAATAAGTGTTGCTTGTTTATTAGTGTTGCATGAACTTTCTTTTATATATTAAATTTGTGTTTTGTTGTATCTTTCTCATAAAGTCTGAATAGTTTTCTTTATCTTTCTCCCAACTCTAAGATATGGTGAAATGAAGAGATAATATGAATGTGCTAATAATAAAATATAAAAGAAATTGTGATGATTTTTTAACTCCAAACTTAATTTACTTTTTTATCTGAACAACTAAATTATTAAAATGTGTTGTGAAACATATGATCCAGGAAATGGAGTATGAGTTCTATAACATAGTGAGGATCACATTTGATTCCATAAAAGAGTATTTTTTTCATAGAATTAAGTGCAAATAAATAGGAAAATTTACATTGTTGGGTGTAGAATTGGAGATTTTAGGGTGATAAAATAAAATCCCCAATTTGTTCTTAGTGTTTAAAAACTAAAGCGAGATTTAGCCTTCAGATGAAGGGAAGTGGGAGCCAGTATCCTCCTAGCCTAGCCACGGATTTAGAGACTAAACCTGAGATTAGGCAATGATTTTCTATAACACTATGTGAGTGTAGAAAATTAAAACTGCTCCTATTTGGCACAATACATATTAAAACTATTTATCTCATCTCATTTTACCAAATTCTCGTTGTAGTGGGAAAAATGCTTTTCCACATAAGAAATCTTTATCACATAAAGATAGTTTAATAGTTTAGTAGTTACTGTTTAAACTTTGCCTTTCAGTTTTACTAGCAGTTAAATAATTTAGTTTTGTTAGCATATTACACATTAGAAATTAGCGGCAGTAATTTCGTTTGATTTCTATGAATTTCCTAGTTAATTTATCATTTCAAATTTAAACCTTCTCAATGAGATCGATATTCGGGGCTTGAATAGAAAGTACTTTATTACTTGATAACGATACGTATACTTGCATAGAATACCAACATTAATTACTTAAATTTCTTAATCATAAATATTACATCAAGCTTTTGGCACCATTACATAGAGGATTCAAACTTATATAAATTTTACACAACTATATTTTACTGAGACCAAGCAGTGATCAATTTTTACTTTAATTTTTCAAAGACTTTAAGGCAATCTTGATTAAAGTCAAATTTTGTATCTTTTTCCGGAAATTGTCATAAAGGTTTAGTAATTTTAGAAAAATTTTTAATGTATATCCAGTAAAATCCAGCATGTCTTAAAAATCTCATCACTCCTCATACTGTGGTGGGTGGAGGTAGGTTTGATATAGCCAGTATTTTTGCAGGAATTTAAATGCATGCCATTTTCTGAAATTTTATGTCCAAGCACAATTCCTTGTGTAACCATAAATTCATATTTTTTCCAGTTCAATATGAGATTAGTCTTTTCACAACATTCCAAAACTTTCTCTAAATGTTTTATATCTATTTTGAATGAAGCTTCAAATACAACAAAATTGTACATAAAGACTTCAATCCTTTTTTCAATCAAATCACTGAAAATTGACATCATAAAACGTTAAGATGTTGCAGGTGCATTACATAATCCAAAATGCATTTTCCAAAAAGGAAAAGTTCCATAAGAACTTGTAAATGTTGTTTTCTCTTGATCTTATGGAGCAGTAGGTACTTTATGATAACCGGTATATCCATCTAAAAAACAACAATATTTATGCTTAGCTAATCTATCCAACATATGGTCCAAAAAGGGTAAAGGAAAATGATCATTCCTAGTAACAGAGTTTAATTTTCTATAATCTATGCTGATTGACTAACCAGTGACTTGTCTTGTTGATAACAACTCATTATGCTCATTTGTCACTACTGTTAGAGCTCCTTTTTTTGGAACAAAGTGAATTGGACTAACCCAAGCATTGTCTGATATACGATATATTATTCCAGCATCTAACCATTTTAAACTTTTTTTTCTTTACTACTGCTTTCATTATAGGGTTTAATCTCCTTTGAGGATCAGCTCCTGGTTCATGTTGATCTTCTAATAAGATTCTATGCATACAAATTGAAGGACTAATTCCTTTAATATTAGCTAATGTCTATCCAAAGGCTGTCTTACATCTTTTCAAAATTTCCAACAACTGTTGTTCTTGTACAAAAGTTAATTTTGAGGATACTATAATTTAGTTAATGTTGGTAAATCTCCTAAAAATGCATACTTCAAATGTGTAAGAAGCGTTTTCAGTTCTAGTTCAGGGGGGTTCTCAATAGATGAAATCAAATTCTTGTTACTTTTTGTAGGATCAAACATTTCAAATATTTTTTGAACATAATCTATATCCTCTTTACTTCCATATATTCATTTTGAATTCTATCCTCATCTTGATATTCCATATATTCCTTTTTAAATTCTCTTTCAAAAGTTTTCTTGAAATATTCATGGCTTAAATATTCATTAATATCCATTCTGAAGCATTCAATTCCTTGCTTTTTGCAAGGTATCTCATTGATTTTGCAATATTAAATGTTACCTCTTGATTACTAACTCTCATAGTTAGTTCTCTTTTCTGCAAATCTATCAAAGCTCTTCCAGTGGCTTGGAATATTCTTCCTAAAATGATAGGAATTTCTTTATCTTCCTCCATATCTAATACAATAAAGTCCACAAGAATGATAAACTTATTGGCTTCTATCAAAATATCTTTGATAACTCATTTATGATAGGTAATTGAAAGATCAGCTAACTGTAGAGTTACTGTTGTAGGTAAAATATCTCTTAAGCCCAACCTTCTAAAAATTGATAAAAAATGACATAAGGTTAATATTGACTCCTAAATTACATAAAGTTTTCCCATAAAATTGTTCGGCAATAGCACGGGGAATTGTAAAACATCCAGGATCATTAAGTTTTTCAAGAAACTTTTTTTAAATTAAAGAGTTTCACTCTTCGCTGAGTGAAACAGTCTCATTATGTACAAACTTCATTTTTTTATTAAGCATGTCCTTCATGAACTTCACATAGCTTGGCATTTGTTCCAAAGCCTCAAAAAATGAAATGTTTATTGTTAATTTCCTCAAAATTTTTAAAAATTTTGAAAATTGATTACCTAAAATTTCTAATAATTTTCTAAAAATTCTAAAAAAATTTTAATAAAAATGAAAATTTTTAGTAAAATATCTTCTAAAATTTCTAATAACTTTCTAAAAGTTCTGAAAAATGTTTATTGTTAATAGAATTTCTAATAAAAATGAAAATTTCTAAAAATTTTGAAAATTCTGCTTCAATCTTTGAGGAAATGGAGGTGGTGGTCTTTCTAAAGTTATTTATATTGGCTTAATAGGATTTTCTGACTCAAAATTAAAATCTTCACCAGATTTTTAATTTTCCACCTCATCTTTTTAAACTTCAACTTCTTGTTGAACTTTTATTTCTAAATCTTTTCGACTTCTCTATTAAACAGATTTAATTTGCTCTTTATTCTCATCTTTAGTATTTACTTTAACATTACTAGACAATGTTTCTGGAGGTCTATTGCTAAGTGCCATAGCAATACATCCCTATTGATTTTTCATGTTTCTGGTAGCAGCTCCTTGACTTTGTAATTGACTACCCATTTTGAATATCAATTCTTCCATTGATAACTTTTTTCTTTACTCTACAAATTATTAAACCTTGGGGGGTTATAAGGTTTATAAGCTTGGGTCCCTTGAAAGTTGGAGTTTCCCAATGGGTTCGTAGTGTTGTTTCCCTATTATGGATTTTGAGCATTAAATATATTATTACTCAAACTAAAATTTCAATGATTCTTCCAACTAGGATTACAATAATTGGCATAGAGTTTATTAGAATTATTGTTTATTGCATTTAAAGTCTCATAAGAAGATTCAGATTCTATCATTTATCCTAATGAGTTCTCCTCACGCACAGGTGTTGTATGAGAATAATTCATTCCATATTGATCTATCTTTATTGATATAGTTACTATTTGGGCAGCTAAAGTAGATATAGCACAAAGGCATGAATACTAGCTACTCTTTTTGAATTTACCCTTTTACAGGGCCATTAAAAATTATTAGTTATCACCTCTTTAATTAATGAATATGCTTCATCGAATGGTTTTCACATTAACGATCCCCCAATAGCAGCATCAATTATCGATCTAAGAGATCCAAGCAACCCAATTTAAAATGTTTAAATTATTAACCAATCTAACAATGCATGGTGCAGACACTTTCTAAGGAGATCTTTAAATCTTTTCCAGGCTTCATAAATTGATTCCCCTTCATACTAACAAAAAGATGTGATATCATTTCTAAGCTTAGAAATTTTTAAAGGTGGGAAATATTTAGACAAAATTTTTTGTGATAAATCTCCCAATGTTCCGATAGATCCGGGTGCTAATGAGTTTAACCACATCTTAGGTTCATGCGTTAATGAAAAAAAAAAAGTCTGACGGCATCATTTGACACTCCATCATTGTTAAATGTTGCACACAGTTCTAAAAAACTAGCAAGGTGTAAATTAGAATCTTCAGTAGGTCTTCCTCCAAAATGATTGTTTTGTATCATTTGGATAATAACAAGTTTAAGTTCAAATTAAATGACAGCTATAGCAGGGTTTTGTATACTCAAATGACTTTCATCTGTTGTAAGATTTGCATAATCTCTTAAAGGTTTCCGATGATGTTCATTTTGCTATAGTGATCTTTCTCTTTGTCTTGTTTTCAAATTTTTCTAACAGTTCTTTCTAACTCAGAGTTGTAAGTTACTAAATTTTCAGATCTTACACTAGGCATAAATTGAATAAAGCAAGTAATTAAAAATAAGCAAACAAACTAAAATAAGAAATTGTTCAAATTAAACTACAACACTCTTTTGTTTATATTTTTTAAGATAACATAAAATAAAATACAAATAATTTTCTAAGGGTGAGCATTAGAAGGGTAGGAAAAATAGGCAAAGAATTTTTCATAAACATCTCTAAACTGACCTCCCACACCAGCAAAAAGAGAAGAGTAGCTACCATCCACAATAACTTTAATCCAGCCTTGGGGGGGTGGTGCCCATTTAATCAAAATGGGTTTTCTACCCCTACCCATATGAGGAGAGGCTAACATTCTATTTTCTAATTTTTAGATCTTGTGAAAAGGAGCTACAACTAATGTATAAATAGAGATAGAAGTATGGCAAGGATTTTCATACTTATGACTATTTCTAGCCATCTAGATGAATCAAAGCACAATAGTAAGAAAGAAATACAGCTTCTTAAAAGAAGGATCAAAATCATTCCAAATATAAATAATAGTTTTAAAACTTAAGTTAGGGGGCCAATTAATACCAAAATAGCACCCTATTCAATTCCAAACATCCTTGGCAAAGGGGCAATAAAAAAATAAGTGATTGGCTGATTCAGCATTCTATTTACAGTTGTAGCAAAAGGATGCATGTTTCAGCCCTTTCAGTTTGAGAATATCATCCAGAGGAAGCAAATTGTGAAAGTATCTCCATAAAAAAAACAAGATAGAGGGAGATATATGTTTATGCCAAGTGTAAGCATTCCACTTCCAAGTTGTAAAATTTTGCATTTTTGAGTAAAGCAATTTAGTAACAGAAGACCTACTATGAAATTTCCATATAGGTATATCCTTTTCATTAGCAGTAATAGGTATAGTGGCAATAGTGGGAGCTAAACCACCAACTAAAGAATTAGGTTTAGCCATATTCCAAGTACCATCAATCTAACAATCATAAACTAACAAGTTAGAATCACAACAAGTTTTAGGTAAAGAAAGAAGAGAAGAAAGTGCCCATTCATCATTCCAGAAAAAGATTATGCCATCCTCAATGTCCCAATAAATAAAATGAGAAGCCACCTTGCTGGCAGAAATGATAGCTTTCCAAAGTTTAGATTCCCCACCTTCCAATTGTCCATGGAAGGGTGAAAGGTCTTACAGTATTTATGAAGCATAAACTTAGCCCAAAGAGACTCCCCAAAATGAAATTTAAACTAAAGTTTACACATGTTGATATCAGTAATCTATTGCATTATTTTAAAATCAAGACCAACAACATAACAAGGTCTGCTATTGTACTGCCAATTAGTCCAACTTTTAGAGGATCTAGAGCCCTTCCAAAGAAATTTGTTGAAAATAATCTCAAGTTTTTTTGTGTGCTTTTCATAGTTTTAAGAACTTGCATAATGTTAAGGGGGAGTGTACATAAGACACTTTTTAACAAAGTGAGCCGCCCACCATTAGAAAGGAAATAATTTTTCCAATCATGAATCTTAAGTTTAATTTTATCAATCACATCATCCATCTGTGGTTGTTTCTTCCTACCTCTAAGATTGCTAACCCCAAGATACACGATAGGAAGCTTAGTAATTTTATAACCAGTGTAAGTGGAAAACCAAGCATGACTGTTAGAGGAGACACTTTTACCAAAATAAATGGAGCACTTAGCCAAGTTGAACATCATACCAGAAATACATTGGAAGTTCTTTAACAAGGATATGGTAGCTTTAATAGCTCACCTGCTAGAATTTAAAAATAATATAGCATCATTAGCGTAAGCAAGATGACTCACAATAATCCTAGATTTATGTTAGTATTGAATATAAGAATGCTCAACAGGCAACTTATTAATAAGCCTAGAGAGATAATCATAAGAAATTATAAAAATAGTAGGAGAGAGAGGATCTCCTTGTTTAATGCCCCTGCTAGCAGAAAAAAAAAACATGTGCTTTGTCATTATTCATTACACTATAGCTATTATTAGAAAGCCACCTCTTAATGATTGAGAAAAATTCCAATTAGAAGCCTTTAGCCTGCAAATGTTAATAATAAAATCCCAGCTAATAGTGTGAAAAGCTTTCTTAATGTCAAATTTAAGGACCATATTTCCCTTCCTACACTTCTTATCTTGGTCCTTAATCATCTCATGTGCTAAAAGGATATTATAAGTAATATCCCTTTCCCTTATGAAAGAAGATTGTTGTGGTGCAATGATATTAGAGAGGTGTGGCTAAAATCTGTTAACTATAATCTTACTCATGACCTTAGAAATCACAGTAGTATGTCAAGTGAAAGTGTCAAAATGGTCACAAAGGTTTTATCCTTATACCAAATTGCTTATTATTCACATATGGCTTACTTACCTTGGGTTAAGATTGCATTATTTTAATAAAAAAGTTCACTATTCTATAGAAGTCATATTTGGAAAGACTTTAAAAGTAGACTTAGAAATCTACAGTTTTAAGGACTAATGCTTCTAGAATCCATGCAGAAGGACATGGACAACCCCTTTAGCAGATGAATTTTGTATTGGATCCTTAAATAATGCTATTGGCAAAAAGTGGAGCAAGAATGTACCCCAAAGTACCAAACTATTTTGTTGTGTTCTGAACTACAGTAGAATAAATAAAGGGTATTGAATAATGTTAATAGAGAACATAATATTGTGAAAAAAAAAATGCAACAGCAGCATCCAGTGGGGAGTTCAAACAAGGATCTAGATGGGGATGCTGAATTACATGATACAGAGGCAGGTTATGAGATTAATTATATGCACCTGATAATCAACACAACTTTTGAGGTAAATACTTTTGATGGAAGGGTAAAAAATCCACAAAATGAAAACAACCTTCTGGTTTCTAATTCACAACAAGAATTGCAAACTGAGACCATGGAAACTGCAAAAAATAATATGGAGATAAACAAAACTATTGAGGAAATTTGTGGTTTATGTTAAGTACAATTGACTAGAAGGGCTAGATTATTTGCTAATAGAGAAGTGAGGTATATGAATCAAGCAACAATTATGCAATCAAAGGAAAAATCTTTTGCTAGTATTATTTATATTGTAAATAATGATGCTTCTTCTAGGAATACTAGGGGCGGAAGACCTCTTTTTAAAAGTTAAGTTTCTTAAATGAAATGTGAGAGAAATTGCAAATTTGCTAGCCCTATTCAGATTATGAATCTTTATAGAATTCATAATCTCTGTTATTTTAGGTACTTGAACATTTAATTAAAGAAGAAAACATTCCTAGAATAATATGTAAACTTGGAATGTTTAATTATGTTTACAATTGTTACATGAAAATATGATTTTTTTGAAAGAAGAAGCTAGTGTTAGATTTTTGGTTGATAGTGTTGAATTCCTACATTTAAAAATAAAAATTTTGCACCTTTAGTTCATATCATTGTCATATCTAAAGGAAGTCTTGTAGAGCATAGAACAAAATTATAGCATGATCTTATGAAGTTTAAATAACAATTGTTTTGCCTTTGGCTGGTAGGTGGTGATTTCAATGTCATTCCTAATGCTTTTTTAAAAAAAGGTAGAAAAACACCTTGTTAAAAAGTTACGGAGAAATTTAGAGATAATATTAATGAAATTGAATTACAAGAGGTAAGATTTATAACTTCTTATTTTGCTTGGAATAGAGGGAAGCTCTATGTAAGGTTAGATAGGATCTTGGTAAATAAGGTTTGTTTTGATCATAATTAGTTCTGATCATGCTCTTCTTTTTTTAAATGTATAATTTCTTCCAAAAATAGCTAGAATATCTCTTAAATTCCTTAATGTTTAGTTAACTTATCCAAACTTTTTTAATTCTATCAGCAATATTTGGCATACTACTTACTATGGTAAACCTTAGCTTTGTCTATGGTGTTTTCACAAGAAAGTGGCTACTAAGTTGAAAATGTAATTGGGAGGTTTTTGGAGATGTTGTCAATGTTGTTCAAGAATTTGAAAAATAGGTTAATAACTTTGAGAAGGAGGTTAAAATGGGGAATATTTCAGACGAAGAGCACACTATGGCCTATAACAATCTAAATGAGAGTATCCAAAAATCAATTGATTTGTTAAAAAAGGTACTCTTTCTTAAGTCATATGGAAAGGGATAGCAATAAAAAGTTTTCTCATACCCGCATTAAGCATCAAAGACAAAAATGTGTTATTATGTAGATTAAAAATGAAGATGATTTTTATCTTCACTCTCAAGATGATATGATGAGTGATGCCAAGGATTATTTTTGTAATCTTTATAAAGAAATAAAGTTGATAGTAATCTTTTTGATGGTCATGTCTTTCATAACACTAAGAAATTCGATGGTTCTCTCTATCTTTATAGTTTCCCTCAAGAGGATGAAGTTTTCGTTGCTCAATAATCTATCGACAAAAAGAAAATAGCAAGTCCAGAGGGGTTCACCTCAGCCTTCTTTATTAATGCTTGGGATGTTGTTAAGACTGATGTGGTGGTCTTCAATCCACATTTCATTAAGGGAGAGATTCATTATAAACTTTTTAGAAGCTAAACTATTGCTTTCATTCATAAAGATAATCATAGGAAAAAGTGGGAGAATCTTAGGGCGACCTGAGGTCTCAAAATTTATTTTTAAAATCATTATCAAAAGACTTTATCCCTTACTAAAAAATCTTATTTCTCCTCAACAAAATACTTTCATAAAAGGGAGAAGTGTTAAAGATATTTTCCTTATCACAAACAAGATGCTTCAAAATACTGATAATCACTATGGAGGAGTATATGTCATTCTAATGCTTGATCTAAAAAAGGGTTTTGATAGCTTTAGTTGGATGCTCATCACTAAAGTGCTAAGCAACAAAGGTTTTAAGGAAAAGTTTTGTAGTCTTATAAATAAATATGCTTTCAAAAAAACATTTTTATTCTTTACTGTTAATGGAGCTTGCCATGGCTATTTTAAATTTGAGAGAGGTTTAAAGCAGAGAGATCCATTATTACCTATTTTTTCATATTTGCTTTATACTATTTATCTCTAGAAATAAATTATCATTTGGAGTTTTGTAAAGATTACGTGTTTTATGCTATAGGGAGTGATTTAGTCTTTCACTTAGCTTGTGCTGATGATATCATTATTTTATATAACATGAGTAAGAATCATGTTAAACATATTACTAATATATTAACCACTTTTAAAAAATTTTCTAGTATAATTTTCAGTAAAATGAATTGTGAAATAATGTTTAGTAAGTAGATTTTTTTTTAGAGGAAAAATCGGATACTTCAATACACAAGTTTTAAACGTGGTTATCAACCTATCAAATACCTCAGTGTAAAATTAAAAAAAATGGAAGAAAAATATCCTATTTGATTATGTTTTACTTAAAGTGCTAAAGAAACTCAAAAATTTGGAAAATTCCCGGTTATCTTTTGAGGGTAAGCTTACTTTGCTTCAAAGTGTGTTAAACACTTTTCCTGTTGTTTTTCCTTCAAACTACAAAGATGATAAGAGTAGACAAGTGATGTGCCCCTCATGTGTGCTATCTTTCTGTGTGTTTTATGTCAATTTAAATCCTCGGTAACAGTGTCAAAAACTTGACCCATCCCAAAATTACAGTAATTTAGCATTAAAAAATATGGCCAAAATCTTAACCCAAGTTAAGTTAATTATTTAATGTGCAAAATAGAAATGTTATATAAAATAGTTGACATACTAGGAGTTCTACGCAAGTGCATGTATCGCTTCATGTAATATAGGGCTTTCTTTAAAAACACTAGTATCGATCTCACAAAGAAACGCAAAAAGAAATACCTTAAGCTAATTCTAGTCTACTACTATCAAGTCTTAGTTTCAAAAATGAAAATTCTTATGATAATAACATAAATCACAATATTCAAACTATAAAAATTATTGTAACAAAGACAGGTTAAAATGAGTTCAATGAATGTTAACAGAAATGTAACTAGAAGAACTAAGCTAAAAAAATTAATTTCTAAACATTAAAGTTAAATTTACTAACACTAAACAAAGTTTTGTGACCATGAGTTCAAATTTAAGAAAGCATCCTTCCCATTCACAATGAGTATATGGGCTGTGATGAAATTAAAATCATTTAAAAACACATAATAACTATTTTGTGTCATACAAGAGCATTCCTATTCTTTACCCTCTTCCAAGTGTATAAAGAACAATGACTAATCCAAAGTTTGGTCCCTAATTCTGTGATTTTGTTGGGAGGATACCGTCTACCACACCAAAGCTCCCACTACTCCCTAACCTAAGGACTAAAAATCTTGCATCAGTTTCTAATCAATTTGAACAAATTGGGGATTTTAATCTATCACCGTGAAATCTCCAATTTTGCATCCAACAAAGAAAATTTCCATATTTTCTTGCACCCAACTTCATGGATGACATAATCTCCTATTAAATCAAATTTGATTTTCCCCATGTTGTAGTAGTTATAGCCCTTTCAGAACATATGTTTTTCAACACATTTTAACAATTCAATTGGCCAAATTGAAAATTAAATGAAGACTGGAGTTCAAATCATCACAAATTTATGACATTTAAAACTGTATAAAATAAAATCAATTCTTTAAAAAACTAAATCTCATTAAATCTCATTATATGGAGAATAAAAAAGAAGACTACTCAGAATTCATGAGAACGATATGAAAAAATATAGATTTCATACATAAAAATAAATTTATAGAACAAAAGAGATAAAAGCCGCAACTTATCTCACAATCCTTCCCAAGAAAATCCCTAGAAGTTCTCTTCAACCCTTTCTCTTCTTACAAGCACTCTCAATTCTCTCCTCAAAGTGTAATCAAGAAGAAATCTATCACCCTCCCTCTCCTCTTACAATACTGTAAGAAAATCTTCAAGCCATTATCTTTCTTTCTCTACTTCTCCCTTTCTTTCTTTTCACTCTCATGCCAAACACATACAAACACACACACAAGCACAAACATACACACACATACACACCAAGACACACACACATATGCCCCCAACTCTCCTCCTCAAGCCCTAGACTTCCCTCTCTTTTACAAAAGGCTGCCTCCCTCCAAAAAAATTCAAAAATTCTCTCCAAAATTCTACCCAAAAGTCAACTCTTTTGATGTCAAAAGACATGTACTTTAATCCAAGAGACATATACCTTCATAAAAGAACTTTCCAAAGTGTTTAGAAGCATAGGATCACTCAAAGGGGTTTTTAGAACAAGTGTCCCTTTGCAAATTTGACCAAAATTCTTCCTGAACCACCTTAATCTGCCAAAAGTCATCTCTGACAAATCATACACCAGTTCTGGTGCATCACGCGCTAGTTCTATGGATTTTTGAACATCATAAGCTGGTTTGGTGCATGATGCACAACTTTGAAGGAGCTCCACCCTTTTGCTTTGTTTGTCTTCGTTTTAGCTCTGTTTCACCCCATTTTAAGTATGTTTCACTCCTAACAGATATGCCTAAAAAATAACCATTGAAACAACCTTTCTTTAAAGTGTAATTTCATTCAAAACATATGAGAAATGTAAATTATATTAAGCTTGCAAATACATATCAAAATGTGTCAAGTTAGAATTTTCTTTCTTGCTCATTTTGACTCCAAATTGCATCATTTTTGTTTCATTTTCTCCAAAATTTCATTTCATGTACCTGAAACCAAAAATATGCAAAATACCTTCATTCAAAGTGTAATAGCATTAAAACACATTAAAATTAAGCATAAAATAGATATAAAAAGTAGGAAATTTTTAGGCGTATCAAAATCCCCCAAACTTAAGTGTTACTTGTCCTCAAGTAACCCTTTTAATACATAAAAATATGACTTAGGATAAGGATTAACTTATAAAATTCTATACTATAGTTTAATAAATAAAATGCTATAACTTAAGAAAAAATTTTAATAGGTTAGATTAAAACTATAAGTATAAGAATACTTAGTAATCAAATCTAAGATTTCTGAATCTCCATTCATTTTAAGAAGAAGTGTAATTTGTTATATAAAGGATACTTAGAATATCCCTATGAAAAAGAATTTCATGAAAAAATTACTACTAAGGGTGATAATACTCAAATACAAGTTTAGAAAATGTAATAAAACCTTTTCCTTAAGTTGATTCAAGTAAAGCCAATTTTTTATTAGACATCTCCTCAAGCTTCTCCTCACATTCTTCTTTTCCTTCTTTTCTTTTTCTATTTTTTTTTTTAGTTTTTTGGATATTTTCAATGCTTTCTTTTCTTTTTAATTTGCAAGTGAGGATTACTATATCTTGATAGCCTTTAATAATTTTGAATTTAACTATGCTCTTCTTAAATAAAAAATTTTTACCTTTCTTCACTTTATAAATTCATATTAGTGTTGATGATTTTTCATAAAGTTTCAATCTTTTCTTCTTACATGAAACTCTAAAATTCTTAATACTTCAAAAATATAATTTTCTTTACTTTAAATAGAAAAACAAAATCTTATTCTTTCATACCAAATATCTTTAACTTTAGAATTGACCTTCGTTATTAAAACTTTTACCTAAATTTACCATAATATTTATTAACATAATACTCATTTAAAATTAAATTCTAATTTCCAAGGTCATTTAAATTTAATTTTTAAAAATATAGTTAATTGAGGACAAATAAAATTTAGTTTACTTCTTTTTAAAAGAATTTTTTCTTTCCCCCAAACATGAATTTTTAAATATTTTGCACTTAATTCCATAAAATGTAGCAGGAAGAAAAGTAAAAATTGAATCTACTAACTACTACAACCTCCTATCAAATTCATATTCGTGTATAATTAGGATAGAATGACAGCAAAAGAAAGTAACTCTAGCTTAAAACATGCTTGTAATAATATTAAACTAAAAAGGAAGTATACTAACTTTAAAATTTATTTTTCTTCCAACCCTCAAACTTGATTTTAAACATGTATAACATTTAATACATAATAGTTCAGAACTTTTATCTATCACAAACATTTACAAGTATTCATCAGGACTGAACAATATGTAATAGAAAATAAGTCTAAACTATAACATGCTCGATAAGATGGAAAGAAATGTCTACAAGTAGAACATGTATCGGGTTAGGAATATATATATATATTTATGTGTTCTCCAAATCTGTATATTATTGTAACACAAACACAAACACACATGACAAATGAGGTCAAGTCTTCCTTTAACTCAATCTCATTAACTTACTTCTAATTTCTAAAGGAATCATTATACATATAAATTGGGTCTTATAAATGATTTTATAGATTTTAATCCCAAAGATAATATTATCCATGATATATTAGGTGGCGAACACTAACCTCAGGTTTCACCTTGTCCCATTAATTCAGCACCTCTAATAGTTATAAGGATAGTTTAAAATCATCCACATGTTACTCATAAAATAGGTTAGTTACACCTATCAAATGAAAATAAAGTCAGAGAAAAGAAGTAACAAAATTATGATGGAACTCTCTCTATTAAAATTCATAATGTCTCTTGTAAAACTCAAGTGGGTGAGACTCGAGTCGTAGTGGATTCATCAATCCAACTACTATAAGAGAACATACATGTGTAACCATAATAAGAGGTTAGGAAATCACCTCCCTCTTGACACAAAAAAATCAAGTCAAATCACTAAAAATCCAAAAATCTACCAGTGATCAATCAAACTGATTAATTCACACTAAAGAAAGCACAACACAACTCTAACAATGATAACTCTCAAGCACACTAAATCAAACTATACTGATAACTATAGGTAAAGCGCTTTGTTTAATGACATCAACTCGACAAATGATTCCACCTTGATCAAAATTCCTTTTTAGTAATCCTAGATCAATCAATCAATCTTTTCTAGATCTAAGGATTCCTACAAAGTCCTTGAATTAAAATTTTTCATTCAACTTTTCCTTTTTAGATTGATTCATATCCTTGTTCCTCATATTTCTTTCTAGATCCAATGTTATTCTAGTGATTTTTAAAATTTTTATATTAATATCATCCTTGAAATTTATAAGAAGTGGATCTTTTTATGATACTTCAAGATCTCCCAAATTTTGGATCAGATTCTCTCTAAATAAATCAAATTCTGGATCAAATTCTTCTATGTTACTCTTTTATTCAAGGTTCTATTTCAATTCTTTCCCTTAGCACTGAGTAAATGGTAGAGGAGGTCTTACTATATTTATCTTAGTTAAAGAAATAGGTTTTTCTAATTTCTTAGGAATTTTTTTCATTGGTCTTTCAATCTCCTTATCCTCAATTCTCAACTCAAGGTTCTTTTGAAACAAGTCCTTGAATTCTTTTCTAAATATTAATTTGATAATTTTAAATTGCTCTTGATTCATCTCCTTAGGGTTTATCTCAGTGTCACTAGGTAAAATCTCTGAGGGGTAACTGTTAATTGCATTAATAATCTACCCTAGTTTGTTTTCTATATTTCTTATTGGGACCTCTTGATTTTTCAGTTTGCTCTTCATTTGAATCACAACCTCTTCTTACATTAATTCTTTCTCCTCATCCTGTGGGTTGGAGTTAAATTGAGGATGATTACTAATTGAGTTAATAATTTGCCCAAGTTGTTTTTTCGTATTCCTTATTGCGATCCCTTGACACTCTAACTCAGTCTCTATTTGAATAACAACCTCTTCTAATAAATCCTTCAGCTCTTTCTGGAGGTTGAAGTCTGATTAAATTGATTATCATAATAGTCATGATTATTCCAACTACAAGTCTGATTAAATTGATTATCTTCCCAAAAATGGTCTTCTTCTCCAAATTTATTATTCCTGTTAAAATTCAAATTATTTTCCTAACTTGGATTGTAATAATTGGAACAAGAATTATGTATCTCATGGCTACTTCCAATCCATTGTCCAAATGAATTTTCCTCAATAATGGGGGTTCCTTGAGAATATCTTTCTACGTAAAGATCCAACTTCCTCTTAATGTCTCCTACCTAAGAAATAAAAATTGTAAGAATTTACTCACAGAGAAGCGTGGTAAGAAAACCCTTAGGATGATACTAGTCTACCACTATCATGTCTTAATTTCAAAGATGAAAATTCTAATGATAATAACATAAATCACAATATTCAAACTATAAAAATTAAATTAGCAAAGACAAGTTAAAATGTGTTTAATGAATGCTAACATAAATGTAACCAAAAGAACTAAGTTTACAAAACTAATTTCTAAACTTCAAAGTTAAATTTATTAAGACTAAACAAAGCTTTGTGACAATGAGTTCAACTTTAAGAAAGAATTCTTGCCCTGTACAAAGAGTATATGGGTTATGAGGAAATTAAAATCAATTGAAAATATATAAATATTATTTTGTGCCAAATAGGAGCAATCCTGTATTTTACCCTCGTCCAACTGTATAAAAAATATTGACTAATCCAGAGTTTAATCCCTAATTCTACGGTTAGGCTGGGAGGATACCACTTGCCACTTCAGAGCTCCCACTAATCCTACAACTAAGGCTGAATAATCTCACATTAGTTTCCAATCAACTGGACCAAATTGAGGATTTTAATTTTTCACCTTAAAATCTTCAATTCTGCATCCAACAATGTATATTGTGCTATTTATTTACACCCAAATCCATGGATGAAATACTCTCCCATGAAATCAAATGTGATTCTCCCCATGTTGTAGAAGTTATAGCCTTTTCAAAACATGTGTTTCTTGACATATTTTAATAATTGAAATGGCCAAATCAAAAAGTAAATGAAGATAGGAGTTCAAATCATCACAAATTTTTTACATTTAAAACAATAAGAAATAAAATCAATTCTTCACAAAACCAAATCTCGTTGTAGGAAGAAGGATAAATACAACTACTTAGAATTTATGAGAAGGATACGACAAAATACGGATTTCATATATAAAAGTAAATTTACAAAACAAAAGAACAAAAATACATCTTATCTTACAATCCTTCCCAAGAAAATCACTAGAAGTTCTCTTCAAGACTTTCTCTCCTCACAAGCACTCTCAATTCTCTCCTAGAAATGTAATGAAAAAGAAATCTGTCATCTTCCCTCTCCTCTTACAGTCATTGAAGAAAATCTCCAAGCCCTTGACTTTCTCTCTATCCCTCTCCCTTTCCATCTTCTCTCTCTCTTGCAACACACACACACACACACACACACACACACACAAACACACACACAAATGCCACCAATTTGCTCAAGATGTGCATGGATCTCCAATACCTTAGTCTCCAGTACAGACTTGGTATTTTCAATTTTGTTTATCTTCTCTGATATTCCTTCAATACTAATAGCTAAGAAATTATTATACATCTCTTGTGCACTTTGACTAATGAATCTCTTCCTCATGGTCTCCTCCTGCTTCTTAAAATCCATCTCCCATGAAGACATCATCTTAAAATCTATCTTTCTCTTAAACTTTAGGGCTAGAAATGATCTGAGGTGAAAATCCTTCACTAAACCATTCTATCGATAGGCTTAAATCCTTCCAATAACTCTTAAACACGTTTAGAAACTACCTTGGCACGTTTTTGCAAACTTCTAGGTGGTTTTCCATTCTAGAATATTAATTTTGCACATGTTTCTAAACTGTCGCGCTTAAGCGTCAGATTTGGCGCTTAAGCGTCAGTGCACATTTTTGCACTAGTTAACTTAAAGTTCAAACTATCATTTTAACATGTCTAGATCATTAAATAAATTCTTAAAATCAATACTAACACATAATAGTCTAAAAAATACTACCCCAAATTTTCTTAATCACACATAAAACAACAATCAAAATAAAAACACACTGATAACTATGGGTTGTCTCCCACAAAGCGCTTGGTTTTACGTCGTCAGCCTGACGTAACCAGTGATTACTCTGGTTGACCCAACATCATTCCATCATTAAAATTATGTTGATCCCTTATAAAATAAGGTTTTAGTGTATGTCCATTAACTTTAAAGATTTTCTCAGACTTAGGATCTATAATATCCATAGCTCCATAAGGATAAACTTTAATCACAATAAATGTGCCCATCCACCTCGACTTAAGTTTGCCTGGAAATAATATTAACCTTGATTTATATAGCAAAACTTGTTGCCCTTGCTGAAAATTTTTAGTAAGAATCCTTCGATTATGCCACATCTTCATCTTTTCTTCATAAATATTAGTATTTTCATAAGATTCATTCCTTATCTCTTCAAGCTCATTTAATAGTAACATTCTTTTATCACCACAATCTTTCAAGTTATAATTGAACTCTTTAATCGCCCAATATGAATTATGCTTAAGTTCAACTGGTAAGTGACAAGCTTTTCCGAATATTAGTCTATTTGGGAACATTCTTATAAGAGTTTTGTATGCAACCTTATAGCCCACAAAGCATAGTCAAGTTTGTCTGACCAATCCATTTTTGTTGGATTCACAAATTTTTCCATAATTCTTTTAATTCCTAGATCGGATAGTTCAGTCAAACCACTTGTCTGAGGATGACAAGCAGTAGCAATCCTATGTTTTATATGATATTTCTTAATAATTTCTCCATTAAGGCATTTTTGAAATGGCTTCTCTAATCAGTAATGACAACTCTTAGCATCCCAAATCTACAAAATATATTCATTTTCAAAAATTTTGCAACACTTTGAGCATCACATTGAGGTAAAGAAACAACTTCTATCCATTTTGATACATAGTCCACTACTAACAGAATATATAAATTTCTGAAAGATGGTATAGGTGGTCCCATGAAATCTAAAAGCCAAACATCAAATATTTCAACTTCTAGCAAAAAATAGAGGGGCATCTCATTTGTTCTAGAAATATTGCCTACTCTTTGACATCTATCACAAGTTTTGATATAAGCATTAACATCTCTAAAAATTGTAGGCCAATAAAATCCAGATTATAAAATTTTATATGTTGATTTATCAACACCAAAATGTATCCCAAAATCAGAATTATGACATTTATGGATAATCTAATAAGTTTCTTCTAATGGTACACATCTTCAAATAATCAGATCCATTCCTTGTTTATATAAAAATGGATTATCTAAACAATAAGTCTTAGCTTCAGAAATAAATTTCTTCTTTTGTTGGTATGTCATTCCATAGGGTATAATATCACTAACAATAAAGTTCACAATGTTGGCATACCACGGAACATGCCACTCATTAATAGTGAACAATTTTTCGTTTGGAAAATGTTCATTAATTTCATTTTCAAAAGAGAGTGGATTTTCTAATTCAAACATGGAAAAATGATCAGCAATTTGATTTATAATCCCCTTCTTATCTACTATTACAAACTCAAATTCTTGCAAAAGAAGAATCCATCTTATAAGTCTAGGTTTAGCATCCTTCTTTTTCATTAAATACTTAATAGCAGAATGATCTATATGCACTACACAATAAGTTCCAATTAAATATGATATAAATTTATCAAAAGCATCTACTATTGCTAATAACTTTTTTTCAATTATTGTATAATTAATTTGAGTTTCATTAAGAATTTTACAAGCATTGTAACTAACTTTGAAAATTTTATCATATCATTGTCCTAAAACAACTCCAATATCATAATCACTACCTTCACTCATTAATTCAAAAGGTTTTTCTTAGTTTGGTGAAACTATAATTGGTGCAGTGATTAGCTTTTCTTTTATTAATCTAAAAGCTTTTAGGCATTTCTCATCAAAATTAGAAATTGCATCTTTCTCCAATAAATGGCATAAAAGCTTAGCAATCTTTGAAAAGTCTTTAATATATTATCTGTAGAATCTAGCATGTTCTAAAAAACTCTTAGTTTCCCTTACATTTGTTGGATAAGGTAAATTAGTGATCACTTGAATTTTAGCAGGATCTACTTCCATACAATTTTTTGATATTTGATGTCCTAATACAATTTCTCCTGCTACCATAAATTGACATTTTTCCTAATTAATGACTAAATTTGTTTATTCACAACGCTTAAGAACTTTGGATAAATGTTCTAAACATGAGTTAAATGAAGTTCCAAACACTAAAAAGTCATCCATGAATACTTCAATCCCTTTTTCATTTAAATCACAAAAATTTTCCATCACAAATCGTTGAAATGTAGCAGGGGCATTAAAAAAACAAAAGAGCATTCTTCTAAAAGAAAAAGTACCATAAGGACTGGTAAACCTTGTTTTCTCTTGATCCTGAGGAGATATTTGAATTTTGTGGTAACCAGTATATCCATCCAGAAAACTAAAGTATTTATGCCCAACTAGTCTATCCAGCATTTGATATAGAAAGGGTAATGGAAAATGATCTTTTCTGGTGGCAAGATTTTATTTTCTATAATCAATGCATATTTGCCACCCTGTAACTTGTCTAGTAAGTATTAACTCATTATGTTCATTTACAATTACAACTACTCCTCCTTTCTTATGAATACAATGAATTGGACTAACTCATGCACTGTCTAAAATAGGGTAGATAATTCCAGCATCTAACCACTTTAAAATTTCTTTCTTTAAAACTTCTTTCATAACATGATCCAATCTTTTTTGCGGATCAGCCCTGAGTTTGCAGTTCTCTTCCATATGAATTTTATGCATACTAATTGAAGGACTGATTCTTTTAATATCAACAATTGTCCATCTGAAGGCTTTCTTAAAATTTTTTAGAATTTTCATCAACCTTTCTTCTTGTTCCATCATTAATTTTAAGGAAATTATAATTGGTAAAGTAGATGAATCTCCTAAAAAGGCATACTTTAAATGATCAGGAAGTAACTTCAACGCCAATTATTGAGGTTTTTTAATAGACGGACAAAATGATTTATCTTTGTCTATCGTGCCCAAAACTTCAAAACTTTCTCAAACATAGTTTGAATTTTCCTTAAGAAGATCTTCACATTGATTTAATTCCTCTTCTTGCTCATGTTCCAAAACTTTTTTTTCAGATTTTTCTTCATAAGTAGTTCTAAAATGGCATTCACTTAGATATTACATAACATTCATCCTATAACATTCATTATCTTTACCTTTTGTAGGGTATTTCATTGATTTTGAAATGTTAAAAGTAACAGTTTGATCATTGATCTACATTGTTAATTCTCCCTTATACACATCTATCATTCCTCTTCCTGTGGCTAGGAAAGGTCTCCCCAAAATGATAGGTATATCATTATCTTCCTCATTATCTTTCACGATGAAATAAAAGGAAAGATAGATTGATCCACTTTCACCAGGACATCTTTTATATCACCTTTAGGGTATGTTATCGAACGATCTACTAACTACAGAGTTACAATAGTAGGAGTTATTTCTAAGGCTTCAGCAAATGGAATATTAATTGTAAACTTCTTAAATATTTCCAAAAATTTTGAAAATTGTTTATCCAGCTTTTGCTGATAAAGTATCCGAGGAAATGTAGGTGGTGATTTTTCTATATCAATTTTTAGTGGAGAAACTGGTCTCTCAAAATCTTTTGAAGCGTCCTCTTTTGATTCTTTAATTTTTTTCTCTCTACTTTAATTTCTTTTTGAACCAGACTTTCCAACTCTCTTCCGCTTCTAAGTTGAATGACTTTTACTTATTCTTTATTTTGGTCTTTTGGATTTGATTCAGTATTACTAGGAAGTGTTCATTGGGATCTATTACTTAATGAATTGGCTATTTGCTCAAGTTGATTCTCAATATTTCTAATTATAGCTCCTTGAATTTGTAATTGATTTCTCATTTGTAACACCACTTCTTCTATAGACAACTTATTCTCCCTAAACTATGTATTACTCTTGAAACCTCAAGGATAAGTAGATCTATAATTATTATTCCCTTGGTTGTTCCAGTTTCTCAATCAGTTTCCTTGGTTATTCCCCCATTACTAATTATTATCTCTCGAATTGTTATTATAGTTAAAGTTGGGATGGTTCTTCCAACCTAGGTTATAATAATTTTAATATGGGTTATTCTGCTTATTATTTATGGCATTCAAAGTTTCTAATGATGCTTGAGAATCTACCATTTGGCCTAATGCATTCTCTTCAATCATGAAAATTGGTTGAGAAAAATTCATTCCAAATTGGTCTAACTTCTCTGAAATTGCAGCAACTTGATTTGCTAACATGGTAAATGCATCAGTTTCATGAACATAACTTCTTTAAAATTGCTTTCACAAATACATCTTCTATAACTCCTTTAGGATAAGTTATTGTTTGATCAACTAACTGAGGAATTACAGTAGTATGGGAAATCTCTCTTAAATCTAAACTTTTAAAAATTGATAGAAACATAAGATTGATACTTGCTCCTAAATCACATAAGGCCTTTCTAAAAAAAATTTCACCAATAGCACAAGGTATAGTAAAAATACCATGATCTTTTATCTTTTAAGGAAGCTTTCTCTGAATAATAACACTATAATCTTCACAGAGTGCAACAGTCTCCTGTCTGAAAAACTTTCTTTTTTATGTTTTATATATCTTCAATGAATTTCACTGAACTTGGCATTTGTTCCAAAGCCTCAATAAAAGGAATATTTATCCTCAAACTTTTAAGGATTTCCAAAAATTTTGAAAAATTTTTATCTTTATTCTTCTACTTCAATCATTGAGGAAATAGAGGTAGTGGTTTTTCTAAAGAAACTTGTATTGGTTCATTATCATTGTAGTCGCTTTCAATCTCTTCCTTTTCCTCCTCTACTTGAATTTCTCTTTAGATTCATGTTTCTTCTTCTTTTCCATTTTATAATAGAACAAATTTAATTTGCTCTTTATTTTGATCTTTTGGATTAACTTCCACAGTACTCAGAAGAATTCCTGAAGGTTTGTTACTAAGTGCAGTAGCAATATGTTCTAATTGATTTTCAATATTTCTAATAGAATACCCATGATTTTGTATTTGATTTTCCCATGTTCAACATTAATTCTTCCATCGTCAACTTCTTTTCCTTAACTTGTGAGTTAAGATTAGAGTTAAATTGAGGAGGATAATTTGGTCAATAGTTAGGATTTCCTTGGTTGGTTCAATTTCTTGAGGGATTCACCGAATTGTTATAATTATTCCAACTAAAATTAGGGTGATATTTCCATACAAGGTTATAATAAGTAGAATATGTAATTTTATTTTGAATATTTATAGAATTCAAAGTTATATAAGATGATTGAGTATCAATTATCTGTCCTAGTGAATTTTCCTCTAACACTGGTGGTATTTGAGAATAGTTCACTCCAATTTGATCAATCTTTTTTGATATAACGGAAATTTGAGATGCTAAAATAGACATTGCAACAGAATCAAGAATACTAGCTACTCTCTTTGGATTTACCCGTTCAGAGGGCCACTGAAAAATTGTTAGTAGTCATTTCCTTTTCTATGGAGTATGCTTCATCAAAAGGTTTTGACATTAGTGAACCTCCTGCAGCAGCATCTATAATAGATATAAGTGATCTTACTAATCCATTGTAAAAAGTTTGAATTATTAACCAATCGGGTACAACATCGTGTGGACATTTCTTAAAGAGATTTTTAAATCTTTCTCAGGCTTCATACATTGATTCCCCTTTAAACAAACAAAGAGATGTAATATCATTTCTAATATTAGCAGTTTTTGAGTGTGGAAAATATTTAGCCAAATTTTTTTTTGATAGTTTTCCTCCAGTTCCGATAGATCCAGTTTCTAATGAATTTGACCAAGCTTTATCTTTATCCCTTAATGAATAAGAAAAAGTCTAAGCCTAACAACATCATTATATACTCCAACATATTTAAAAGTAGCACATATTTCAATAAAACTAAGAAGATGTAAGTTAGAATCTTCAGTAGGTGTTCCTCCAAATTGATTATTTTGTACCATTTTAATAATAACAGGTCTAAGCTCAAATGAATTTGTAGAAATATCAGGATTTTGAATAGTCAAGTGAAGTTCATCTGATGTACGATTAGCATGATCTTTTAAAGGACTTTGTCGATTTTCATTTATTTGATTATCTAATTTATTCTCCATTTCATTCAAATTTTTAATTTCTTTTTGTTGTTTTTTAATTTTTTCTAATAGTACATTCTAATTCTGAATTGTAAGATACTAAACCTTCAAATACAATATTTCACATAAAAATATAAAATAAATAAACAAGATTTTCTTTAAAATACTCTTAAGTATATATATATATATATTATTTTTTTTATTATTATACTTTATAGTTATCACTAAATTTCCTAATTTACCAAATCTATTTAATTTACTGTTACTTTCCCCGACAACGGCGCCCAAAACTTGATCCCGGTGATATAGTTTTGAATAATATATAAAGTTGACTCTACTTTACAACAGTGCAAAAAACTTGATACATTATTAAATGATTAAGAAATTTAAGTAATTTAAAAAATGAAAAATACCTTCCTTTAAAGTGCATTATCACCAAAAATGAGTATAAAATATAGGCCTAAAAATTCATATATTTCTGGTGCATCAGACATCTTAGCGGTAAACCTAATGCGAACTTTCTTGCTTACCCAGTTTCACTCCCTATGCTCCTGTTCATGATCATGAAGAAGAAGGAATAGAAGAAGACGATTGTGATGATGATGAGGAAGGACAAGAGGATTGATGTTTATGAGTTTAGTTTAGTTTGTTTTGAGGTTTGTTTGTTGTTTGTGAGTGTATTGTGATGTACTTTTATTTGAAAATTTTTGTATTAAGAACATTTATGTTGTGTTGTGAGTTGAATCTCTAATAGTAACTATAGACATTCACTTTTTCTGTATTTTTTTAAATATTTTCAGTTTAGTTTTTCAGTTTTTAAATTTTGTTTTTAATTCTCGAATATTTTTTTTGGATATATTTAGTTTTATTTTATGTTTTAAAGCTTGTTTGTAGTTTTACAGTTAGTACCTGCAGTACTTCAGAACCCAGTTTCATAATCAGAAATCTTCTACAGGTTAGTTTTTATTTTTCATCTATTTTCTTTCACCTACTAAATTTTATACTAAAAATATTTTAAAAATCACTTAAGAACATAAGTTTGGGGAAAAGAAAAATTTATTTTGAAAAGAAGCAAACTAAATTTTTTTTGTCCTCAATTAATTATATTTTTAAAATTAATTTAGCATGGCCTGAGATATTAAGATTTAACTTTAAATGACTATACTTCTTTTTATAAATATTGTGCTAAATTTTGGTAAAAAGTTTTTAATGATGATGGTCCATTCTAAAGTTAAAGATATTTGGTATGATATTGTAAGACTATGTTTTTCTATTTAAAGTAAAGAAAATTGTATTTTTGAAGTGTTAAGAATTTTAGAGTTTCATGTAAGCAGAAAGGATGAGACTTTATGAAAAATCATAAACTAATATGAATTTATAAAGTGAAGAATGGTGTGAAGTTTTGACTTTAAGAATAGAATAGTGAAGTTCAAAATTATTAAAGGCTATCCATATATAGTAATCCTCACATGGAAAAGAAAAAAAGGAAGAAAGGATTGAGAATATCCTAAAAGAAAAGAAAAAGAAAGAGAAAAAAAAAGAAGAGAAAATTAAGTGAGGAGAAGATTGAGGAGATGCCTAATCAAATATTGGCTTCACTTTAATCAACTTAAGGAATGAGCTTTAATACATTTTCTAAACTTGTATTGAAGTATTAGTAGCATTCCTAGTGAAGTTTTCATGAAGTTCTTTTTCTTATGAATGTCTTAAATGTCCTTAATATGACAAATTACCATTCTTCTTGAAATGAATTGAGATTTAGAAATCTTAAATTTGATTACTAAATACTCCTAGACTTGAATTTGAATTTAAAGGTTTTTCTTAAATATTTCTATTCTATTTATTAAACTAATATATAGATGTTATAAGTAAATCTCTATCCTATCTCATATGCTTTTATTTAATAAAAGTGTCACTTGAGGAGAAGTAGCATTTATATTTGGGGGACTTTGATACTCCAAAATAATATACTGTTTTAAGTACATATTTAATGCTTTTTGTTGTGATATTGCACTTTTAAAATGGGTATTTTCATGTTTTTGTTGCAGGTATATCATTTTTAGGCATTTGGAGCAAGAATGGTAAAAAGGATAAAATTTGGAGCCAACAACTTTTTACAAATTAAGGCGGTTCAAGATAAATTTTGTAGAAATTTTCCAAGGGACACTAATGCTACACACCTATTGGAGTAATTTAATGCATCTAGATACTTTGAAAGGTTCTTTTATGAAGGTATATCACTCTTGGATTAGATGACATATCTTTTGAAATTGAAAGAGTTGACATATAGAGGTAAATTTTGGAGGGAATTTTGAATTCTTTTTCAAAGGAGACAGCTCAAGAAAAAAAGAGTTGGCATAAAGAAGTCTACTCAGGACTTTTCATTTGTTGAGAGAGACAAGAAATGGAGAGAGAGAAAGTTGGCGTGAGAGGCAATAGGAGAAGAGGAAATTTTCTTCTAGGGCTGTAAGAAGAAAGAGATGGTGAGAGATTTCTTCTTCATTATACTTCTAAGAGAGAATTGGGTGTGAGTGTAAAGATAGAAAGGCTTGTAGAGAACTTCTATGGATTTTCTTTGGAAGGATTGTGAGATAAGTTGTATTTTTATTTCTTTTCTTTTCAAAACTTGATTTTATATATAAAATCCATTTTTTGTCATATCCTTCTCATGAATTTTAAGTAGTCTTCTTTATCATTCTCCTTACTTTAAAATATGATTTTGTGAAGAACTGATTTTTTTTTCTACGTTTTTAAATGTCAATAATTTGTGATGATTTGAACTTGAAGCTTCATTCACTTTTGATCTGGATAATTGAAATGTTAAAAGTTGTTGAGATAGATATATTTTGAAAAGGGATATGATTTCTACAACATAAGGATAATCACAATTGATTTCATGTGAGAGTATTTCATCCATGAGATTGGGTGCAAATATATAAGGAAATACACTTTGTTGGATGCAAAATTGGAGATTTTAAGGTGACATATTAAAATACCCAATTTGGTCCAGTTAATTAGAAACTAACGCGAAATTATTAGCTCTTATGTGAGGGAGTAGTGGGAGCTCTGAAGTAGCAGCCAGTATCCTCCCAGCCTAACCTTGGAATTAGGGACCAAACTCTAGATTAGTCAAAGTTCTTTATAACAATCGGAAGAGGGTAAAGAATAGGATTGCTCCTATTTGGCACAAAACAATATATATGTGTATATTTTTTTTTTGGAGAAAGAGCTAAGCTATAGCTCCATACATGTTAATCAGAATGTTTGATTACATATTGAGTGAGCAGAACACTCAAACCAAAAAACCACCCTTCTAACTAACTAGAACATAAAAGGAAGTATACAAAAAACTTTGGGGACCTATCTATGTTAGACACAAAAAACCATCACTCCCTGCAATTAACATAAGGAATGGATAGACTATCCCCATGAAGGAGTAATTCCAGCTGGGTGGAAGGTATGGACCCAACAACAATTTCTTCATTATCCTTCCCCCTAGCTGCCAAGCTATGTGCAGGGGTGTTTCCTTCCCTAAAGATATGCTGGAAAAACACATCTACATTGCATAGCATGTTCAGGATTTTAGCAATCCACCTAGCAACATTCCAAGGGGC
>NEWO01000793.1:65903-113039 GCA_003013225.1 Phalaenopsis aphrodite | reverse complement strand
CGCTCGACCTCTATCTCTTAAATCAAAGATGCAGTCCAGAATGCTTCTTTCATCAATTTCAGAGAAAACCCTAGTATATAGCTCCAGGCCCTCTAATATGTTGACAAACTTTCCCTGAACCGGTAAAAAGTCACCTCAGGAATCATTTCCTTAGCGAGTTTTGCTAGAGCGTCGGCATGGGCATTATCTCTCCGAGGAATCTGGTAAAAAGTCACCTGAGGAATCTGCTCCAGGAGCTTCACGTGTACTGATTGTACTTTGCTAGTCTTGTTTTAGAATTATGTATTGTCTGGCGACTTGCTGGATGACAAGTTCAGAATCACCATAAATGGCAATGTTTGTTATATCTATTGAGATTGCTAACTCCAATCCGGTGATTAAAGCTTCATATTCTGCTTCATTGTTGGTGCACGGCTCTGTCAAGTGGTACGAAAACCTCAACATACCCTTATCTGGCATAATAAAGATCAAACTAATCCCTGTGTTGCCTGGTATAACTGTGCCTGATCCTTTGTCTTTCCTAGCTGACGAAGCACCATCGAAGTACATTTCTCAGTGTTGCGCACTAGAAAATTCCATTTATAGCATTTGTTCATCTGGTAACTCGTCGTTGAGAGAGGACCCAGTTGGTAGTGGGTGTGTAGCGAGAAAGTGTGCTAAAATCTGTCCCTTGATAACACAAAGGGGAACAAAAGTTATATCAAATTGCAATAAGATCATTGACCATCTCACTAAACGTCCGGAGAGTGTTGGTTGGTTCATCAAATATTGCAATGGATTAACTTTCGAAATCAGGGTAATCTTATGAGAAAGCATGTAATGTCTAAGCATAACATAGTAAAATGACATCAACAAAATAAAACATCAAAACAAAACATTTAGAAATATATTGCCCTTAAGATTAAACATTGACATTTATTTTCCTGACCTTGACATATATAATTTCTTTAAGAACATTGGGTTAACCTTAATCTGGAGTTTTTAAAGTATTTTTAACTACTTAAGATGTAATTAACTATAGAAGCTTGCTCTTATAAGAGGTTGAGAAATGATACACAAAAAATATATGCATTTTTAGACCCATATTTTACACTTATTTTTGCTGATATTGCACTTTAATGGACTGTATTTTGATGTTTTCTTGCAAGTTGTTAATTTTTAAGGCATAAATAAAAAATGGAGCAAAATGGATGAAATTTGGAGTCAAAATGACATTTTTGAGGGAATACTCAGCGCCGACAGCGCTAAGGTCAGCGCCGATAGTGCACAACAACCGAAAGCTGAAGAATTTTTACTCAGCGCCGACGGTGCCTGACTGGCGCCGACGAAGCCAAAGGCGGTTCACACCCAGTTTCTAGAAGGTTTAATGTATTTAGATGATTTTTAAAGAGTTTTTGGGGGCACCTCTTGGAGAAATGACCTTGGACTTTCTTTGGGGTTGAATTTCATCAGAAAATTGGCTCCTCTACATTCATTTTTTTTGCTCCACAACATTCCACCACGCCACATTTTCATAATCCGTCTTCATTCCACCACCATATTTGAGTTAATTGGTAATTTTGCTTTCATAGTTTAGAGTTCTTATGGTGAGAATTATTGTGAAACTTTTTGTAAGAGTGTTGGAGAATGAAAAAAGTGAGAGAGTTCTTCTTCATGCATTTCTAAGGAAGCCTACAAAGGATTTCCTTTGAGAAAGAGTTCTAGATAAGTTTGTTTGTTTATTTAGTATAGTATGAAATTTCTTTTATATATGAAATTTATGTTTTGTAATATCTTTCTCATGAAGTTTGAGTATTGTCTGAGTGTTTAAAAACTAAAGTGAGAGTTAGCCTTCAGGTGAAGGGAAGTGGGAGCTCTGGAGTGGGAGCAAGTGTCCTCCTAGCCTAGCCGCGAATTTTGGGACTAAACCCAAGATTAACCAATAATTTTCTATGCAATGTATCAGGGTAGAAAATTAAAATTGCTCCTATTTGACATAATACATATTACAAACATTTATCTCATCTTATTTCACCAGAATTTCATTGAAGTGGGAGAGATTCTTTTTCACAAAAAAAAATCTTCATTACATAAACGTAGTTGGTAGATCAGTAGTTATTATTCAAAATTTACATTTCCAATTTCCTAATAGTTAGGTAATTTAGTTTGGTTAATATCTCAACATTTAAAATTAGTTATAGTGATTTCGTTTGATTTTTTGTAAATTTCCTGTTAAAATTTATCATTGCTAACTTACACCTTTCCCGTGGGATCGATATTTGGGGCTTAAATAGAAAGTCTATTATTACTTGATAACGATACGTGATATGCGTAAAATCTCATTATTAATTGCCTATAATTATATATATATTACACAACTTACATTTCATATAAGAATCAAGTTTTTAGCATTGCAGTGGTGTCAACTTCATAAATCCTTACATATCAAAATCAGGATCAAGTTTTTGGCTTCGTTGATAAGGAAGGTAACGGTTAAATTTAATTAAATTAAATAGTTTTGATAAATTAGAAAATTTAGAATATATATATATATATATATATAATAAAAAATAGAAAAAATAAAGGAATTTATTTAAGAATTTATTATTAAAGAATTTTACTTTGCTTACTTTATTTGTTTATGTGAAATATTGGATCTGAAGGTTTACTACCTTACGATTCAGAATTAGAACTTACTTTTAGAAAGATTCGAAAACAATAAAGAGAAATTAAGAATTTGAAAGAAATAGAAAATAATATAGAAAAATCCAATAAATGAGAATCGACAAAGACCATTAGAATATTATGCGAATTCGACAGTAGATGAACTTCATTTAACTAGTCAAAATCCTGATGTTGCTCGTAATTAATTTGAGTTTAAACCTGCTATTATCCAAATGGTACAAAATAATCAATTTGGAGGATCACTGACTGAAGATCCTAACTACATCTTGCTAGCTTTCTTGAAATTTGTGCTACATTTATATTTGACGGAGTGTCTAATGATGTTGTTAGGCTTAGACTTTTTCCTTTTTCATTAAGGGTTAAGCCAAAGCTTGGTTAAATTCATTAGCACCTGGATCTACTAGGACTTGGGAAGAACTATCACAAAAAATTTTGGCTAAATATTTTCCACCCTAGAAAACTGCTAAGCTTAATGATATTACATCTTTTTGTCAGTTTGAAGGGGAATCGATATATGAAGCCTGGACAAGATTTACGGATCTTCTTAGAAAATTTCTGTAACATACATTGCCAGATTAATTAATAATTCAAAGCTTTTACAATAGATTAGTAGGATCATTAAGATCTATTATTGATGCTGCTGCGGGTGGATCATTAATGTCAAAACCTTTTAATGAAACATATTCTGTAATTGAAAAAATGACTACATATAATTTTCAATGGCCCTCTGAAGGGTAAATCCTAAGAAAGTAGTCAGTATTCATGATTCTGATGCAATGTCTATTTTGGCGTCTCAAATTGCTGCTATTTCTAAAAAGACTGATCAAATTGGAGTGAACTATACTCAAATAATCCCAGTATTAGGGAAAATTCACTAGGATAGATTATTTATACTCAACCATCTTTTGAAACCATAAACACTATAAATAATTGAAATAACAATCCTTACTCTAATTATTTTAACCCTGGACGGAAAAATCACCCTAATTTTAGTTGGAATAATTATAATTATTTGGTGAATCCATCTTTAAATCTGAATAATCAAGGAAATCTTAATTTTTGACCTTATTATCCTCCAGGATTTAACTCCAGTCCTAACCCACAAGTTAAGGAAATGAAGATGATAATGGAAGAAGTGATGTTGAATACTGAAAATCAAATACAGAATCAAAGGGATGCTATTAGAAAAATTGAAAATCAACTATGACATATTGCTACTGCGCTTATTAATAAAACTTCTGGAATTCTTCCGAAGTCTGTGGAAGTTAATCCAATAGACCAAAATAAAGAGCAAATTAAAGCTATTCAATTACGAAGTGTAAAAGAAATCAAAACAAGAATCCAAATAGAAACCAAAGTTGATGGAGAGAAGGAAAAAATGGAAAATGATTAACAGGAAAATGAACAAACACAGGTTCCTTTAGAAAAAACATTACCTCTATTTCCTTAAAGACTGAAGTAGAAGAATAAAGATAAACAATTTATAAAATTTTTGAAAATCCTTAAGAAGTTAATAATAAATATTCATTTTGTTAAAGCTTCGGAACAAATGCCAGGTTATGTGAAATTTATGAAGGATGTCCTAAATAAGAAAAGGAAATTTACAGATCATGAGACCATTGCACTCAGTGAGGAGTGTAGTGCTATTATTTAGAAAAAGCTTTCTGAAAAATTAAAAGATCCTTGTAGTTTTACTATACCTTGTGCAATTGGTGAAAAGTTATATGGAAAAGCTTTATGTGATTTAGGAGCGAGTATCAATCTTATGCCTTTATCAATTTTTAAATGTTTAGATTTGGGAGAAATTTACCCTACTACTGTAACTCTTCTGTTAGTTGACTGATCAATAACTTATCCAAAAGGAGTTATAGAGGAGGTACTAGTAAAAGTGGATAAATTTATTTTTTCTATAAACTTTATAGTATTAGATATGGAGGAAGATAAAAAGATTCCTATTTTTTTAGGGAGACCATTTCTTACAACAGGAAGAGTTGTAATAGATGTACAAAAAGTATAATTAATAATGAGAGTTATTGATCAAGAAGTAAATTTAATATAACAAAAAATATGAAATATCTTGTAATAGAAAAAGATAATGAATGTTTTGGGATGGAAGAAGTTGGTTATCTAAGTAATGAAAAATTTAAGAAAGAATTCGAAGATAAATTTAAGCAAGGAGAAATTTTTTAGAATGAAGATGAAATTATAGTAGAAGATTTGGATTATATTCAAGGCAAATTTGAAACGTTAGACTTGTTGGAAAACTATAGTAAAAATCTTATTCCTTCAAGAATTAAACCACCTCAAATTGAATTAAAGTTTTTACCTGCCCATTTAAAGTATGTATTTTTTGGAGAGTTGTCTACATTGTCAGTTATTATATCTTCAGAGTTAACTGAGATTCAACAATAAAAGTTAATAGAAATGTTGAAAAAGTATAAGAAGGCTTTTGGATGGACTTTAGCATATAATAAAGGAATTAGTCCTTCAATTTGTATGCACAAAATTTTATTAGATGAACAATATGAACCAAAAGCTGATCCTCATAGAAGATTAAACCTAGTAATGAAAGAAGTTGTTAAAAAAATATTTTAAAATTGTTAGATGCTGGAATTATATATCCTATTTCTGACAGTGCTTGACTAGGCCCATTTCACTTTGTCTCGAAGAAAGGTGGAGTGACTGTTGAAGAAAATGAGAAAAACGAATTAATACCAATAAGACAAGTAACTGGTTGGAGAATTCACATTGACTATAGAAAATTTAATATGGCCGCCAGAAAAGATTTCTTTCTTTTACCTTTTCTAGACCAAATGTTGGATAGATTGACAAAGAATAAATATTATTGATTTTTAGATGAATATACCAGTTATCACCAAATTCGAATTGCTCCAGAGGATCAAGAGAAAATAATGTTTACAAGCCCATGTGAAACATTTGCTTTTCGTAGAATGTCTTTTGGACTATGTAATGCACATGCAACATTTCAAAGATGTATGAAGTCAATTTTTAGTAATTTTATAGAACATGGAATGGAAGTGTTTATGGATGATTTTTTTGTATTTGGGATTTTATTTGAAATATGTATTAATAATGTAGAAAAAGTTTTGGAAGTATGTGAAAAAGTCAATTTAGTATTAAGTTAGGAAAATGTCAATTTATGGTTACATGAGGTATTGTACTCGGGCATTAAATTATTGAAAAAGGCATGGAGATAGGTCCTACAAAAATCTAAGTTATAGGAAAACTACCACCGCCTACTTGTATTAAAGGGGTGAGAAGCTTTCTAGGACATGCTGGTTTTTACAGGCGCTACATAATAAATTTTTCAAAAATAACTAAGCCTCTCCACCAACTTTTAGAAAAAGATACAAAATTTTATTTTAATGAAGAATGCATAAAAGTATTTAAATTATTAAAGAAAAAATTAGTCACTGCACCTATAATAGTACCACCTAACTGGGACAAACCATTTGATATAATGTGTGATGCTACTGATTATGCTATTGGGGCTGTATTAGGACAAAGGCACGACACAATTTTTAATGTTATATATTATGCTAGTAAGACTCTAAATGAAGCTCAAATTAATTATACTACTACTGAAAGAGAGTTATTAGTTATTGTTTATACCTTTGATAAATTTAAACCTTATTTAATTTGAACTAAATGCATAGTGCATACAGATCATTCTGCTATTAAATATTTAATGCAAAAGAAGGATGCTAAACCAAGATTAATTAGATGGTTACTTCTATTGCAAAAAATTGATTTTACTATAATTGATAAAAAGGGAAATGATATTCGAATAGCTGATCATTTTTCTAGAATAGAATTAGAAATATTAATTAATTTTGCAAATGAAATTTTATAGAGTTTCCCTGATGAGCAATTATATAGTATTGAAGAAATGGATGTACCGTGGTATGCTGATATAGTAAATTATATTGTAAGTGATATTCTACCACCTAATATAAAAAATCCATAATTAAAGAAGTTCATATATGATTCAAAAGACTATTTTTGGGATGACCCGTATTTATATAAATAATGTAAGGATCTAATTATCAGAAGATGTGTGCCTTATGAAGAAACTCAACAGATAATTGAAAGATGTCATGATTCTGAATTTGGAGAACATTTCAGAACAAATAGAACTGCATATATAAGTTCACAAGTTGGATTTTATTGGCCTACTATTTTTAAAAATGTTAATGAATATATTAAAACATGCGATAAATGTCAACGTATAGGAAAATATCAAGAAGAAATGAAACTCTTCTAAATTACATATTGGAAGTTGAAATTTTTTATGTGTGGGGATTACATTTTATGAGACCATTTATGCCTTCATTTGGAAACTTATATATATTACTTGCCATTGAAATGGATTGAAGCTATTGATGTACCTAGATGTGATGCTTGGAGTGTTTTCAAATTTTTAAATAAAAATATTTTTACAAGATATGGAATGCCGAGAAGAATTATTATTGATGGATGATCTCTTTTTAGGAATAAGAGAATAAAAAAATTAATTAAGAAATATGATATTATGCATAGATTCTCTACTCCTTATCATCCTCAAACTAGTGGTGTAGCAGAAATGTCAATTCGTGAAATTAAACGCATTTTAGAAAGAGCTATAGATACTTATAAATTGGATAGTTCTGCTAGACTTGATACTGCATTATGGGCATATAAAACTGCTTATAAGACTCCTATAGGAATGTCCCCACACAAACTGATATTTGGAAAAACATGCCACTTACCTGTAGAATTAGAGTATAAAGCATTTTGCGCTACTAAGAAATTTAAAATTAATCTAAAAGATGCTGGTGAGAAAAGATTATTGAAACTCAATAAACTTGAGGAGATTAGAAATGAAACATATGATAATTCAAAAATCTATAAAGAGAAAATGAAAATATGGCATGATCGGAAGATTATTCAAAAGAAATTTGAATCTGGACAAGAAGTTATATTACATAATATAAGATTGAGATTTTTTCCACGAAAATTGAAATCCAGATGGTTAGGACCATTTAAAGTGATTAAAGTTTATCATTATGGAACTGTTGTGATTAAATATCCTAGCACTGGAGAGATATTTAAAGTTAATGGGAATTATTTGAAACATTATTATGAAGGACACATAACACAATTTAAAGAAGTTTTAATGTTAATTCAACCCAACTAAATAAATGGTATGTCAGGCTGACGACGTTAAACCAAGCACTTTGTGTGAGGCAACCCATACTGATATGTCTATGTATTACTACTTTATTTGTTAATTGTCTTATATATTAGTAGATAATAATCTTACACAAATGCATTTATTATTAATTAAATCCAATATTGGTATTCAAAGAAATGTCAAAATCTAATTGAACAAAACTTGAAAATCACAAAAATTTGGCCACTGGCACAAACGGCGCTAGAATGGGCACCGACGGCGCCCAATAAAGCAGATCTTAGCACCGACAGCACCCATCAGAAATGACGGCAGTGCTGAGAGTGGTTGGACAGTTCTTGAGACTTTTCGCAGACTGCCGAGAGGTGTTTTTAAAGTCCTAAAAATTGCCTAGGATGCCTAGAAACTTTCTATTCTTGGATTCCATAGCGTCCAATTTCGGAAATACTTTAAGGTATGTAGTTTTTTCAATAGAAGAAAGTTTATTAGATTCGACGCAAAGAGATTATATGATAATTTTAATACAAAGAAGAGATTGATCAAGGAAAGAGGATTTTTTAATCATGTGTTGATCAATCCAAGTGCTCCAGTTTACAAGATTATTTTGCAAAGGCAATGGAAAGTTCTGTATTACACAACAACCACAGTTGTTTTACTTGTAGTGAATGAGTTCCATGCAAATCTACATGGAATTATCCAAGAAATTGTCTTCGTACGAGGTAAGGTTGTACCATTTACTCGTGCGAGGATTAATGAATTGTATATGATAGAAAATGTTCCAATCTGTTATTATGCAAATTTCATTCCTATACGAGATTTGATGCAAGATATTTATAATTTTCAGATGGATTAAAGTGATATGTGGGAAGTACGAGATGAAGGACATATTAGTTTTCTTGCTTCATCATTTAATCCAATTTCAAAGCAGTGACATTTCTTTATTTGTGCAAAATTACTCCCTTCTAGAAAGATCAGTAAAGTCACCAAGGAGAGTGCTATTTTAAACTACTGTATTCAATTAGAGAAACATATTGATATAGGTTCAATTATATTTAAATCTGTGATGGGAATCATTATGAATGGGCCAATTTATGGACTTGGGCAACCTTATATAATTTTTCTAATTTGCAGTCAATCTCAAGTGTCACATTAAAATTGGGAAAAATTTTTACTACCTTGGGAGCCCGTGATTTCTATTGATGATAAGTATGTTAGTAATGGAAAAGAAGCACTAAATGCTATTATAGATCATTATTCACATGCTTCAACTCAATTAATGCCACCAATAGTTGGAAGTTTGTTTGCTTTATAGAAGAAATTGCTGAAAATTGAAAGAGAAGTTCAGAGTATTATGAATGCAGTGGAAGATCTCAAGTACATTTTTTATCACTTAGATTAGAGAATGAAAGAAAATTTTGATCACACAAGAATTTTTGAAGCAGGATTAGTTCGGATGTTTAAAGAGAAGGGGTGGATCGATGAGAATTTGACAGATCAATTCCCGTACCGATCCTTCTACAACCTATATGTTCATTACTAATCTATGGGAGATATTAGAGGAGGTGAAAGCATTGAAGATGAGGCTGAATGATTGAAGATTGTGAATTCTCTACTTGCTTAAAAGTGTTTATGTGTTTAGTGTAATTATGTGGATTTTGTTAGGTTTTATTTGCTTTGTTTTTGCTTTAGAATTATGAACTTTGATTATGTGTATATTTTTGTGTCAGCGTTTAATGTTGTGGTTTGATTTCGATGTTGATTTATCATTAGTTTACTTAATAGGTGTGAATTTGTGATTTGTGAAATGTGTTTGTAAAAAGTGTATTTCATATATAAAAGACAGTTTGTTGTTATTTGTGAAAATCATTGTTTTTGAAATGCGTATTTATGATTTTAAATAAAAGTTTGTGTTTAAAAACTTAAAAACTTTGGATAAAATTGAAAGGAGATTGAAAATTTGAAAATCAAAATAGTGAATTTTGGTCCTTTAGTGCCGATGGAGCTGGCATTGACGCGAAGGCTCCTTCGACCCGAGAGCAACGAATTAACCCTTTAATTCGTGATTTTCACTACAACCCTCCATTTTTACCCCTTAAGTCAACTTCAACCTTCGTTTTTCACCTAGGGCTTGATTTTGGGCAGATTTGAGGTGATTTAGAGGCAAAGGAATTTCATAATTCATCTTCTCTAGGTAAGAACTACACTTTAAAGTAAAAATTTTTAATTTTCACCAAAGATTTTTCTCACATTGACTAGATCCAAAATTTTGAAATTTGTTTGATAGATTTTGAGAAAACTCTTTAGTGAAGAACTCTTAGTGGATTTATGTTTAAAGTGATTTACATTTTGATTTTCAGAATTTTGGGGTTTATACAGATTTTTTTTAAAAAATTTTCTATATTTCCTATGGCACCTAGATTGAGCAAAAGGAATGTAGAATATGATGAGCAAAAGTTTATTAGCTTTAGAGCTAGTGCTCGATTTCATAGTCTTCAATAAAATAAAAAGGGATTTAGGACAAAGATTTTAAAAATCCAGAAGAAGAAGTTGAACGATTTATTATCGCTCGATAGTGGGAAAACATATGTTATTTTATTGCAGATGCAATAGTTCGGATTGTGATAGAATTTTATGCCAACCTTCCTGAGGCTACTGATGATTTTGTTTTTGTTCAAGGAAAAAGGGTGGAGTTTACTCCAAGAAAAATCAATGAGTTTTATCAATTAGAAGATGTTTATAGATGTCAGTAAACATTTGATATGGCCAAACTAAACCAAATTCAAGCTTAATTGGCCCATGATTTGAGCCAAATTTTGATTTAGGTTAAAACCCCAATTTTCACCATATGACCTAATCTCACCAAATTGAACTTATATCCTAGTCAATTGTCCCCAATTAATGTTGTAAAATCATCATAACATCTTCATACATCAAAATTGACCTTCATTTGGCCTTGGTGAGACCTCAATTTCATTTGATTTCAACCTAAGTCCAAAAGCCCCAAATTTACCCCAAATTGGCTAAGTCCCCAAATTTCACCCAATTGATTGCTTTAACCCCCAAATTGGCACCAAATTCATGTTGAAAATTCTTTATAGGATCCCTATTAACCATTTATGGCAATCAATTTGGACTTAGCTTAAGGCTAACCCAAGCTAGACCCAAGCCTAGCCCAACATGACCAAATTGACTAAAATTCAAAGTTCTCTCAAATTAACCCTTCAATTGAGCACAAAACCACTTCCATCCTTCAACAAAGTTATTCCTTATGATCATCTACACAAAATTCAACATTTATTTGGGTCATTTGACATGGATAACCTAGCCCAAACCTATACTTTGATCACTTGAACCCACATTGAACCCATGCACTAAATGTGACATAACCACCCTAAAGTCACCAAATTAACTCCACCACAGCCATTATTTGGACCTAGTGACCAGTCCATACACCATTAAAACAACAAAAATCAAGCCATCGACCAAAGTTCCCCCAAATTAAGGGATATTATTTCCAAAAATGCATGGGCTTAAGATACCCTTACCAAAATTAGGTATTATTGCACTAAAATGCTGTGACATATTCCCCAGGGTTCCCTGAGCTCCTAGCCACCTCCCCTTGGCCAGCTGGCCAGCCTAGTGGCCGGAAAAGCTCAAAACTGAGAGCCACCCCCATGTCACCTCACCCAAATCAAACCTAGAGGCCATCTCATCCAAATTAATTTATGGAGCTCCTCTGCCCTCCACCTAAGCACCACAATGCACCCAAACTTGTGCCCTGAGAGCCACCCTATGGCCATTTTTATAAAAAATCACCTCCACGACCATGGGAGGTGTGCTAAAATTTTCTTAGAGAGGCCTCTCCAAACTTCTCACAAAGCTTCCCTAAGATCACCTCAGTGCATTCCAACTATTTTCCCCCAACAATTCCCACTGTCGGAGCTAAATTTTTAGCTTAAAACCTTGCTGGAAATCAGGACAGAACCCAATAAACCTCCATAGCCCACTTAACCCAAATTAACTTAATCCACACCTTTACAATAGTGAAAGAAGTTAAATCCTCATCAAATTCCCCTTCCACAGAGCCTCTACCATAGCTCTAGACCAACACCTGAATTAGAGCTTGGTCGAATTCACGCCTAGGCCTTATACCAAGACTAGTGACTCAATCCCTAGCCTCCTTGGACCCCAATGAATGTGCCAAGACCCTCTGATTGAAGCTTCACTTCTCAGAGTAAAGGTTTAAAACCTCACCTCCTCCCGAGCCTATTTCGACTCTCTATTTTCTTAGAGTTAATTTGATTGCTTGATTACCAAATAGATGTGTTCGTATCACTTAGATGAGTTCATAGGATTAAACCTAAAGTGATTTGGTTGAGTCTAGGCTGAGATCTTAGGGTTTTAGTGTAAACGGTCACGAGATCACTCTATCGGGGATGATGACGGGGAGCCATGCGATCGCACGTGTATCAGATGGACGGAGGAGATCGAGCCAGACAACGCTTCGGGACATAAACCGCAGGCCGAGTCAGCAACTACGTGGATGGCGGCTTCCAACGAGAGCGTGCCACGCGTGCCTTCGGAGCTACCTAGGATCTAGTCAGCACGCGTTGTTTAAATAGATAAATATGGATTTTTCTTATTTATTTAAATTCACCTAACTTAGAAAAATCATATTTTTGTGTAAAAAAAATGACAAAAATAAAGTAAAAATACCCTCTTGCTCAGTGAACAGAGGAAAAAAATGTGGAATGCATTTCAAGTTAATTTGATGCATATTTTATTTTTAATTAATTAAACACTATTTTGAATCATTTGATTCTCCATGCATATTGACACATCAACTTGGCTTAAAATTTTGGCATGTTGTAACCTCTATTAAGGGAAACATCTTCTGATTTTTCCAAAGTTAGAGGAAGTTCTTAGATAGAGATCCATATTTTTCAAGTTTTTGCAAATTTTTTCGTTAAAATAATCATGAAAATTAGCATATTGATTAGAAAATTCCAAGAAAATTGTGGAAGGTCCACCAAGACTAAAGTAGCTTTTGGAAATAATTTCATGGGTCAAGTCATTTAAAATATAGTTTGTTTTCATGAACATTAAATCATTAAGATAATGAGTTTTAGAAAATACAAACATTTAAATACTTAATTTTTAGTCTCCACTGTGGTTTATGATCCAGAGAACTCACCATAAAAATTTCAAAATATTTTGAGTACATTTGATAACATAAATTGATTTTTAATGATAAACATCATTTTTGGCATTTAAATGACTTTTGAAAATCAAATTATTACTCAAAAATTTATAAAAACTTATTTTTTGAGTTCTCTTTGATCAAGGGCATTTTCTAAAAATAAAATAATAATTAAAATAAAAACTTGATTTTTAGCATATTTTTATTATTTAAATAATAAAAAATCCTATAAATCACAAAAATAGAAAAAAACTTTTAGAAATATTCTAAATTTCTTCCTAATCACTTAGCAATAATTAGAATATTTTTCCTAGTTTTCTAAATAAAGATATTGAATTTTAAAGCTTAAAAAGAATTTTTAAAGGCTAAAAATGAGTTTTCAATAAAATAATTCCAATAAATCAAATAAAATTTAAAAAAATATAAAATCTTCTCCTCTAAGTTCTTTGACCTCAGGGAAACTTTTCATAAATACAAAATTTAAATTTTTATTTACATATTTTATATATAATAAATACCTCGGTACTTAAAATAATTCTTAAAATTCACATAAAATGCAAAAAATCATGAAATTTTGTCCAAATGCTTCTCTGATCTAGGTCTACCTCCAGTAAAGATTTCAAGGGGTTAGGAGTCACCTTGGTCAAGTTACTGATTTTCTTTTAAAAATCCTATTTCTGCATTAAAATAATTATATAAATTAAAATAATTTTTGAAAAATCACATATCCTCCACTGATGTCTTAATTGACGCATGAATGAGGTAGGATAAAAATTTCAAAATTATTTGAATTAAATTTGATAAATTATGAAGTGATACAGCCTTAGGGGCAAATGTGTAGTTTTGGAAAGTTAGCCTTAATTAACATTTAGGCTTAATTTAAGGAGGAAAATGGGTAACCTCTGATCTTAATCAATTTATTTGATGTTTGAAACACAAGGGGTTAGTTGGTAGAAACTAATATCACCTTCTTAATTGAAAAAAATAAGTTAATAAATTTCTAAATTATTAAAATTTGGAAGTTTATTAAAATAAAAGGAATCTAGGACTTAGGGGTATGACTTTTGAAGTCAGTAATTAATCAATTTAATACCCCTATTTTGATGTCCAAATAAAATCCAAATTATGAATCATGATCACCTAAAGCTTGATCTTTTCAAAGCAAACTAAGACACTCACCCAGGTCTTAAGCGCTTAGTAGTGACTTAGGCTAAATCATGTTTCATTTAAATGAGGATTAGAAAAGTAAATATCATTGAAAATTAAAACATCTTTCAAACACTACAAGCCCAATTAGTGTTAAAATTTGGCTAAGTGTTCCAACAACACTAACTTGCCTCTTTAAGTGTGTTCACCCACAAAATTCTTAAATTGAATCACAAGTGATAATTAACTTATTCTTAGGGATAATTGAGAGATCAATGTTCACTGAGCATTAAGGGTATTTACAGGATGACTAAGCAACATAATAAGTTTAAAAGAACTTGGGATTTTCCACCAAGTAGCGAGAGAGTAGCACGGACCTGCATCTTTCTCTAGATCTGTTGGGTATCTTGAAGATCTACTAAATTTAATATGTTTTGCTTGACAACATTATCCTTAACTAAACTCCTGAGGAACTACCAAGATATGACATAGGGTTAAGAAAACTATCAAAACCTTACCTTTCACCTCCATATAAATTGCCTTGACATGCATTTTAAGTTTCAGGTGGTGGAACGAGAAGACTCGCCAGTTACGCTTTTACAGTTTTCAGCATTGTCTTTCTTGTACTGTCATACTATTTTTTTTATACTGTACATTTATACCTGCAAACTTGCATGCTAAATAACAATGTCACCCCTTCATGAAAACTAAAACCATCAGGATAGCTACAAAACCAAAACCAAAACCAAAATTAAAATCAACCAAGATAAAATTCACCCCCACAACATTTAGAATATAAAACAACTCGAAATTTAATCACAAACATCACACAAAATTGCAATTACAACTAAATTAAGATGTCTCTATCGGATGATCGGGAATTCCTCGGAGGAGATAACCTACGGTTGCTAACGAGGCTTCTCACGGTCCAAATAAAATTATGAAACTCATTAAGTTAGGTTTAGTGAATTTATTTGAACTAAGTGAATCCAATAGAAAATAGTGGTGTTAAAACGAGGGAATCGTAGGATCCAACCGGTGTCGCTCTAATCAACTTTAATATGCCCTCATAAAATTTAAAGAACTTCAACCATAGGGACACCTGATTTGAAATTATAACTTGACACAATAGAAAACTCAAACTTGTCGTGGCAAGGAGCTTGGAGGTAGCACGGTGGGCAGCACGACCATCATCAACAGTAAAACCTGTCTTCCCCAGCTAAACCAATCTTCCTCCTTAAACTTAAACAACAAAGCCATAAGACTTCGAGGTTGCTAGTTTACGTAACGTAAATCCTCACCTTATCTTTAGGCCTTTGCATAGCCCTACTATACAATACAAGCTCTAACTTGTCTAAGGATTTTGAGGTTGTCGTTTGTCACGACCTAAATCCTCACATCTTCCAAGCAATTTGTGTGATCGTTTCTCATGAATGTAAGCTCTAACTAAAAACATTGGCGGGATGAAACACCTAAATTTCTCTCCTTAAAACTAAAGACAAACATTAGGATAACTTGGGAAGTCACCGAGGTTTGCTTTTGGATCCATGACATCCCCTACTTCTTCCTCTTTTGGATTCTACAATAAAACGTGCCAAATTTGAACCAATTGCCTTTCACACCTCTACGTCTGATCTCATTGAAAAGTTTTATTCTTTTGAAATCCTTGAAGATAATGTTTCTTGATTTTTATCGAGAGTATTCTTAAGTGATTTCGGTCATTTAAGATGTAAGCAAATTTAGGGGCTTGCCCTTATAGGAAGCATGTCCGAACCCAGCTTAATATAAACCCTATTTTATTCTTTATATTAAATAGGGGAACTTGCCAGCAAATAAAACGGTTTTGCAGACCAAATGGATGTTATATATTCCTTAGTTTATTTGATTGAGCCTCATCCTCAAGTCTTGTGTTTATCCTTCGGGATAGATATAGACATTGAGGTACAACGCAATTTCATTTAAACTATGAAAAATATGGAGTCAGTTTGATTTCATATTTTTTAAGAACTAAATTAATATATAAATTAAAACATCCTTCTGAAGCCGGTGACGGGATTTCGATTCCAGTGACCGACAGCTTCTTACGGGCAACTCCCCAGCAACTTAAAATTTTGCCGACAGTGACTTTAACATAATAAATTGCAATTTTTTATAAATGAAATAGAGGATTAAAAACCTTATACTTATTACTAAATATCTTTACACCTTTAGTATTAATTGGAATTATTTTGAATTTTTCTTAAGTTAAACTATTATATTTAGAGAACTAAAATATGGAAGTCTAGAAGTTATGTTTTTAAAACATAAGTCATATTTTTATGTTGTACAGATGATACATGAGGAATAGTAACATGTCAGTTTAGGGAATTTTGATATACCAAAAATATATGCATTTTTAGACCCATATTTTATACTTAATTTTGGTGATATTGCACTTTAATCAAAGATATTTTGATGTTTTCTTACATGTTGTTGATTTTTAGGGCTTAAAGCAAAAACGATGAAATTTGGAGTCAAAATGATGTTTTTGAGGAAATACTCAGTGCTGGCAGCGCCAACGTCAGCGCCGACGACGCACAACAACCAAAAGCTAGAGAATTTTTACTCAGTGTCGACGGCGCCAGACTATCGCCGACCTCGCCAAAGGTGGTTCAGACCCCATTTTTAGAAGGTTTGATGTATTTGGATGATTTTTGAAGAGTTTTTGGAGGTACCTCTTGGAGAACCTACCTTGCGCTTTATTTGGGGCCAAATTTCATCATAAAAGGGGCTCCTCTACGTTCGTTTTTTGCTCCACAACGTTCCACCACGCCACATTTTCATAATCCAACTTCATTCCACCACCATAGTGGAGTCAATTAGTAATTTTACTTTCATAGTTCAGAGTTTTTGTTGTGAGAATTAGAGTGAAACTTTCTGTAAGAGTGTTGGAGAGGAGAAAAGTAAGAGAGTTCTTCTTCCTGCATTTCTAAGGAAAGGCTACAAAGGATTTGCTTTGAGAAAGAGTTCCAGATAAGTTTGTTTGTTTGTTTATATATGAAATTTGTGTTTTGTAATATCTTTCTCAAGAATTCTGAGTAGTTCCCTCAATCTTTCCCCCCTATTCTGAGATATGGTGAAATGAAGAAATAAATTGAAAGTGTGATAAATAAAATATGAAATAAACTGTGATGATTTTTCAACTTCGAACTTAATTTACTTTTCAATCTGGCAAATTGATTGATTAAAATATTTTGTGAAACATATAATCTGGGAAATGGAGTATGAGTTCTACAACAGACTGAGGGTCACATTTGATTTCATGAAGGAGAAATTGGTTCAAGAAATTAAGTGCAACTAAATAAGGAAATATTCTTTGTTGGGTGTAGAATTAGATAATTTTTAGGGTGACAGACTAAAATCCACCATTTAGTCTTATTGTTTAAAAACTAAAACGAGAGTTATCCTTTAGGTGAATGGAAGTCGGAGCTCTAAAGTGGGAGACGGTATCCTCTTAGCCTACCCACGAATTTAGGGACTAAACCTAAGATTAACCAATGATTTTCTATGCACTGTATCAGGGTAAAAAATTAAAATAGCTCATATTTGGCACAATAGATGTTATAAACTTTTATCTCATCACATTCCACCAAAATTTCATTGTAGTGGGAAGAATGTTTTTTCACATCAGAAATCTTCATTTCATAAACATAGTTAGCAGATTAGTAGTTATTATTCAAAATTTGCAGTTTTGTTTTGCTAATAATTAAGTAATTTAGTTTAGTTAATATGTCAACATTCCAAATTAGAGACAGTGATTTTGTTCAATTTTCTGTAAATTACTTTTTAAAATTTATCATTGCTAACTTACACCATCCCCATGTGATTGATGTTTGGGGCTTAAATAGAAAGTTTATTATTTCTTGATAACGATATGTGTATTTGTATAGAATCCCATTATTAATTGCATATAATTATATATATTTTACACAACTTACTTTTCATATAAGAATCACGTTCTTGGCGCTGTAATGGTGTCAACTTCATAAATCCTTACATATCAAAATCGGGATCAAGAAACATAGAATAGGTATTACACCTAACTCTCTTGTTATGAGATTTTCGTGTGGTTTTCTTTGTTTGAGAATCTCGAGAATCAAAAACTTCTGAATTCTCAACCACAATGAAATCCTTAAGATATTGTCATTTGTTTTCTATTTTTATATGCCCTTTCCCTTTTTCTCCAAGTTTCTTATTTTCTCAAGGTCATCTATGTGATCCAAGAGGATAAGTTATTTGGAGAATAGGGCAATAAATATATAAATCATTGCATCACAATTGCTATGGATTTTGTGTTTCTTTTGAAATTTACAATTTTTTAATTGTATTACAAGTTTCTTCTTTTTTAGACCAAATCATAGGTAATCATTGCATTCTAAGAGAAGCACAGACTCAAACCCATACACGAGTGCATGTGGCGTAGACTGTGTTAGAGTTATGTCTGTTGTTCTGTATTCCCACAGAGCTTCTAATGACTGTTGGAGCCATCCACTTTTGTACTTGTTCAATGCTTTCTTCACAATTTACACAAGGGTTGTATAAATGGCTCCTACCAAACCATTCACCCGCAATGAGTAAATGGTAGAATATCTTCAATATAACCAATGTTGTGTGATGAAATTGTTGATTTTCATACTTTCAAAAGTTGGGTCGTTGTCTGAGATGATTCTGTTTAGGACACCAAAATGATACAATGTCTGAATTTCAAAGAACTGAAGAAAAAAGATATGCCTTGAGCTCGCTTAATAACATTGCGTCTGCCCATTTTGAGATATAATTTGTGGCTAAGAGAATGATTTTTTGTTCCTTTGAAAGTGGAGGGTCTATAACACCAACTATATAAGTGCCCTAACATTCGAACAACCATGACACGATTGTTGGATATAGCTCACTTGAAGGTCGATGCAAGAACACACCATGTACCTTACACTATTGATAATTTCAGGTAGTCTCGATAAAGTTAGTTATTATTGTTAGCCAATTGTACCCATCCTCTTAATTTTCATCTTCATTTTTTATAGTGACTACTGAGCACCACACAGTCCCGCAAGATCTTCATTGACAATCTTCTGAGCTTCTAAGTTGCTTCATCATTTTTACTACATATGGTCAAATGATCTTTAGTTTAATACATTATCAATTAGGGCATATGACAATGTTATCTCTTTTTCTTATGTGTTGCACATTTTTTTTTGGTAGTTTTCCTATCTGCAAGTATTCGACAAGTTGCTGGCTCCAATCCTTGGTATCCATCACCACTGTTTCTAATTTCTCTTCATTTCCTAACTTATGTTGGGTGTCCATGTAGATTTGAGATAACACTTGATGTCCTCATATCTTGATATCAATGGAATCCTTTGGCAGGCATGCGAATTCTTTAGCGAGCTTGGCTAAAACACTTGCACGGGAGTTATCACTTTTTGGGATTTAGTATAATGTCACATTGGGGATTTATTCTAATAAATTCATCATGTAGAAAAGTGCTATTCCAGCTTTGACTTCAAAATCTTGTATTTTCCAACTATTTACTAAAAGAAAAGTTGCAAGTCACTTTAGATGTTGATGTTTGTTATTTCCACTAGTATCACCAACTCTAACCCATTACAGAGCTTAATATTTAACTTCATTATTCTAACATGTCTCCATCAAATGATAAAAATACTTTAACATCCCTTAACCTAATGTAATAAAGATTATGCTAATTCCTTCCTTGCTAGATATTATCGTATGTGACTTCTTTTCTTCACACATCAACGAAGCTTAGTCGAATTACTTCTCCCATCATTGATCATGGGGGTGCTCCATGTTCATCACTAATTCATCTTGAAAATCCTCATTGAGGGTAGATTTTGCTGTTAATGGGTGTGTCATGAGAAAATTCGCTAAGATCTATCCCTTGACGATGTGAAGAGGCATGAAGGTTATTATGAATTGGAACAAAATCATGGACCACGTTGCTAACCTTCCAAAAAGAGTTACTCAGGTCAACAGGTAATGCAAGAGATTAAACTTCAAAATAAGGTTGACCTTATGAGAGAACATGTAGTGTCTCAATCTAATGTAATAAATATCATGCTAATTCCTTCCTTCTTAGATATTATCGTATGTTACTCCTTTTCTTCACACGTCGACGAACTTAGTCGAATTACTTCTCCCATCATTGAGCATGGGGATGCTCCATGTTCATCACTTGTTCGTCTTGAAAATCATCATTGTGGGTAGATTTTACTGTTAACAGGTGTGTCCTAAGAAAATTTGCTAAGACATGCCCCTTTACGACACAAAGAGGCATGAAGGTTGTATTGAATTGCAACAAAATCATGGACCACGTTGCTAACCTTCCAGAAAGAGTTAGTCAGGTCAATAGGTAATGCAAGAGATTAAACTTCAAGATAAGGTTGACCTTATGAGAGACCATGTAGTGTCAAAAATTTTGGCCAGCAAATATTAAGGCTAGACAATGTTTCTTAATAGGAGGATATTATACCTACATCGGTATCAGACGATGACTTAAGTAGTAAAGGGAATTTTCCTTACCTTCTTCATTGAGCTGAGCTAACAGGGCTCTAAAGGAGTGGTCTAAAGTTGGAAAATAAAGTATCAAAGCTATATCTAAGGCCAGGGATGCTAATACAGGAGGTGTAATTAAGTATTGCTTAATATTTTTGAAGGCCTATTGAAACTTTTTGTCTGAAGTAAACTTGGCATCCTTTTTAATCAACACAAAAAACTATTGACACCATCTGACATATTAGATATTGAGCTTTTTAAATATGTCAATTTCCATTAAAAAGATTGCAATTGTTTTAAAGTTTTGGGGGCCACATTTCTAAAATAACTTTAATCTTCTCTAGATTGTTTTACATTCCACGGTGACAGATAAAAAATCTTATAAATTTCCCAGAGGTGATAGTGAAGGCACACTTTAAAGGATTCATTTTAAGATTGAATTTTCATAACCATTCAATAGCAATCCTCAAATCATACAAGTGGTTTTCCCTTTGTTTACTTATGATGATCAAATCATCCATGTAACACTCAACTTGATTGTAAATGAGATCGTCAAAAAATTTTGTCATGGCTTGTTTTTACGTTTGACATTCTTTAATCCAAGCAACATCACTGTGTAGTAGTATATTCTAATTGTAATTTTGAATTAAATAAGTTTCAAAAATTCTAGTGCCATCATAATTTTGTCATACCCAGATGATCCATCCATAAATGTCCAGATTGTGTTTGACAATGCAATGTCTACCATTGGTTTCAAAATTGATCATTGGAACTCATCCTGTGGGTAAGCTTTGTTCAAATCTTTGAAATCAATAGGCATTTGAATCTGTTTGATCTTCTTTTTAATGGGCACTAAGTTAGCCCACAATGATGGGAATTTTTTTTCTCTTAAAAAATTATCATCTACAAACTTTTTGATCTATACAATGACTTGTTACTAAATTTCGAGACACAGACTAGTTTGAGCTGGTTTGATTTAGGTCGTAGTTGGGTAAAATACATGTCTATGAAATGTAATCTCTGGTACTAAACTAAGCATTTCCATGTAGCTCCAAGCAAAGTAGTACATGAACTCTAACAATAACTTAACAAATTCTATAGAATCCTCATCACTTAATAAGGAGCTGGTAAAAGTGGGTCTAGGGTCATCCTCAGTTGTTAGATTGATCTCCTTTAGCTCATCAACTACTGATTTGATTTCTTCTTTGAATTTTTTTAGAGCATCCTCTATCTGGGACCCTTCAAAGTCATCTTTGGCCTCAAGGCAATTTTTCTCTGATCCACTAGTTACAACTAAAAAAAATTTCATGGCATCGATCAGCCCTGTTGTGCCAAACCTAACACCCTCTTTTGAAATAAAAATTCTACTTTTTTTGTTTCATAACTCCTTAGGAGGTATAACCTATCTTTTGATAGCTGGTTAGGCACAAATCCATATTGAACATGTTTTTGAACACATGAGGATTTGATACACCAAAAATATATGCAGATTTGGACCCATTTTTTATACTCATTTTGGGTGATATTTAAATTTAATGGAAGGTACTTCTTAGGTTTTATTGTAGGTTTTTAAATTTTTAGGACTTGGAGTAAAAAGGAAGCAAAAAAGATGAAATTTGGAGTCAAAATGTAGCTTTTGAACAATTGTTTCGCGCCGACGGCGCTGTTTGACACAAAAGACAGATTTAATTAGATTACCACTGACGCGGACGATGTCAATATCGGTGCATACCCTATTTCAAGAAAATTCAACAAGTTTGGATGATTTCGGAAGAATTTTTTGATGCACTTATTGGAGAACCGACCCTAGGCTCTATTTAGAGCCGAATTCATCAGAAAAGAGCCCCTTCACCCCCCTTTGCACCTCTTCACGCTCCTCCTTGCCACTTTACATCTTTCAACGCCATTACACACCATTAGTCATTTAATTTCTGTATAGTTTTGAGTTTTTGTGGTGATTTTAAGTGTGATTCTTCTCTAAGAAGTCTTGGAGAGGGAGAGAAGTGAGAAATTTCTTCTTCCTACATTTTTTAAGGGAGGCTATAAAGGATTTTCTTTGATAAAGAGTTTGAGATAAGTGTTATTTATTTATTATTGCTATATGAACTTCCTTCTATATATGAAATTTGTGTTCTGTTGTATCTCTCTCATGAAGTCTCATTCTTTCCCTTTATCTTTCTCCCTACTCTGAGATATAATGAAATGAAGAGATAGTTTGAATGTGCAAATGTTAAAATATAAAATAAATTGTGATGGTTTTTCAACTCCACTCTTAATTTAATTTTTGATATGATCAATTGAATTGTTAAAATATGTTGTGAAAAATATGATTCGGGAAATGGAGTATGAGTTCTACAACAGAGTGAGAATCACATTAAAGTTCATGAAGGAGTATTTCGTTCATGGAATTAAGTGTAAATAAATAAGGAAATTTACTTTGTTGGTTGTAGAATTGGAGATTGTTAGGGTGACAGACTAAAATCCTCAATTCGATATTAGTGTTTAAGAACTAAAGTGAGAGTTAGACTTCAGGGTAAGGGAAGTGGAGCTCTGGAGTGGGAGCCAGTATCCTCCTAGCCTAACCACGGATTTATGGACTAAACCTAAGATTAGCTAATGATTTTCTATAACACTGAATCAAGGTAGAGAATTAAACTTGCTCCTATTTAACACAATACAAATTTAAACCATTTATCTCATCTCATTTCACCAAAAACTCAGTGTAGTTGGAAAGATGTTTTTTCATACTAGAAACTTGATCACATAAACATAGTTTAGTAGTTACTAATTTAAACTCTATATTTAAATTCTGCTAGTAGTAAATAATTTAGTTTTGATAGTATCTCGAACATTCAAAATTAGAGACAATAATTTTGTTTTATATTTGTAAATTTTTTAGTTAATTTATCATCTCAAAATTTAATCCTTTCTCATGAGAACGATGTTTGAGGCTTAAATAAAAAGTCTTATATTACTTGGTAACGATACGTATACTTGTGTAGAATCCCAACATTAAGTGCTTAACGTTATTATTCATAAAATACACCATAAAATTTTGGCACTGTTGAAAATTGGAGTTAACATTATAAATTTTACGCAACTACATTCAACCGGGATCAAGTTTTTGGCGCTGTTGCAGGGAAGGTAACAGTAAATTAAATAGATTTGGTAAATTAGAAAATTTAGAGGCAAAATATCAAAAAAGTATATAAAATCAAGAACCCAAAAAAATATATAACTACATAATTAAGAGTATTTTTAATAAAGTTCTATTTTTTTATTTATTATATTTATTTATGTGAAATCTTGGATTTAAAGTTTAGTACCTTACGATTCAGAATTAGAACGTACTATTGAAAAAATTGAAAACCACAAAAAGAAATTAAAAATTTGAACAAAATGGAAAATAACTTAGAAAATCAAATAAATGAAAATCGATAAAGATCTTTAAAATATTATGCTAATCCAACAACAGATGAACTTCACATAACTATTCAAAATCTTGATGTTACTGCAAATTCATTTGAACTTAAACCTACTATTATCCAAATGACAAAGTGTCTGATGATGCTGTTAGGCTCAAACTTTTTATTTTTTAATCAAGCGATAAAGCTTAAGCCTGGTTAAATTCATTAGCACCTGGATCTATCAGAACTTGCACAGAGCTATCACAAAATTTCTTGGCTAAATATTTTTTTCACCCTCGAAAACTGCTAAACTTAGAAATAATATTACATTTTTTTGTCAGTTTGAAGGGGAATCGATATATGAAGTCTGAGAAAAATTTATGGATCTCCATAGAAAAAGTTCACACCATGCTTTACCAGATTGTTTAATAATTTAAACTTTTTACAATGGATTAGTAGGATCACCTAGATCTATTATAGATGTTGTTGCAATTGAATCACTAATGTCAAAACCTTTTGATGAAGAAAAGTCTTTAATAGAAGAAATGACTACTAATAATTTTCAATGGACCTCTAAATGGGTAAATTTTATAAGAGTAGCTAGTATTCATAACTCTGAAGCAATGTCTATTTTAGCATCTCAAATTACTGTTATATCAAAAATGATTGATCAAATTGGAATGAACCATTCTCAAATACCACCAGTATTAGAGGAAAATTCACTAGAGCATATAATTGATACTCAATTATCTTACAAAACTTTAAATGATATAAATAATCGAAATAACAATCCTTATTTAATCTATTACAACCTTCGATGAAAAAATCACCCTAATTTTAGTTAGAATAATTATAACAATTTAATGAAGCCTTCAAGAAATTAAAATAATCAAGTAAGTCCTATTTATCGACCTTATTATCCTCCTGGATTTAACTCTAACCCTTTCCCACAAGTTAAGGAAAAGAAGTTAATGATGGAAGAAGTAATGTTGAACATGGGAAATTAAATACAAAATTAAGGGGCTGCTAATAGAATCATTGAAAATCAAATAGGACATATTACTACAGCACTTAGTAACAGACCTTCACGAATTCTTCCGAGTATTGTGGAAGTTAATCCAAAAGATCAAAATATTGAACAAATTAAAGCTATTCAATTGCGAAGTGGAAAAGAAGTTGAAACAAGAATCCAAAGAGAAACTAAAGTTGATGAGGAGAAGGAAGAGATGGAAAGTGACCATAATGAAAATGAAAAAATACAAGTTCCCTTAGAAAAATCATTCTCTCCATTTCCTCAATGACTAAAGCTGAAGAAAAAAGATAAAAAATTTACAAAATTTTTGGAATCCTTAAAAAGTTAACGATAAACATTCCTTTCATTGAGGCTTTGGAACAAATGCCAAGTTATGTGAAATTTAATAAATACATACTAAACAAGAAAAAAAACTTTGCAGATCATGAGACTGTTGCACTTAGTGAAGAATGTCACTCTATTATTTAGAAAAAGGTTCCTAAAATGTTAAAAGATCCTGGTAGTTTTACTATACCTTGTGCAATTGGTGAAAAGTTTTATGAAAATGCCTTATGTGATTTAAAAGCGAGTATCAATCTTATGCCTCTATAGATTTTAAACGTTTAAATTTAGGAGAGATTTCCACTACTACTGTAACTCATTAGTTAGCTGATCAATCAATAACCTATCTTAAAGGAGTTAAAGAAGATGTATTAGTAAAAGTGGATAAATTTATCTTTCTTGTAGAATTTATAGTATTAGATATGGAGGAAGTTAAAGAGGTTCCTATTATTTTGGCTTAATGTTTCTAATAATGGCATGGAAGTAGATCCTACAAAAGTTCAAGTTATTGAAAAATTACCACTACTGACTACGGTTAGAGGGGTAAGAAATTTTCTAGGACATGTTGGTTTCTATAGGCGTTACATATAAAAAATTTCAAAAATAACTAGGCCATTATGCCAACTTTTATAAATAGATACAAAATTTGATTTTAATGAGAAATGCTTAAAAGCATTTGAATTATTGAAATAAAAATTAATCACTGCACTTATAATAGTCCCACCTAATTGGGAGAAACCATTTGAAATAATGTGTGATTCTAGTGATTATCCTATTGGAGTTGTTTTAGGACAAAGGCACAACAAAGTTTTTAAAGTAATATATTATGTTAGTAAAACTATAAATGATGCTCAAATTAATTATACTAATACCAAAAGAGAGTTATTAGCTATTGTCTATGCCTTTGATAAATTTAGACCTTACTTGATTGGAACCAAAGGTATACTGCATACAAATCATTATGTTATCAAATACTTGATGCTAAAGAAGGATGTTAAATAAAGATTGATTATATCGATACTTGTTTGCAAGAGTTCAATCTTATGGTAGTTGATAGAAAGGGAAATGATAATTAAATAGTTGATCATTTGTCTACACTAGAAAATGAAATATTAACTAATTTTACAAATGAAATTTTAAAAAATTTCCCTGAAGAAAAATAATATAATATTAATAAAATGAATATACTATGGCATGTCAATATAATAAATTATATTGTAAGTGATATTCTACCACCTGATATTAAGAATCAATAATTAATGAAATTTTTATATGATTCAAAATTCTATTTTTTGGATGACCCATATTTATATAAACAATGTAAAGATCTAATTATTAGAAGGTGTGTACCTCATGAAGAAACTCAACAAATAATTGAAAGATGACATGATTCTGAATTTGGAGGACATTTATTTTACTGGCCTACTCTTTTTAGAGATGGTAATGAATATATTAAAACATGCAATAGATGTTAACGAGTAGGAAATATGTTTTAAAGAAATGAAATTCCTCTATATTACACAATTAAAGTTGAAATTTTTGATGTGTGGGGATTAGATTTTATGGGACTATTTATGTCTTCATTTGGAAATTTATATATATATATTACTTACTGCTAATTTTATGTTCAAATGAATTGAAGTTGTTGCTATACTTAAATGTGATGCTTCGAGTGTTTCTACGTTTTTAAAAAAAAATATTTGTACAAGACATGGAATGCTGAGAGTAATTATTACTGATGGAGGATTCCATTTTAGGAATATGAAAATCGAGAAATTTGTAAAAAAAAAAGTATGATATTATACATAGATTCTTTGTTGTTTATCATTCTTAGACCAGCAGTCTAGCAGATTAGATATTAAATTGGATTGGTCTGCTAGATTAGATACTTTATTATGGGCATACAGAACTGCTTACAAGACTCAAATTAGAATGTCCCCATATAAACTTATTTTTTGAAATACATGCCACTTACCAGTAAAAATGGAGCATAAAGCATTTTGGGCTATTAAGGAATTTAATTTTAATCTAAAAGATGCTGGTGAGAAAAGATTATTGCAACTCAATGAACTTGAGGAGATTAGAAATGAAGCATACGATAATGCAAAAATCTATAAATAGTAAATGAAAATATGGCATGATCGAAAGATGATTAAGAAAATGTTTGAACTTAGACAAGAAGTTTTATTATATAAAAGAAGATTGAGATTATCTTGAGGAAAAATGAATAAAAGATTGTTAGGACCATTTAAAGTGATTAAATTCTATCATTATGGAACTATTGTTATTATAGAGTCTAAAACTTGAAAGATATTTAAATTTAATGGGCATTGATCGAAACATTATTATGAGGGACAGTTACCACAATTTATAGAAATTTTAATGTTAAGTCATCCCAATCAAAAAAATGGTACGTTAGGCTAACGACGTTAAACTAAGCGCTTTGTGGGTGGCAATATATATATATATATAAAGATGGAGGTGACGGCTGGCTTGGTGGTTGCTCTGCTAGGGTTTCCATAGACTGTCCAAGGTTGGTGTGGATCTCCATCCCCTCTTAACTCACTGTTTTCCCTCTCCTGGTGTTTTTCTTTTCTCTCTGGAAACTTCTTCTCTTATTTTTTTGCTTCATGGATTTTTTTCTCTTTCAAGTGGTTGACGGGGTACAATTCCATTCATGTGGAGTGCTGATGGTTGAACAAAGCAAAGTGGATTTGGCCACTAATATTCAATGGGTAAAGACTACTTTTGCTGATGTTGTTGGAAAAGGCTTTGACCCTATTAAAAAGTTTGATGATTTGGTTTTTCCTCAAAGCTACCATGAGGTGGCTGACCCAATCATTAAAACTCTGAGTAGGAAGAGTGGTAAAATAGCCATCATTTATAATGAGGAGGATATCTAAAGCCTGACTGAAAATTGCAAATTTACTCTTATAGGCAAATTTCAGCTAGGTCATCCAAAATGGAAGCTATAAGGAAGTTCTTTGATGGCATTAAACTGAAAGGAGCTTGGAGAGTTGGCCTCATTGATGGTAGACACATTCTAATCCATTTAACTAGAGAAGAAGATTATGTAAGAATCTTCTCTAAGAAAATTTTACAGATTGAGGGCAACACAATGAACATTTTAAAGTGGTCTACTGATTTTGATCCTAGCAACGAACTCCCTATAGTTCCTATATGGTTCAAACTTCCAGGATTAAAACTTCATTTTTTTAACCATAAAGTGTTGTTTAACATTGGACAGGCCTTAGGTAAACCCCTCAAATTGGATGTTCCAACTTTTAATTTATCTAGACCATCAAAAGCCAGAATCCTAGTTGAAAGGGACCTAACTCTCCCAATAGTTGATGAAATATGGTTGGGTACTAAACATAATGGGTATTGGTAGAAAATCATTGCTGAACAAAAGCCTTACTGACCGCGACTTTATATATGCTTAAATATATAAGATAAATACGGATGTAATAAATAATTAATAATTGTAAAGTCACACTTATCAACGTAAGTATATGTATCGCTCAAGTAATATAGGGCTCTAATCGAGTCTTAGATATTAATCCCACAGGGAGTGGTTTACAACTACAAACTAAGATTTTAGGAAAAGCAATACTTTAATCACAACAACGAAGTTCAATTTGTTTATGTGTCACTAATAGGCAATTGCAATAAATATATAATTTTAATAACTATTAAATAACTAAAGATATTAATGAAGGTTTAAAAGTGATATTCAATATATAAGAAAACATCCTTCTCCTTGTCAAGAAATTATAGTGAATGGATAAAATGAATTAGTTCAAATTATAATGTGTCAAATAGGAGCATACCTATTCTTTACCCTTTGATCCAGGCATAAAAAACATTGACTAATCCTACGCTTGTTTATTGAATCTGTGGCTAGGCTGGGAGGATACCAGCTCTCACTTCAGAGCTCCCACGTTCCCTCAACTGAGGGCTAACATCTACACTTCAACACCCAAACGATAGAACTGAATTGCAGATTTTAGTCTGTGAGTCTAAAATCTCCAATTCTACACCCAATAATATTATTTCCCTATTTATTTGCACCGAACTTCCAAGGGCTTCGAGCTCCCTGAATCTTGGACGTAAACTTCACTTTATTTGTAAAACTCAACATATTTTAACAAATCAATTGGCTATATTGAAAGTAAATTAAAACTGAAGTGAAAAGATCATCACAATTTTTTAAACATTTTGATGGCTTCACCGATTCAAATCACAATTTCACAAATCTCGAGAAAAGGAGAAAGATAGAGAAAACTACTCATATCCCATGGGAAAAACACAACAAAACTTGGAATTCATATATAAAATCAAAGTCATACAACCTACGACAAGTAAATAACTTATCTCTAATTTCTCCCCAAGAACACTCCTTGAAGTTCCTCTGAATCTTTTCCTTTCTTTACAACACACTGAATTCCTCTTCGAAGTAGCAAGGAGGAAGAAATCTCTCACTTTCCTTCCACCCTTAAAATCTCTCGAAGAATTCCTCACAAATTAGACTCTCTACACTTGTTTCACACTTCAATTTTGAGTCTCCCCTCTTTTAGACTTCCTTCTTCTCTTCCATTTTAGGCCAAAAATAGTCTTTTAAAGTTGAGGATGAGCTTTCTCAAGAGTTGCTTAACCATCCCTTCAAAATTTGTCCTTATCCAAAGCTTGAGTAGGCATAACCACTGAGCTCGCCGTCGACGGCCTCGAGGATGCCATCGGCGGACCATCTTAATGAATTAATTCTGGAGTCTCGGGAAAATCTCTTCGTCGGCGGGGTAGATGGCATCATCGGTGCCCTAGTTCAATTCTGCACATTTTGGTCCTTTTCGCTCCAAATTTTCTCCTTTTTTCATTTTTTTCTCCAATGACCCTAACTCATCATTCCTGCAATAAAACATCAAAAATACCTTTCTTTAAAGTGCAATATCATCAAAAAAAATATAAAATAGGTATGAAAATTTCAACATATTTTTCTCTGGTCAAAATCCTCCAAACATAACTATTACTTGTCCTCAAGTAATTTTAGTACTATATAAATGTTATTATCTACTGTAGTAAATTTTTAATTCAGAAATACTATAAGTTTATTTAAAAAAATATCATAGTGAGATTTTCAGAAAAAAATCAAGTAAGTGAATTAGCTCTGTAAGATTATCTAGCTATCAAGTTTAAGAGTTCGAGTCTTCTATTCATTTCAAGAATGACTATATGTTGTAATATTAAGTCATTTAGAATATCCAAAAGATAGGAACATCATGAAATCTCTACTAGTAAAAGGCATATTCCATAAATATAAGTTCAGGAATGTATTTAGGTTTTTCCTTTAGGTAGGTCCAGTGAAGCCAGTTTTTGATTAGGCATATCCTCAAGCTTCTCCTCACTTCCATAATGTTTTTCTTTCTTTTCTCTTTTTTCGTTTGGATTGCTTTCAATCCTATATATTTTTCTTTTCTTTTTCAGGAATTGTTTTCAATCCTTTCTTTTTCTTTTTTCAAGTGAGGATTATTATATTTGGATAGCCTTTAATGATTTTGAACTTCACTTTTCTTTCCCTAAATTTGAAACTCAAAGCATTCCTTTACCATATAAATATTTCATTGTTTTTACATCATTGAGCCCCAATCTTTTCTTCTCAAATGAATTTACAGATTCTTAATACTTTAAAATATAGTTTCCTTTACTTTAAATAGTTAACTATAATCTTATTCTCTTATACTAAATATCTTAAGTTACAAAATTACTTTCATTACGAAAATATTTGTTTAAATCTATCATAATATTTAAATAGTTACAGAAATATAGTTACCTGAATTAAATTCAATACATGAAATCATATAAATAATTTTTGAAAATATTGAAATAGAGGACACCTAATAGTTAATCTTTTTCTTCCCTCCCCCAAACTTAAATTTTTAAATATGAAATAATACAGGTGGAAAGAAAAACTATAAATATAAATCATACCTCAGTATTGTAGGCATTTTCATCATTCTAAAATTTTTGCAGGCCTTCTCAAATTTTACTTCACCTGGTCTGTAATATTAGGAGGTTTCTACATATATAAATCATTAGAAGAATTTCTGGGTAATGAAAATTTGAAATAAGTATAAAACTAAAACAAGCACAACATTTCCTAACACAAACACAATACTAAAAACCAATTAAAATTAAAATATGAAAATAAAAATCACATTACATTACAATCCACAATACTACTCAACATCTATTAAACTACACATGCACATTTAACTATAACACTAACTTTATAACAAAAATTAAAATTATCCAAGTACGCAAAAAAATAAAAATGCAAGTCCAAATACATAAACATCCATTTTTATTACAAAAAGATTGCAGAAATAGAAATACTAATATGAGTACATCAATTTCATTCAATATCAAAATCCCAAGCTATATCTTCATCGTCTTGATTAGTAGGTGGATCGGGATGATACTGAGTATACCGGGGCACTCAGGAAAAGTAACATCAGGCTCACCTCTGTAGTGTCGGGCCTGAGCTTTATAATAGGCTACCTCAAAATTTGAATGCCTCTGAAGGTACTCATTATCGTAATCATGTCGACATTCTAAACCTCCAATCCTTTCATTTATTAATTCTATGCTCTTCCACTGTAAGGTCAACTCATTCGTCAAATCAGAAAGGATGGGGGAACTAAAAGGTGGAAGGTCATAACTTGTAGAGGGGACATCTCTACCAGTAGAAGGTTCATAACTTCTACTCCCAGTTCTCCATTTCTCATGGGATTCACAAGTCTTCAAATTAGCTTTACTAATGGGTTTCATAGGGTAAACCCATTTTATATCTCTAATTTCCACTCCATAAAGTTTGCAAATTGCATAAATAAGTCCAGGATGTCCTAGACCTCCACTAGTCTCACTCCTCACCATAGTCAATATATTCTTAAAAATTATTCTCCCCACATTTATAGTTCTATTATTCTGAATACAAAAAATTCAGAATAGCTCTATCTCTAGTTATCTCACTATGGTGATAGGTCGGTAACGAAGTAGAGGAAATGAAATAGTGCCACGCCTTAGAGGTGGCATTCAACATGGAAGCAGAAAAATTTACCCATTCTCGCTGCTTTATCTTCCATGTTCCTTTCCCATCAGTGAGAAAGTTGATCACATCATTAAGGGGCCTTACATTGTACTAAAGGATTCAAATTGGCAGCTATAAGAGTCTGGGACTTTGTAAAAAGTGTTGATGCAGGCGGCAGTAAACTCAACAGAAAATCCACGCACTTGAATGATTCTGTCATCAGATTAAATTACATTGGCGTAGAACTCCTTCAAAATGTTTGCATCTGCTTTGTTGGTGGTGTAACAAGAGTTTTCCTACCTCCGCTCGGCAATAACTCGTTCGATTTCTCCTCCCGGACTTTCAAAAACTTGATCTTGTATACACTTCTTTCCATTAAATATGGAAGTAAATTTTGTTTGAGCCATCACATTATCGAAGAGAGACTCGTCGAACTCAACCCGTCTCTTTTGATGTGGAGCCATTTCAATCTAATCAAATTATAGAAAAATACCAAAAACCACTTCAAATATATAAATCATGGCTTCCAATAGTAATTCCAAGAGTTCAACATTAAGATCCATGAATTTCTTCTAAAATTTTCTTCACATTTTCAAATTTTTTGGATCGCCTCAATGTGGAAGAAATCCATGGTGAAAATCAAATATTTTTAGCTTGGAGTGAAGCTCTTACCTAGAGATGATCAAATCTAGTGTCAAAAAGTCTTGAAATCTCCTCCCAATCCAAGATCTTTCAAGCCCTAGGTTGAAAATGGCATTTTTAAGAGGATAGGGATGATGAATAATGGCGGTTAACTGGTCAAAATAATGATTAAAGGTGCTTTTTTGTGAGCTCACCGTCGGAGACTTCGATGGTACCATCGGCGCCCTCTATTGGAATTAAATCCTAAGTCTCGAGAAAAATCCGTCGTCGACATCTTTTTAATCATTATAGACATAATCTTAAGTGAATAAATGATGTACTTAGCACATATAAACTTTCACAACATAAAACATCCCATTTATATATAAATTCCAAGGGGTACAATGTACGTTACATAACACACCTAAGTTTGGTATTTTCTCAACCAAAACACATTAATTCAGCATCACAATCCAAGCCACAACACTCAAAATACTGAAAACAAAACATCTTATACTTAGTCTCAACTATATAGAGATCTAAAAGCATAATTCTAAAGCAAAGCAAATACAAAGTTCAAATCAAAAAACATAGATAGACAGATAGGTAGTAATATAAATCTACTAATCTTCAGACTCAGTATTCGATTCTCCTCTGAGATCACCCATTAATTACACATGAATGAAGAGTTTGTAGAAGGGTCGAAATGGAAACTCTTTAGTGGAATCCTCTTCTATTAACTTCATCCTCCTCATCACTCATATTAAGTTATCTTCTAAATGTCCAGAGTGCTCAAAATTTTCTTTCATCCTCCAATCTAGATGATCGAAGAAATCAGAGATATTATTAATCACATTCATGACATTTTGTAACTCATTTTCTAATTTCTTGATTCGGCGCAGGATCACCAAAGACTTATCAGGGACTAAAGGTTGAACTGGGAGTGAATTCTGAGATGATTGATCTACTATAATGGCCATGTCATTTTCATCTTAAAAAATTGGGAATCTCTCAGTTGGGTCCAAAGGCTTCAAAGGTAGCAGTACCTTTTCCCAATTTTTGTAAGACACTTGGAATAGACTGCAAAGTGAGAAAATTGAAGAAGGGTGTCCAAGCCCATAAATTGATCCATGAACGATCAGGCCCAAAACCAACTTCAAATTATTGATCCAATGTCAATCGGCAGTCCCATTTGAATGCAGTAATTCAAAATGGCACTTTCTTTAGAAATTTTACCGATCTTCATTGTCGGTAATAGTTTTACAGAAATGAAGAAGTGCTAGTGTTTCTAAACTGGATTTAGGAGTGTCGTAGAAAAACTATCATACTCATTTTCTCTTGTTTCCCAGTCGTCAGTTTCGTTTGTTAAATATTGCTAAATCTCATTCATCTGGTTTCTTGTTGGGATGAAATTGGAATAGTGGCAGACAAGAACATTCTCTATCATGTATAATTCGTTGATCCATGCAGAACTGAAAGTGATCCATCTTCCTCGTACATAAATAACTATTTGGTTGATTCCATGTAAATTTGCATAGAATTCTTTTACCACAGGATCCACCACGGCGGCGGTAGTGTAGCACAACACTTCCCATCTTCGCTGCACTATCGTTTCTTCAATATTTGTCATGGGATTATTCAATCCGTGATTTACAAATCCTTGTTCCTTGATCAATCTCTTCTTTGTCAGTAACTTGTTGAAGATTCGCTGTGCTTCCGCACTAATAAACTTTTGCCGAATAAAAACTCGCATTCTTGGATTATCAAAGGAATTGAACGCCATAGGAATGAAATTAGTGGAGTTTCGCTTCATTTTTGGAGGGAAAATATGAACTAGAAATCAAAATTTTGAGTTTAAAAAGATCATTCCTGCACAAAAACCGTCAAAAACTGCCATTTGAACCCAATTAACTGCAAACTCGCCGGTCCCACCGTCGGCGGGGTCGAGGCCGCCGTCGGCATGGCTCTGTATTAATTTTTCCTAGACTCTCAGGAAATTCCCACCGTCGGTGGTGTAGAAGGCGCCTTCGGCGCCCAAGGCGAATTTTACACTATTTTCGCTCTGGTCCGAATGCGTTCCATTTTTTCTCTATGGATCAAATTTTTAAGATATTTCAAGGGTAAATATAAGTAAAAGAGCTTAATACTACCACATAATAACGTTAATTTGAATAAAAACTACTATAATCATGATAAAAGTAAAGATAAATATGAGTTGCCTCCTATAAAGCGCTTGGTTTAACGTCGTCGGCCTGACCTATTCAGGTGTCATTCAGGTTGACTGATCATTAAAACCTCTTTAAAATTTGGTCTTTTACCCTAATAATATGGTTTTAGTCTGTTTCCATTTACTTTAAATCTATTTCCCGTCCTCTAATCTTCAATTTCAATAGCTCCGTAAGTATAAACTTGAGTCACAGTAAAGGGTCCAAACCAACGAGATTTCAATTTCCCATGAAATAATTTCAGCCTAGTGTTCTAAAGTAAAACTTCTTATCCTGGTTCAAAGTTCTTCTTGTTAATCTTCTTGTCATGCCATAACTTTAATTTTTCCTTATAAATTATGTCGTTATCATAATACTCATTTCTTAATTCTTCCAATTCATTTAATTGTAACAATCTCTTCTTACCAGCATCTTTCAAATTATAATTGAATTATTTAATCGCCCGATATGCTTTATTCCCATAATTTGGTATCCAGTCTAGTGGACCAATCTACTCTATTAGGGGTTTTCAAATATTTGTTTAATCTCTCTATTAGAAACTTCAGCTAACCCACTGGTTTGAGGATGATAGGCAGTGGAGATTCTATGAATAATATTAAACTTTTCAGCCAATCTCTGAATGTATTTATTTTAATAATAGGATCCTCCGTCAGTGATAATCATTCTAGGCATTCTGTATCTAGTGAAAATATTTTTCATTAAGAATTTTGAATCACTTTTAACATCACAACGAGGTAAAGCTTGTGCTTCAATCCATATAGAAACACAGTCCACAGCAATTAATATATATAAGTTTCCAAATGAAGGAATAAATGGTCCCATAAAATCTAATCCCCAAACATCAAAGATCTCAACTGCTAACATGAAATTTAGAGGCATTTCATTTATTTTAGATATATTGTCTATTCGTTGACATCGATCACACGTTTTTATATATCTATAAACATCTCTAAAGATAGTAGACCAATAAAATCCAGCTTGTAAAATTTTATAAGCAATTTTATCAATCCCAAAATGTCCTTCAGATTCAAAATCATGACATTTCTGAATGATTAGCTCAGTTTCTTCATAAGGTACACATCTCCTCATAATCAGATCTTTTCATTATTTATATAAATAAGGCTCATCCCAAAAATAAACTATTGCATCATGAATAAATTTTCTTTGTTGTTGCAATGTCAGCATAGATGGCAAAATATCACTTACAATATAATTAACAATATCAGCATACCATGGTATTTTCTACTCATTAATATTATAAAGTTGTTCATCAAGGAAACTGTCTGTAATTTTATTGTCAGTATTAGATTATTCTTGGTTTTCTAATCTTGACAAATGATCAGCAATTTGATTATCAGTTCCCTTTCAATCAATAACCACAAGATCAAATTCTTGCAACAAAAGTATCAATCTAATTAACCTTGATTTAGCATCCTTCTTTTGTATCAGATATTTAATAGTAGAGTGATCAGTATGCACAACACATTCAACTCCAATTAAATAAGATTTGAATTTATCTAAAGCTTACACAACTGCTAGTAACTCTTTTTCAGTAACAGTATAGTTAATTTGTGCATCATTAAGAGTTTTACTCGCTTAGTATATAACTTTAAAAATCTTTTCATACCATTGTCCAAGGATAGCTCCAATAGCATAATCACTAGCATCACACATCAGTTCAAATGGTTTCTCCCAGTTAGGTGAAACTATGATATGGGTTGTGATTAATTTTTCCTTTAATAAATCAAAGGCATTTAAACAACATTCAGTAATTTCAAATTTCTTGTCCTTTTCTAAAAGTTGGCATAAAGGTTTGGTAATTTTTGAAAAATCTTTAATAAAACGCCTATAAAATCCAAAATGTCCAAGAAAACTCCTAACCTCTCTTACATTAGTAGAATGTGTTAGTTTAGATATAACTTAAATTTTTGCAGGGTCTGCTTCTATACCATCTTCTCAAATTTTATGTCCTAACACAATTCCTCCTACAACCATAAATTGACATTTCTCCCAATTCAAAACTAAATTAGTTCTTTCGCATAACTCCAAAAATTTTTCAAGATAATTTAAGCATGCGTCAAATGATGTTCCAAATACAGAGAAATCATCCATAAATACTTCCAATCCATCAGCATTTAAATTACTAAATATGGACATCATACATCTCTGGAATGTTGTAGGTGCATTAAATCCGAAAGGAATTCTTCGAAAAGGAACAGTTCCGAAAGAAATAGTAAATGTTGTCTTTTCTTGATCCTCAGGAGCAATAAGAATTTGATGGTAATCGGTATAACCATCTAAAAAATAAAAATATTTGTGCCCAGCAAGTCTATCTACTATCTGATCTAAAAAGGGTAAAGGGAAGTGATCTTTCCTTGTGGCATTGTTTAATTTTCTATAATCAATGCAAATACGCCACCCAGTAACTTGTCTGATAGGTATTAGTTCATTATTTTCTTTTGTTTCGACAGTCACTCCTCCTTTCTTAGGAACACAATGAATTGGACTTACCCACACACTATCTGAAATAGGATATATAATTCCAGTGTCTGACCATTTCAAAGTTTCCTTCTTAACTACTTCTTTAATCATCAGATTTAATCTCTTTTGTGGATCAACTCTTGGTTTATATTGTTGATCTAATATAATTATGTGCATACAGATTGAAGGACTGATTCCCTTAATATCAGCTAAGGTCCAACCAAAAGCTTTCTTATATCTTTTCAATGTATCTAACAGTCTTTGCTCTTGCAAATCATTTAATTCTAAAGATATAATAACAGGTAATGTAGATGAGTCTCCCAAAAACACATACTTCAAGTGGCTAGGCAAAACTTTCATCTCAAGTTCAGGTGGTTTTATAATTGACAGAAATAAATTTTTATTGGTATTTTTCGTAATATCCAACATCTCAAATCTTTCCTAAACATAATCTAAACCTTCATTTTCTAATTCGTCCAAAATAATTTCATCATTCTCTTCAAATTGTTTATTTTTTTCAAAAAATTTTTTTAAAATGTTCTTTCAATAGATGTTTACTAATTTCCATACGAAAACATTCATTATCTCTTTCAACAACAGGGTATTTCATAGATTTCACAATGTTAAAAGTCACTTCTTGATCGTTAACTCTCATAGTTAATTCTCCTTTTTGAACATCTATCATAGCTTTTCCAGTAGCTAAAATTGGTCTCCCTAAAATGATAGTTATTTCTTTATCTTCCTTCATATCTAAATTAATGAAATTCACAGGAAAGATAAATTTATCAACTTTTACTAACACATCTTCTATAAATCCCTTAGGATATGTAATTGAACGATCAGCTAACTGTAGAGTTACAGACGTAGGTGAGACTTCTCCTAATCCCAATCTTTTGAAAATTGATAAGGAATGGCCTATTTTATACGCTATGACGGGTTCTTGTTCTTAGGCAGAACCATAGCATGTTACAACGAGCCGCGCTAGTAGCGCGCATCTGTTTTTCACGATCAGTATTGGAATAGGGATGCCCTTATCTAAAGAGCTGCTAAGAGTTTGGGGGACCGAAGGCAGCTCTATTCCTCTTCCTTTAGTACGATCAACTTTATTACCGTCAGCCTTAGCTATCCAGATGTGAGAATCCATCGTCTTGTATTGTATTTGAGTGTGTGCTTAGGACACTATCTCCCATTTAGATCGGATCAAGTAAGAGGCATAAAATTAATGCTGGCTCCCAAATCACATAAAGCTCTTCCATAAAAATTTTCAACAATAACACAAGGTATAATGAAACTACGAGGATATTTTAATATTTCAGGAAGTTTTTTCTGAATAATTGCACTACACTCTTTGCCAAGTGGAATAGTTTCATTATCTGTGAACTTCCTTTTCTTGTTCAGAATATCTTTCATAAATTTCACATAATTTGGTATTTGCTCTAAAGCTTCTACGAAGCGAATATTCACCGTTAACTTCTTAAGAATTTTTAAAAATTTGGAAAATTGTTTATTCTGTTTGTATTGCTTCAATATTTGAGGAAATGATAATGGAGGTTTTTCCACAGTAATTTTCATTGGTGTAAATGGATTCCACAGTAATTTTCATTGGTGTAAATGGATACTCTAAATCTGGGTATTCATGATTATTTTCTTTTTCGGAATCCACTTTCTCTTTTCAGTTTCTGTTTCTTTTTCCACCCTTGTTTCCAATTATTTTCCACTTCGTAATTGTATCACATTGATTTGTTCTTCTCCTTGATCTTTAGGATTTGGTTCGAAAGTATTAGGAAAAGTTCCTAATGTTCGGTTACTAAGCGCAGTAGCGATATGTCCCAATTGGTTTTCAATATTCTTAATAGCGATTCCTTGCTTTTGTAATTGATTTCCTTGAATTTTTAATTGACTTCCTTGATTATGCAATTGTTGACCCATGTTTAATATCAACTATTCCATAGATAACTTCTTTTCCTTAATTTTATTGTTATTGTCAAATCCTGATGGATAACAAGGTCTATAGTTGACATTTCCTTGGTTGGATGAATTTCCTAATGGGTTCACTAATTTGTTTGCCCATTGTTGATTTGTAGAAGAATTGTTATTCCAATAAAAATTTGGATGATTCTTCTAAACTGGGTTATAATAGTTCGAATAAGGGTTGTTAGTTCTCATTTAAGGTCTCATATGAAGGTTGAACATCCAAAAATTGCCCAGATGAATTCTCTTCCATCATAAGAGGTGTTGGAGAATAATTCATGCTATAGTAAACTAATTTCTTTGATATTGCAGCAATCTCTGAAGCTAACATAGATATTGCATCAGAATCATGGATACTAGCTACTCTTTCATGATGTACCCGTTCAAAGGGCCATTGAAAATTATTGGTAACCATCTCTTCTATTAATGAATAAGCCTCATCAAAAGGTTTTGACATTAACGAACCACCAGCCGCAACATCTATAATCGATCTAAGAGATTGCACTAATCCATTATAAAAAGTTTGAATTATCAACCAATCTGGTAACAAATGATGAGGGCATTCCCTAAGAAAGTTTTTAAATCTCTCTCAAGCTTCATTTATTGACTCTCCATCAATCTAACAGAACGATGTTATGTCATTTCTAAGTTTAGCAGTTTTGGATGGAGGGATATATTTGGATAGACATTTTTATGAAAGTTCTCCCCAAGTTCTAATAGATCCTTGTGCTTTAACCACATCTTGTCTTATCCCTCAGTGAAAAAGGAAAAAGTCTAAGTTTAACAACATTGTTTGAGATTTTATAATATTTAAAAGTAGCACACAGTTTTAAAAAACTAGCGAGGTGTAAGTTTGAATCTTCATTTGGTGTACCTCTGAATTGATTGTTTTGTACCATTTGGGTAATAGCAGGTTTAAGGTCAAATGAATTAGCAGCTACATCAGGATTTTGGATAGATAAGTGAGTTTCATCTGCTGTAGGATTTGCATAATCTCGTAGGGGCCTAGGTTCGTGTTCATTCTCTATTCCTTGATTGTTCATGTTGTTTTCCATTGTATCAAAATTTCTAGGTCTCTTCTTAATCTTCTAATCCTTTTAACAGTGCGTTCTAATTCCAAATCATAGGGTATAAGATTTTCACGTCCAAACTTATGCATACAATTTGAAATCAGCACACAATAATATAATTAACTAAATATAAAAATAAGTTGCAATTCAAGTAAAAATTTTTCTAATAATCCTAATTTGTTTGTTACTCTAATTGTGATTTTACTCACTCACTCCCCAGCAATGGCGCCAAAAACTTGACCACGACTTTATATATGCTTAAAAATATAAGATAAAAATGGACGTAATAAATATTCAATAATTGTAAAGTCGCACTTATCAATGCAAGTATACGTATCACTCAAGTAATATAGGGCTCTAATGGAGTCCTAGATATCGATCCCACAAGGAGTGGTTTAGAGCTACGAACTAAGATTTTAGAAAAAACAATGCTTGAATCACAATAACGAAGTTCAATTTGATTATCTGTTACTAATAGGCAATTGGAATAAATATATAATTTTAATAACTATTAAATAACTCATGATATTAATGAAGGTTTAAATGTGATATTCAATATATAAGAAAACATCCTTCTCCTTGTCAAGAAATAATAGTGAATGAATAAAATGAATTAGTTCAATTTATATTGTGCCAAATAGGAGCATACCTATTCTTTACCATTTGGTCCAAGCATAGAGAACATTGACTAATCCTACGCTTGTTTACTGAATCTGCAGCTGGGCTGGAAGGATACTGGCTCTCATTTTGGTGCTCCCACGTTCCTCTCTCCTGAGGGTTAACATCTACACTTCAGCACCCAAACGATAGGATAGAAATGGGGATTTTAGTTTGTCACTCTAAAATTTCCAATTCTACGCCCGATAATATTTTTTCCCTATTTATTTGCACCCAACTTCCAAGGGCTTTGACCTCCCTGAATCTTGGATGTAATCTTCACTTTAGTTGTAAAACTTAACATATTTTAACAAATCAATTGGCCATATTGAAAGTAAATTAAAATTGAAGTGAAAAGATCATCACAATTTCTTAATCATTTTCATGGCTTCACCGATTCAAATCACCATTTCACAAATCCTAGACAAGGAGAAAGACAGAGAAAACTACTCATATCTCATGGGGAAAACACAACAAAACTCAAAATTCATATATAAAATCAAAGTCATATAAACTACAACAAGTAAATCACTTATCTCTAATTTCTCCCCAAGAACACTCCTCGAAGTTCCTCTGAATCTCTTCCTTTCTTTACAACACACAGAATTCCTCTTCGAAGTAGCAAGGATGAAGAAATCTCTCACTTTCCCTCCACTCTTACAATCTCTCAAAGAATTCCTAAGAAATTATACTCTCTACACTTGTTTCACACTTCAATTTTTAATCTCCCCCCTTTTAGACTTCCTTCTCCTCTTACATTTTCGGCCAAAAATAGTCTTTTAAAGTTGTGGATGAGCTTTCCCAAGAGTTACCTAAGCATCCCTTCAAAATTTGGCCTTATCCAAAGCTTGAGTAGGCATAATGGCCGAGCTCGCCGTCGGTGGCCTCGAGGGCACCATCGGCTGACTTTCTTAATGAATTATTTTTGAAATCTCAGGAAAATCTCACCGTCGGCGGGGACGATGGCGCCGTTGGAGCCCTTGTTCAATTTTGCACATTTTGGTCCTTTTCGCTCCAAATTCACTCATTTTTGCATCTTTTTGCTCCAATGACCCTAATTCATCATTCCTGCAACAAAACATCAAAAATACCTTTCTTTAAAGTGCAATATCATCAAAAATAGTATAAAAAAGGTATGAAAATCTCAACATAGTTTCCTCTGGTCACTATTTCTTCCACTGCTGTATGTTTGGGCACACTGATAACAAGTATTTTAACTTGCACCCTCATCTCATGAACACTAATCATGGGGTCCCAAAAGTTGTTGTTCTGCCTATGGAACCTTTGGTGGAGCCTGAGAGGGAAAGGGCAATTTCTGATGAGAGCCCTGATCAAATCAAGTCTGGGTATAATGCCAAAGGTCTTGAAGAAATTTATCAGACCACCAATGCTGCTTTGGTCATTGAGACTGAAAATACAAACAAAAATATATCCAATGCTAGTCCTAACCATCTTCTAATTGCAATGACTGATAATTTATCCAAGGATGAAGCTGGCCCCTCAGAAACTCATCATGAACCATTTTCTATACAGATCACAACTTATGAAGCTACTGCCCAGGAATCTTTTATTTAAGAGCCCCAGAGTTCTCAGCTGGATGTTGGTGAGGTTGTTCATAAGGATTATCAAGTGGACTCCACTTTATTTGAAGTTTTACAGACTGCTTTTGTTGATGAATGGAAAACTCAAAAAAAAATAAAAAAGAAAAAGGGTAACCAAGAGTTAAACAGTGTGAAGGGAGGAACATACTCACTCAGAGACAAAAATACTTATATGGAAACCAAGGAGGTCATGACAAGTTCTAGAAGGAGGGGTAAATCCATCTCCTTTGGATGATGAACCTTTTGTGTTGGAATGTTAGGGGATTGACAAATCCTAAATCCCTTAACAGACTTATTGCTTTGAATAAGATGTATAAGTTTTGGTTTGTTGCTATTTTGGAGCCTATAGTGTTCAAAAATCTCAAGAAAATCCTTTAAAAATTCTTTCGCTTTCCTCATTTTGCTAATCTGAATAATAAAATTTGGTTACTCCATAGACAGAAAGTAATGTGCAAAATTTTATGGGATCATCCACAACTCTTTCACATCAAGTTTAATTTTGGGGGTCAGAAAGGTCTGGCTACATTTGTTTATGCTGGAAGCTCTTCAAGAGCCACAGTGGAGCTGTGAGAGAGCATTCATACTCTCAGTAGATCCTGTAATTCCTTATGGCTGTGGGTGGGGATTTCAATTCCATTACTACCCCTTCTAGAAAATTAGGTGGCAATCCACCTGATTCCAATTCTATGAACAACTTTAATGATAATATTAGCTTGGCTAGCTTATTTGATCTTGGCTTCACTGGACCCAAGCTTACTTGGAGGAGAGGACCTTTATGGGAAAGATTGGATAGAATCCTTGTTAACACTCTTTGGCTAAATGAATTTTTACATACTTTTGTCCAACATCTTAGCATGACAGGTTCTGACCATAGGCCCTTACTTATCACTATTTCTGCATCTCCAATGAAGCACAAATCTAGCTTTAGATATCTTAACATGTGGTCTTCTCATAATGATTTTGTTAATCTAATCTCTTTAGGGTGGAGAGATTGTCACCACTCTAATCCTCTGATTAAACTATGGATGCTGCAAAAGAAGATTGACAAATAATTGTTTAATTGGTACTGGACTGTGGTGGGGGATATGTCAGCGCTATTTCGATGGTTTGTGGGGAGTTAGCCGTAAGAAGCTGTCGGTTACTGGAATCAATATCCCGTCACCCACTTCAGAACGATGTTGAAGTATGAAATCAAACTGACCCCATATTTTTTATAGTTTAAAATGAAAGAGCATTGTACTTCAAATCCTGTATCCATTCCGAATAATAAACAAAAGACTTGAGGATAAGGCTCAATCAAACAAAATAAGGACAGTATGACGTCCATTTGGTTTGCGAAACTTTTGTATTTGCTGACAAGTTCTCCTATTTAATAGAAAGGATTCAATAGGGTTTATATTAAGCTGGGTTTGGACATGCTTCCTACAAGGGCAAGCTCCTATAGTTAATTACATCTTAAATGACCAAAGTCACCTAAGAAGACTCTCGATGAAAATCAAGAAATATTATCTTCAAGGATTTTCAAAGGGTAGGACTTTACAATGAAATTGGATGAAGAGGTATGAAAAGAGATTGGTTCAAATTTAGAACATTTTATTGTACAGTTCAAAAGAGAAGAACTAAGGGATGTCATGGATCCAGAGGAGAACCTCGATGACTTCCAAAGCTATCCTAATGTTTGGCATCAGTTTTGAGGAGAAATATTTAGGTGTTTCATCCTGCCAATTTTATTAGTTAGGGCTTACATTCATGTGAAACGATCACACAAATAGCCTGGAAGATGTGAGGATTTAGGTCTTGACAAACGACTGATTATGTCCATCAGGGATCCAAGTGCGTGGAAATGACCAAAACTTGGGTTTGGCCTAGGCTAGCCATATCCATTGGCCCAAATAAATATTTCATTTGGTGTATATGATCATAAGGAACAACTTTGGTGAAGAATGGAAGTGGTTTTGAGCTCAATTGAAGGTTCAATTTGAGGGAATTTTGAACCTTAATCAATTTGGTTATGTTGGGCTAGGCTTGGGTCTAGCTTGGGTTAGCCTTGGGCTAAATCCAAATTGATTATTATAAATGGTCAATAGGGACCTCATGAAGAGTTTTCAACATGAATTGGATGCGAATTTAGAGGTTAAGGCAATCAATTTGGTGAATTTTGGGGACTTAGCCAATTTGGGGCTAAATTTGGGAATTTTGGATTTATGCCAAAATCAAATGCATATGAGGCTTCACAAAGGCAAATTGATGGTTGATTTTGATTTATAATAATGTTATCAAGATTTTGAAACATTAATTGAGGCCAATTGATTAGGCTATAGGTTCAATCTGGTGAGATTATGTCATATGGTCAAAATTGGGGCTTTAACCTAACTCAAAATTGTGTTCAAATCGTGGACCAATTGAGCTTGTATTTTGTTTAATTTGGTCATATCAAAAGTGAATTTGAGTTTATAATTTAAATTGTGGTCAATTCAGGTCAAATTGATGGACATTTGAATTGGATTTGGGAAAATTTGGGTATTTTGGTTAAAGATGGTCAAATAGGCCAAATTGGGTCATGTGTTAGTTGAGAGAAATGATATCAAGAATATTTAGGATTTATTTAGATTTTCTGGGAATTTTTGGAATTTTGGGATTTTTAGCTATGGAGAGGTATTTTGGTAATTTGGGGGTGTTTTAGGGGTAAAAGGTGAAGATGTGTATTTTTATAGAGTTGAGGTACTAACCATCACCAATAAGCGATGGACCAATGGAAACCCCATTTTGGATCCTCTACATAGGGGTCTTAGCCAAACCATAGCCCTAGGGCTAGTAGGTTTAGGGGATTATCTCATGAGTGTCCCAAAAGATCAAGGGATCTAGGATAGAAATTTGAGTTTAGGGTTGTGAGTGAATGCGGATGTAGATAAGTGTAGTGAGTGTAGTGAGTGTAGTGAATGTAGTGAGTGTAGTGAGTGTAATGAGTGTAGTGAGTGCCTTAGCTCCAGACCAACACCCAGTGTTAACCTTAAGGTCCAACAGTCCTAAGGATAACTCATCTTGAGTTTCCCCCATAGTGATCCCACCTAATAAATGCTAGAGGTTGAGACCAACATGTGGCGCTTCAAGTTAAGTAAAGAGAGGGTAGAAATTCTAATGGTGAGGGTTCCATGTCTAGTTTCTAAGAATAGTCAATAGAAAAATCCTATGGATAGACCTTAGGCTACTAAAAGGGAAAAACTAAACCTCAACCAAAAGTGAGGTCAACAAATGGACCCCCAATAGGTGTGGTGTGCTGGGCAAGCACACAACGTGTATTGGCGTTGACCGACGAGATCAACAAAAACCAACACAACCCCTAAGTCAAAAGACCCAAAAATATGTGTAGGGTCGTGTGCGTGATTTGTTTCCATCGGGGAAGCAGCAGGTGAGTGTTTTATCAAGTCGAGAAGTAGGGACTCTCACTGGGGATTGGAGAGTGGACTTTGAGTTATGAAATTTTAAAGATTTCAAAAGGATGGGAGTCAGTATGTAAGTGCTAACCCCGAGGTGGGAATTGAAATTCAAATATCAATTCAAAGAGAGAGAGAGAGAGTCAGAATGTAAGGACCGACCTCAAAAGTAATGTATCAGAAATGTACGACTGATTTGAAAATGAGAATTGAAATGTAGGTCAATTCTCAAAAGAGAGTTTCGGAATGTAAGCACCGACCTTGATTGTAATGAATCAGAAATGTAGGAATGAGAATTGAAATGTATATCAATTCTCAAAAGAGAATGTCAGAATGTAAGGACCGACCTCAAATGTACTGAGTTAGAAATATAGGAATGAGAATTAAAATGTAGGTCAATTCTCAAAAGAGGGTGTCGGAATGTAAGGACCGACCTCGAATGTAATGAATCAGAAATATAGGACAGATTTGGAAATGAGGA
>NEWO01000793.1:36492-65064 GCA_003013225.1 Phalaenopsis aphrodite | reverse complement strand
TATCAATTCGAAGATGAGTGAATTGAAATGTAGGTATTAATCCCAAATGTGAGAATTGAAATTTAAGTATCAATTCGAAGATGAGAGAATTGAAACGTAGGTATCTATCCCAAGGAGAGAGTCAAAATTTAGGTATCAACCTCAAAATGAGAGAATTGAAATGTAGGTATCAATCTTGAAATGTGAGAATCAGGATTTAGGTACTTATTTGCAGATGTGATTTGAAATTTACAAAGAGTTTGTGGTGTTGAATTTGCAGAAGTGTGTTATGTGGAAATGTTGATTTTGTTGAAGAAGATTTGTGCAGAGAGTTAGTCCAGAGAGTTATTGTAGATAACGATGGTTGTGTTGCGCGCACAAAGAGTAGGATATTCTGAAAATGGAAGCATCCCCTCAGGAGGTTCATTTCATTTTCTTGTTATTTTCATCACATTTAATTTTTCAAAAATGTGTTCTTTAAGTTCTAATTTTAATTGGTTGATTTTTGAAATAAATTTGTTTTGTTATTCACTCATTTATGATTATTTTTCATTTGTGTTTTATTTATTGTTGAAGATTTGTTGTTTCGTTATTTGTTCATTGAACTTCTGAACCATCACATGGTTCACGGCTTTCATCCATCGCATAAAAAAGAAACTGACAAAAATGCACAATTTGAAAGAAATTTCCATTAATTTGCCCCAAAAAGGGATGCTATAAATCAGACATAGGATAACGCCTCAAAAGGTAGATCATGTAATCCATAGGATAACGCCTCAAAAGGTAGATCATGTAATCCATGCTGAAATACATTGAGAATCATCTCATGATATGAATACAATGTAGACTGCATACATCAGATACATGTCATGCTGTTAAAAGAAAGTAAGTGAACCCTCTCTACCAGGTATGTTGAGCTCCTGATCAGGCAGACCTTGTAAGTCATACTCTAGGATAAGAGTTCCCTTTGCATGTACTTAGAGGTACAACCTTCTCACAGCTCATATGGAAATAACTCATCAATTTTTGGGTCCTTCTGGAATCCATGTGGTATTTTATTGTCTTCTATTCTGTGGAAGGTTACAGACACCCTACAGTGTCGCACTCCTGGAATGCAGTTTTGGCAGTGTCTGCACCATTGCCTTTCAGGACAAGTACTGAACCAACTGGAAGAGGAATCTCCACAGCTCTGAATTTACTAGGGCCGACTATATCGATTTCTTTTCCAAATAGAATATTTCTTTTACTCATGAATGAGACCGTGCAGAAAGGCATCACAAAATCATGATGGTCGATGTGTGGGGGAATGCAGTCACCTTCTTCATAAATGTTAATGATGAACTGTTGGGAATGCAAGTTGTGGGTAGAATATTCCACTTGACCATTCTCTAGATCATTCATTTTATCATTGGTGGTAACGAATCCACTTGGTCGTATCTGAGGAGCCCATGCAGATTCCCCTGTCTGTCATTCGTAAAATTGTAGCAACAGCCGCATTGGATGGTGATTCTTCCCTTTCCCCTCATCCATTTCTTCGGCTCGGAATATGTCCTCTCCATGAGAAGGCTCGTTCGACCTCTATCTATTAAATCAAAGATACAGTCCAGAATGCTTCTTTCATCAGTTTCAGAGAAAACCCTGGTATATAGCTCGAGGCTCTCCAATATGTTGACAAACTTTCCCTGAACCTCTTCATAGAACTTGAATTCTCTTTTATTTACTCTGCTTATCTTGTAGTATTCTACCACACCAAGAGTTGGCAGCTGCCGTGGGCGTTCCTTCCTTAGAGCCTCGGTGAGAACCCAAGTTGGTGTTGGTCGATTCAGAATATGAGATTTAGCCTCTAGTGGGATTAATGATCCTGGGCTCCATGGTGCGCGCTGATCCGTCCCCCGTTGGACATATGGTTCATTTGTCGTGAAGTCTGGAGTCTGAGGCTTGTTGGTGCTTGAAGTGTTTTCTTGTAATGTACTGAAACGTTGTAGAAGCAGAACGTTGCAGTCCGGGCATTCTACAAATGGGTCTGTGACTAATGTCCCGACCGGTACCTCAATTGCATGTTGGGCAACCCCTGCATAAGATATCTGGAACTGGGAGCACATATGATTCTATCACAAATCCTGACTCTTCATTTGTAGTGGGCAGTCTGGCAGAAGCTTCTCTCAGATATGTGTCATAAATGTGTCTCTCTGGAATGGGGGTAAGAAAACTGCTCACGTCTCTCTGACATTTGCGTTCTTGTCGAAGAAAGGCTCTCTGTTTCTTTCGCCTGGCATTTCTCCACTGCGTCCTGCAGAGTGGAGTATTCGGTAATCATTCATTACGGGCATCTATCAGGTCCCTTGCTGGAGTAGGTACCATGAAGGGTAGACTACTGGGCCCCTCTATCTGATCTTGTTCTGCTATCACGTTCTTACCTTTGTGTGACACATTGCCTTGAGTGGTCACCCTCCACAGTGAAGGTAGTCCCTCCTTTTCTTTACTGCTGACTACGTCCATTAGAGGACCATCATAGTCCATATCAACCTAGCTGAAATCCCCATTTAAATCTATGACACCTCGTTGTGGTGCCATCTCTTCATTCAGTGTGAGGTTCCAGCCGTCCTGGTAGGCAAAGATCAGCCTCTGTCCTGACATTTTTCTGCAGACAATAGAAAAAAACGTCAGTGGGCCAAAGCTTGGCATGAACAAGAACAAAACAAAGTATTTATTAAAGTAAATTTTAGTTTACCTTGGTGAAGAGGATTATTCATTTTATGTGTAAGTTTCGTTTAATTTAGTAGGGTATTTAAATTTGAGAGTAGAAAAGAGAACGTGTGAAGTTCAAAATCTTCTTAAAATTTTCATTATAACGAGGTTAATTACAAAATTTGGACCCAGTCATAGACATTTGGCCATATAGATAACCTTAAAATAATCAAAGTTTCAAAGTTTTCAAAGCAAGCAGAGGCAAGCGGAGGCAAGCAACATTAAGCAGCATTATGTTGCGTAATAGGTTTTCAGGTATCGTCCATTTATCAGTAACATGGGTCTTTCACCTTGAAAGTCCACTAACGTGTAGGCTCCTCCTGTAAAGACCTTCTCAATGACAAATGGTCCCTCCCAAGTTGGCTTGAACTTCCAACCTATTTTACGACGAGCAATAATAGGTCTTTTGAGCACAAGTACGAGGTCACCAACTTTGAATGTCCTCGGGCGGACCAATTTGTCATGGGCTTGTACCATCTTTTGACTGGTAGAGCTCCAAATGTTGTTGTGCTTCCAATCATTTTTCCTTGAGATTCTTCAGTTCTTCAAGTCTAAGTTTTGCACTTTCTTCCCTTGTGAGTTGGTTGGCAACAACGACTCTGAGAGATGGTGTCTGGATTTCTAGCGGTAGCACGACCTCGGTTCCGTACACAAGCATATAAGGTGTACACTGAGTGGGAGTCCTGAAAGTAGTCTGGAAAGCCCACAAGGCTTCTAACAGTTTGTTATGCCAATCCCTTTAGTTTTCATCCAGTGTTTTCTTCAAAATCTGTACGAGTGTCTTTTTGAAAGCTTCAGCCAGACCATTTTCTCTGGGATAGTAAATTGTAGAGTATCTCCAATCTATCCCATGTCTTCTGACGAAATTGTTGATCTTTGTACTTTTGAAAGCTGTCCCATTATCAGAGATTATTCTTCGCGGTACTTCAAAATGGTAGATGATTTGGCTTTTAAAAAATTACAGGACGTGCTGTGTCGTAACTTCACGTAACGGTACTGCCTCTTCCCATTTGGAGAAGTAATCTGTAGCGGCAAGTATAAATATGTGTCACTTGGAAGATGGAGGGTCTATCAGACCTATTATCTCCGTGCCCCAACAATTGAATGGCCACGAGGCAACAATTGGCTGTAGCACATTCGGAGGCTGGTGTAAGACCACCCCATGCACTTAGCATTGGTGACATCTTCTGGCTATATCCATGCAATCAGACATCATTGCTGGCCAATAATATCTAAGTCTTTTGATCTTTATTTTTATTTTTGGCCCTGATTGGTGAGAGCCACACAATCCAGCATGTACCTCTTTGAAAATATTCTGTGCTTCGGCTCTGCTCAAACACCGTAGCTACATTTGGTCAAATAATCTTCTGTAGAGAACATTTCCCACCAGGGTGTAAGACATGGCCCTTCTTATTATGTGGTGTGCCTCAGACTTATCTTCTGGCAACTTTCTATTGTGCAAATATTCTATTAATGGCTTATGCCAATCTTCATTGTTCTTTCTTCTTTTTCGAGCTTATGTAGAGTTTTGAAGTTGTTCCAAGATAAGACTCGTCTTCCCTGCACCATGACTTTGATGGAATCCTCCGGGGAACACACCATTTTCTTTGCGAGTTTTGCTAGAGCGTCGCATGAGCATTATCTCCCCAAGGAATCCGGTAGAAAGTCACCTCAGGAATCTGCTACAGGATCTTCATTGTGTACTGATGGTACTCTGCTAGTCTTGGTTTCAAAATTCTATGTTGTCTAGCGACCTACTGAATGACAAGTTAAGAGTCACCATAAATGTCAATGTTTGTTATATCCATTGAGATTGCCAATTCCAATCCGATGATTAAAGCTTTGTATTCTGCTTCATTATTGGTGCATGGCTCTGTCAGGTGGTATGAGAACCTCAACATACCCTTATCTGGCGTTATAAAGATCAAAGTGATCCTTGTCTTGCCTGTTATAACTGTGTCTGATCCCTTGTGATTCCTGGTCGATGAAGCACCATCGAAGTACATTTCCCAGCGATGCGCACTAGAAAATTCTATTTGTAGTATTTTCTTGTCTGGTAACTCATTGTTGAGAGAGAACCCAGCTGGCAGTGGGTGTGCAACGAGAAAGTCTGCTAGTATCTATCCCTTGATAGCACGAAGGGGAACAAAAGTTAGATTAAATTGCAATAAGATCATTGACCATCTTGCTAAACGTTCGAGGAGTGTTGGTCGGGTCATCAGATATTGCAATGGATTAACTTTCGAAATAAGGATAACTTTATGAGAAAGCATGTAATGTCTATGCTTTTGAGCGGCGAAAATTAACGTCAGACAATGCTTCTTAATAGGTGGATACCTTATCTTCATCGGCATTAGATGACGACACAAGTAGTAGAGCGCATTTTCTTTACCCTCATCATTGACTTGAGCTAAGAGGGCCCCGAAAGAGTCATCCAAAGCCGCAGTATAAAGTATTAACGGTTTTCATGGGATAGAGGCTGCCAAAACAGGAGGTGTCATTAAATATTGTTTAACGTTCTCAAAGGCCCGCTGGCATTTGTCTTCCTAAATAAATTTGGATTCCTTTTTAATTAATGCCGAGAAAGGCTGACACCTACTTGAGAGATCAGAAATAAAGTGTCTTAGATATGCTAAATTTCCCTGGGTGAAACATAGCTGCTTCTAGGTTTTAGGGGAGGCATTTCCAAGATAGCTTTAATATTATTCGGGTCGATCTCAATTCCCCGATGACGGACAACGAATCCTAGAAATTTCTAGAAGGTAACGCCAAAGGCGCACTTTAGGGGATTTATTTTAAGGTCATATCATTGTAACTGTTCAAACACGATCCTCAAATCATACAAATGGTCTATTTTATGTTTACCTTTGATAACCAGATCATCCACATAGCATTCAACTTGATTGTGAATAAGGTCATCAAAAATCTTCTTCATTGCAAGCTGATATGTTGCTCCGGCGTTCTTTAGGTCGAACAACATCACTGTGTAGTAGAAAATTCCAATCGGTGTTCTGAAAGCTGTAAGCGCTGCATCCTCGGGAGCCATCTTGATTTGGTTATGTCTCGACGATCCGTCCATGAAGGAGAAAATTTCATGTGTTGAAGCGATATCCCCCATCATCTCTGGTATAGGTAGTGGAAACTCATCTTTTGGACATGCTTTATTTAAATCCCTGAAGTTGACACAATTGCGGAACTGTCCATTTTTCCTTTTAACAGGTACAATGTTTGCTAACCATGTGGGGTATTGCTCTTCTTTAATAAAGTTGGCGTCTATCAACTTTTTCACTTCGGCGATGACTTGTTGTTCTATTTTGAGGCGCATTCTCCATGGAGCTTGTTTTACTGGGGTTATATTCTTGTCCACCCCGAGTTTATGGACTGCAACCTCTGCTGACAGCCCAAGCAATGCATCGTAGCTCCATGTGAAGCAATCTTTGAATTCTGCTAATAATTTGACCAGTTCTACAGATTCTTCGTCATCAAGTAGAGAACTTATAAATGTAGGTTGGGGCCGTTCTTCAGTCCTGAGGTTAATCTGTTTCAATTCATCGATAGTGGATTTAATTTCTTCCTCAAATTCTGGTGGAGCTTCTTCTATTGGTTGATCAGTAGAGTCATCCTCTATATTGTCCATATCGAGACAATCCTCCTCTTACTCACTAGTAACAACCATGCAAGATTTATAATCATCGACTGGTCCAACTGTACCAAATCCGAGACCTTCTTTTGAATTGGGAGTTCAACTTTTAGCATTCCATAATTTTTCAAAAAGTTGAAATTTATCTATTGATATTTGTTTTGGTAAGTGTCCCTGTTGAATTAACTTTTGAACACAAGGCGAGAAGTAACCAAAAGGCCATTCCATTAATTCATTAGAATCAACATCCAAATTTACATGATTTTCAAGCTCAGTAGAGGTAGAAGCACGGTAAAATTTTATCGACTTTGAACCAACACTACGGACTTCCTTGGCCTCTAAACTCTCGAGCTTTTGAGGGAGAATCGGAGTGAGGGTCATAGTATCCACATAGTGGTTTATCCGATCATACATTGCTTCATATTTATTCTTTTCTGTATCTTTTTGGGATATCTCGTATTGAGGTTTCTTCTGCTTTATCATCATTATTTCATCTTCAGAACTGTCTTCATCACCAATGTTGATAGTTGGCCCAGTCCGTTAAATAATTAAATTGATCTTTCCTCGTCCGCGTCCCCGGCCTCAACCTCGGGTGCGTGAACTAGAAGACCTCCACCAACTCGTTGTAAGGGAGCGGTAGAATGTTGTTGAAGTGGAGTTGTATGGTCTCCTTTTTGTGATTCTTCTGAATCTTCATCTTTGTTTGTCAAAATATCATGCGAGAAGGCAGTATTCATTGGGGGCGTGTAGTAGGCAGCATCTTCATGGATACCAACTTTATGCACTGAAAAAGGTTGTAGGTCTCCCTTGATGCAATTTTCTTGACCATCTTTGCGGTATTTAATGCACTGGTGTAGGGATGATGGAACCAAATTGTCTCATGAATCCATGGTCGATCAAATAGAGCGTTAAAAGAGGTCTCGCCGTCGATGATATGAAATTTAATGGTTGTTACGAGTTCTCCAACCTTCATAAGTAATGTAATTGATCTAAGGGCTCTTTCTCCCTTTTGGTTGAATCCTCTTAACATCATCTTATCGGTCGTATGCTCTTGAGCTTCAATATTCAAATATGCCAATGTCCGTAGGCTCATCAAGTTAATAGATGCCCCAGGATCCACTAATATTCTGGAAAACACAAATCTGCCGATGTTGACGGAGATGTAGAGCGGACGGTTGTGGTCGGCGGTACCAAGCAGCAAGTCTTCATCTGTGAAGGTTACCCTTGACTGTTCTCTCAGCAAGCAAGCTTCACCTGAGGATGTGCTATGCAACTGAGCTAACCAAATTTCTGGATCAAGCAAAGTCGTAACTAGACATTCTCTCATCTTTTTTGACAGGATTAGAGCGTCGTAGATGCTTAGTCCGGCAGACAACTTCCTAAGGTGAGCTAGCACGTTGTAGTCTAATTTGGATGATCCTCCAATTTTATCTTGATTATGTGGTTCTTCTACTTGCAGAGGTGAGGGTATCTCATCTCCAGTCATTATCTGTTTTCCTTTGTCTGTTGGAGCTGTTCTTAGTTGTAACACTTTTCTGCTCTTTAAGTTAACTTTTGTGATTTCTTCTTCTATAGATATCATTATTGAATCCTCTGGTGTCTCTTCTTCTTCGTCGGAAAGATCTAAGTTGATGGTAAGTGGTGTACCATGACACTCAAGAGTTGGCTCTTCGTTATCGGTGTTGTCTTAAGCGATATCATTGATGTGTTCTTTGGACATGACAACGAGTTCTTCAAACTTGAGTAAGATTTGAGGAACATTTTGGGGATTGAGATCACAACTAGCTCGGTCATAATCAGTTACGTTATCACCAAAAATAGTCAAAACGTAGCCAAAATCACAATCATTACATTCATAAGTCCCCGGAGGGACAAAAAGATAACATACAACGTCAAGGGTTCGAGGATTTTCTTCCATAAATCTGAGACAACCAGTCTAGTAGAGGCAGCCCCTATCCTACCCCCCTGCTATCAATCTTCGCAGTGACTCTTTTATTCTTCTTGCTCTTTATCCTTGACGATGACTGATTTTTTGGCAAAATCTTAATCTCGGGCTCGGTATGCTACGGACTCTGAATGGAGGCTTATTTTGATGCAGACTGTATCTTATTCAGTATCTTCCCAGATGATCTGCTCCATACCTCATTCAATTCTTCTCCAGTGTTCGTAGAAGCTTGTTTTGATGAATCCTATATTTGATTAAGGACCCCATTGAGTTCATCCCAAGTTGTACTCCATCTGTCTGTACCATTATACGGATCGATTGATGAGACTGACTCAGCTGAAACCATGTTTATGGAACATTTTTCAGGTTCTCTCAAATACTCTTTCAGGATTGTAATGTTCTCTTCCTTGAGGTTCTTCTCGAGCCAATCCTTAAAGACGAAACACTTGTCTATAGTGTAACCAAGCAACCGGTGGTATGGGCAATAATTTGGTTCATTGTTCTTATCCACCTCTTCGGATTTCTTTGGATCAGGTAGTTTGAATTCTGGTTTCTTCATCAAGCTTTTGAATATGTTAGGTACGGCTTTATCTTTGAAGGAATACACAACTTTCTGTCACTCTAACAGGGATATTCTCTTACTTATTGTTCGAGGTGATCCCTCCTGAGGCGGTCGCTGGTTGGATTGACTGCTCTGTTTCTGAGAGTACTGTGATGAATACTGGCATTGTTCTTTTGCATATACCTTTATCGACAGCTTTCCTTTGTCGACAGTTGCGACTACTCTTGATTTCTTTTCAAACACTCTAGTCACCTTAGCCTTTTCATGCGGCTCCATGTGCTTCATTTTATCTTGAAGACTGCTGACTTTACTGAGTAGCTTCTCGAAGGATTTGATGGTGAGTCCCTTAAGCATGAAAGCTACAAGCCCATGAATTCTTTTGATTAAAATTTCAATCGCTTGATGTTCCTGTAGCTAAGGTTCACATTTCATGCTAAGGTTTCTCCACCTTAAAATGTAGTCTGCCAAGTTTTTGCTGGGCTTTTGCTTCTCCATCATGAGCTCTCCAATAGACACATGATGTTGTGCCCTGGAAAGTATTTTCATAAACAACTGTTCCAACTCAGAAAATGTTTTAACTGACCATTGGGCAAGTCAACATACCAGTCAAAAGCAATCTCTGACAAGCTGCTGACGAACTGCTAGCAGAGTAGAGCTTCATTATTTCTCGTGTTTCCACAACTGGCTCGAAAATGTGCTATGTACTGTCTGGGATTTCCAGTCCCATCGAATATCTTGAAGTTTGGGGCCACAAAAACCTTGGGGAAAGGGAAGACATCGAACTCCTCCGGGTAAGCCCTAGCCTTAAAAATTGATGCACCGCCCTTAGACTGGGCTAAGGCATCCCGTACTTGTTCAACCATTTGCTTGAACTCTTTTTCTTGCATGGCACCTGACGGAGAATACTTCTTTAATTGTTCATCTTTGTCTGCCGAAGTACCCTCCCTTCTTTCATCTGTGATGTGTATGATTTCTAGCTGATTAATCTCTGGAGAAGCCAATCTTGGTGCTTGTGATTGCCTCTGAATGGTGGCCATGACGGTCATAGCTGCACTCATATCTTCTATTCTTTTCTCCGGTAGACTGACTTATCCTTTCCTTAGGAGGATAACGCTATGCTGCACATCTACAGCGTTCTCTTCAGTGTGGGGTTGAGTCTCGCGTGCAGATGTGGTAGCTCTTGTTTCTATTACATGGACATCCATGAAATCCTCCTCCAAGTAATCATTGTAATCAAAATCTTCAATGTCACTATTGACGGAAACTCCGTGCTCTCGAGCTAACTCAGAAATATCGATGCTGAGTTTCTCAACATTTTCCTCAATTATCGATTACTTGATAGCTTTAAGATTTGGAGGACCTTTATGGACATCTTCTACATGTTCCTCCATCTCGCTAGCTATTATCACGATGATGTCAGATATTTCAGGCACTGGTTTTACTTCCTGTCTTCCAGATTCATTGAACTATATCGGCACAGCGACCTTGGGTACCCATACCCTTTTATTCTTCGACAATGATGTCTCAGGATGGGACGTCTTAGTAGAGACATTGGTATGTCGAGGGATGGTATGCTTCCCATGGTGTAAAGCAGCTATAGTGTCATGTAATCGTCTCAATTTCCTTTCTGGGATTACAGGAATGATGGGTAAGATCCTCGGACCCCGTCTTGACTTAATCGGTCGGCAACCTGCGGTCCTTGTGGTGGTCTGATTGGTGGTAACTATAGCAGTATAAACTCGGTTTCCCAAACATAACCAGACGGGAATACGGGTAGGTGACTTTCAGTCGACTTGAGAGACTTTCTAACGGACTTAACATCCTTTAAAATTTCTTTTTTCATACGAGGGGAAATCGCATGTCCCACTCATTTAAGTAACTCACTAACAGAACATCCTTCTTTAGTAGCAAGCCTTCTAAAAATTGCACTAACTCGAGTGATAGGAGTGAATTTCTTTCCCTCCTTACTGTGTCCACGGAGTGATGGTAATGCAGCAACAATCTTCTGGATACTCTCATATCCATCTGTATTTTTCAGAGGATGGAATCTACTCGCTCGTAGGAGTGGATAAATTTCTAGTAACACCTCTTCAATTCGATGAGGCTCCTCCTCAACGGGTGTGTTTTTAAGAGTTTGGGCTTTAATGGCCCTCTGAACTCTTTTTTTGTGGTTCCTCCTTTGAGTTTAGGTTAGTGGTACAATCCTTGAGCTTGACCAGATTTCAAACACGGGTGGCGGGACAGTTAATCCTTCAGTCGGATCTTCAATGACCATCACTTCTTTACCCTTAACAGAAGTGGAGCTATCAGGTTTGGCGAGTGCCGTGACAGCAGCAGTTTTAGCCTTCTTGCAGTGAGGGAAGTCTTGATGTTAGTTCAGGTTGAATTCTGCAGACGGTTCTTGCATTTCTGGAGCAGCGATCTTCATTACCACGAATGGGCTTTCCGGAGGATGACCTCGAGATCTTCAAATCGAGCTCTGAATTTGATGATAGGAGCAAGGTTACAGGCACTGTGGTCTGTTTGTAGATTGCAGAAAAAGGGCGGTGTTGGGTAAGCCATTGCCGCGGACTTTAAAACAGAATGTTTTAGGGTTAGCTATATGGCCAAAAACCTCATAATCTTTAGTGCAAGCACCGAGAATAGAGGTTGATCTGTAGACCGGGCGGGTCTTAATTTATGGGTATTTTTAACATCTTTGTTTAAAAAGGTGTAAAATTTAATTAATATAAGAAAATTTCAAAGTGCGCGCAGCACAACATAATTTGGTTTAATTTACAAAATAGCAAATCAAATTTGGAAGGGAGATGTGAAGGAATTTTAGGACCCAGTGCGGGACCCAATTAGTGGCAGAAAATGCCCAAGTGGAATTAGTCCACCGACACACTTATTGGAGTTTCGACCTCATGTAAAAATTTAAAGACTCCTTAATGGCCTTCTGAACCCCTCTGTTCGAAGATGGTTGAACTAGTAGTCCTGAAGTCCAAGGAGTTGGTTGTACTTTACCAAGACATAAATGGGTAAAGTATGCCAACGGAAGAAGGGTAATTTGGTCCAAGAGGGACACAGACACATTACCGATGTGTGAAAATAATATTTCTTGATTTGTATGGAGAGAAAAGCACATCCCTAGCGGAGTCGCCAGACGCTGTCAGTGTTATTTCCGGGGTTTATGAGGAGTTGCCCGTAAGAAGCCGTCGGTTGCCGGAATCGAAATCCCGTCGCCCGCTTCGGAAGGACGTTGAAGTATGAAATCAAACAGACCCCATATTTTCATGATTTAAAATGAAAGAGAATTGTACCTCAAATCCGGTATCTATCTCGAAGGATAAACACAAGACTTGAGGATGAGACTCAATCAAATAAACTAAGGAAAGTATGATGTCCGTTTGGTTTGCGAAACCTTTGTATTTGCCGACAGGTTCCCCTATTTAATATAAAGGATTAAATAGGTTTATATTAGGTTGGGTTCGGACATGCTTCTTATAAGGGTAAGCCCTTATAGTTAATTACATCTTAAATGACTAAAGTCACCTAAGAATACTCTAGATAAAAATCAAGAAATATTATCTTCAAGGAATTTCGAAGGGTAAGAGTTTTCAATGAAATCGGACGAAGAGGTGTGAAAATGGATTGGTTCAAATTTAGAACATTTTATTGTAGAGTTCAAAGGAGAAGAACTAGAGGATATCATGGATCCAGAGGAGAACCCCGGTGACTTCCCAAGTTATCCTAATGTTTAGCTTCAGTTTTGAGGAGAAATATTTAGGTGTTTCATCCTGCCAATTTTATTACTTAGGGCTTACATTCGTGTGAAACGATCACACAAATAGCTTAGAAGATGTGAGGATTTAGGTCGTCACAAACGACAACCTCGGAATCATAAGACGAGTTAGGACTTATATTGTATAGTAGAGCTATGCAAAGGCTTAAAGAAATAGTGAGGATTTACGTTGCAAAAGCAAGCAACCTTGAAGTCCTATGGCTTTGTTGTTTAATTCTAAAGAAGATTGGTTTAGTTGGGGAAGACAGGTTGTGTTGTTGAAGATGGTCGTGCTGCCCACCATGCTAGTCCCGAGCTCCTTGCCGTGACGAGTTTGAGTTTTCTAGTGTGTCAAGTTATAATGTCAGATTAAGTGGCCCTATGGTTGAAGTTCTTTTTAATTTTATTAGGGCATGTTAAAGTTAATTAGAGCGACACCAGTTAGGATCATACGGTTCCCTCATTATGGCACTACTATTTTCTATTGGATTCAGTTAGTCCAAATGAACTCACTAAACTCAACTTAATGAGTTACATAATTTCATTTAAACTATGGGAAGCCTCGTTAGCAACCGTAGGTTACCTCCTCCGAGGGACTCCCGATCATCCGATAGAGACTTCTTAATTTAGTTGAAGTTGTGGTTTTGTGTAATGTTTGTGATTAAATTTTGAATTGTTTTATCTTTTTAATGTTGTGGCGGTGAGTTTTATCTTGGTTGATTTTAATTTTGGTTTCGGGTTATGGTTATGGTTAATATGCAAGTTTATGTAGGTAAATGCAAGCATAAAACATGTAAGGAAAACGCAGAATAAAGATAGTACTATAAACTGTAAAAGCGTACCTCGCGTGTCTTCTTGTTCCACCACCTGAAACTTAAAAATGCATGTGAGGGCATTTATGAAGAGCAGACAAAGTAAAGTTCTGATAATTTTCCTAACCCTATGTCATATGTTGGCGGGTCCTTAGAAGTTTAATTAAGGATGATTTTATCAAGCAAGATATATTAAGTTCAGTAGATCTCCAAGGTGTCCAATAAATCTAGAGAAAGTAGCTGGTCCATGCTACTTTCTCATTACCTGGAGAAAAATCCTGAGTTCTTTTTAAACTTATTATGTTGCTTAATAATTCATCCTATAAATACCCTTAATGCTCAGTGTACATTGATGTCTTAATTAAATCCTATAATTAAGATCAGCTCTAACACCTCATAATTTGCCAAACTCAATTCAAATAACTTTGAAATTTTTATTCTACCTCATTCATGGGTGAATTAAGACATCAAAAGAGAAAATGTGATTTTTCAGAATTTAATTTATTTTATATAGTTATTTTCATGCAAAAATAGGATTTTTCAAAGAAAATTCCTAACTTGACCAAGGTAAGTTCTAATCCCTTGAAATTTTTACTAGAGGTAGACCTATGTTAGAGAAGCCTTTGAACCAAATTTCATGATTTTTTGAATTCTCTGTGATTTATTAGAATTATTTTAAGTTATGGGCTATTTAATAAAAATAAAATATTTTCGGTGGTGAAAATTAGGTTTTTTATTTTTGAAAAATCACTCTGAGGTTAGAGAACTTAGAGGAGTAAGTTTCACATTCTTTTGATTTTTTTTATTTATTGGAATTATTTTAGTGAAAACTCATTTTTAGCATTTAAAAATTATTTTTAAGCTATGAAATTTAATATCTTTATTTAGAAAATCAAGAAAAATATTTTAATTGTTACTAAGTGATTAGGAAGCAATTTAGAACATTTTCATGAGTTTTATTATTTTTGTGTTTTTTATGAATTTTTAATTATTTAAATATTTAAAGTAGGCTAAAAATCATGTTTTAATTTTAAATATAATTTTATTTTTATAAAATATCCCTGTTCACAAAGAACTTAAAAAACTAAGTTTCATAATTTTTAGGTTTTGTTTTGATTTTTAAAAACATTTAAGTGTCAAAAGTAGTATTTATCTTTGAAAATCAATTTAAGTTATCAAATGAACTCAAAATATTTTGAACTTCTTATGATGAGTTCTCTGGATCCTAAATCACAGTGGAGATAAAAAATCAAGTCATTTAAATCTTTATATTTTTCAAAATTAATTATTTTAGTGATTTAGTGTTTGTAAAATTTAAGGGTATTTTAAATGAATTGACCCATGAAATTTTTTTCAAAGGCTTCTCTAGTCATGGTGGACCTTCCAAAATTTTCTTAGGATTTTCTAATCAATTTACTAATTTCCATGATTATTTTAAAGAAATAATGTGGAATAACTTGAAAAATATGGATCTCTATATAGGAACCTCCTCTGACTTTGGAAAAATCAGATGACATTTTCCTTGACAGAGGCTACAACATGCCAAAATTTCAAGCCAAGGTGATGTATCAATATTCATAGAGAGTCAAATGATCCCAAACAATGTTTATTTAATTAAAAATATTTTTTGCATCAAATGAACTTGAAATTTATTCCACATTATTCTACTTTGTTCACTGAGCAAGACAATATTTTTATTTTATTTTTGTGATTTTTCTACACAAAGCTATGAATTTTCTAAGTTAGGGGTATTTAAATAAATAAGAAAAAGTCCTATTTATCTATTTAAACTGCGTGTAGTGACTAGATCATAGGCAGCTCCGAAGGCATGCGTGGTGTGCTCGGTTGGATGCCGTCATCCACGTAGCTGCTGACTCTGCCCGCGTTTATGTTCTGGAGCGCTATCCGACTCAATCTCCTCCATCCATTTGATACACGCTCGATCGAACGGCTCCCCGTCATCGTCCCCGATAGAATGATCCCGTAGATGTCCACACTAAAACTCTAAGATCTTAGCCTAGACTCAACCAAATCACCTCGAGTTTGATCCTATGGACTTATCTAAGTGAGATGAACATATCCATATGGTAATCAGACAATTAAATTAAGCTTAATTAAATGGAGAATCGAAGTAGGCTCAGAATGAGGTGAAGTTTTATACCTTTGCTGTGAGAATTGAAGCTTTGATGAGAGGGGTTCGGCACGTTCGTTGGGGTTCAAGGAGGGTAAGGATTGATTCTCTGGTCTTGGTGCAAGGCCTAAGTAGGAATTCGATCACAACCGGATTTGGGTGTTGGTATAGAGCGATGATAGAGGCTCTGTGGAAGGGGGATTTTATGGGGTTTTGGCTTCTTTAACTTTTGTGAATGTGTGGGTGAAGTTAATTTGAGTTTGGTGGACTGTGGAGGTGTATTGGGTTCTATCCTGGTTTCCGGCAAGGTTTCATGCTCAAAATTGAGCTCCGGCATAAGGAATTGGTGAGGGAAAATGGTTGGAAGGCACTGAGGGGATCTTAAGGAAGCTCTATGTGAAGTTTGGAGAGGCCTCTCTAAGAAAATTTTAGCACTCCTCCTATGGCCGTGGAGGTGAGTTTTTATAAAACTAGCCATGGGGTGGCTATCAGGGCATAAGCTTGGGTGCATTGTGGTGCTTAGGTGGAGAGCAAAGGAGCTCTTCATTTTGATTTGGATTAGCTGGCCTCTAGGTTTGATTTAGGTGAGGTGCCATGAGAGTGTCTCTCAGTTTTGAGCTTTTTCGGCCACTAGGCTGGCCGGTTGGCCAGGTGGAGGTGGCGAGGAGCTCAAGGAACTCAAAGGAATCCATCACAACAATTTTATGCAAATGTGCTTTGATTTGGAAAAGATATCTTAAGCATGTGCGTTTTTTGATATAATATCCCTTAAATTTGGGGAACTTTGGTTCATGGCTTGATTTAGGTGGTTTCATGGTGTTTGGACTGGTCACTAAGTCCAACTAATGGTTGGGGTGGAGTTAATTAGGTGACTTTAGGGTGGTTAGATCACATTTAGTGCATGGGTCCAAGTGGGTGCAAATGACCAAAACTTTGGTTTGGGCTAGGCTAGCAATGTCAACTGGCCCAAATAAATATTGGATTTGGTGTAGATGATCATAAGGAACAACTTTGGTGAAGAATGGAAGTGGTTTTGAGCTCAATTGAAGGGACAATTTGAGGGAATTTTGAACCTTATCCAATTTGGCTATGTTGGGCTAGGCTTTGGTCTAGCTTGGGTTAGCCTTGGGCTAAGTCTTAATTGATTGTTGTAAATGGTAAATAGAGACCTCATGATGAGTTTTCAACATGAATTGGATGCCAATTTAGAGGTTAAGGCAATCAATTTGGTTAAATTTGGGGACTTAGTCAATTTGGGGATAAATTTGGGAATTTTGGATTTAGGCCAAAATTAAATGGATATGAGGGTTCAACAAGAACAATTGACGGTTGATTTTGATGTATATGAATGTTATCAAGAATTTAAAACATTAATTGGGGCCAATTGAATAGGCTATGGGTTCAATTTGGTGAGATTAGGTCATATGGTCAAATTTGGGGCTTTAACCTAACTCAAAATTGGGTTCAAATCATGGACCAATTGAGCTTGGATTTGGTTTAATTTGGTCATATCAAAAGTGAATTTGTGTTTAGGATTAAAATTGAGGTAAATTGATGTCAAATTGATGGACGTTTGAATTGGATTTGGGGAAATTTGGGTCTTTAAAGGGCAATTTGGGGATTTTGGTTAAAGATGGCCAAATTGGCCAAATTAGGTCATGCAGCAGTTGAAAGAAATGAAATTAGGAATATTTAGGATTTATTCGGATTTTTTAAGAATTTTTAGAATTTTTGGATTTTGATCTATGAAGGTGTATTTTGGCAATTTGGGAGTGTTTTAGAGGTAAAAGGCTAAGATGGGTATTTTGGTAGAGTTGAGATACCAACCATCACCAACAAGACATGGACCAATGGAAACACCATTTTGGGTCCTCTACATAGCGGTCTTAGCCAAACCATAGCCCTAGGGCTAGTAGGTTTAGGGGACCATCTACATGAGTGTCCCAAAAGATCAAGGGATCTAGGCTAGAAATTTGAGTTTAGGGTTGTGAGTGAATGTGGGTGTAGGTAAGTGTAGTGAGTGTAGTGATTGTAGTGAGTCTAGTGAGTGTAGTGAGTGTTGTGAGTGCATTTTCTCCAGACCAACACCCAGGGTTAACCTTGAGGTCCAACAATCCTAAGGGTGACTCATCTTGAGTTTCCCCCATAGTGATCCCACCTACTAAATGCTAGAGGTTGAGACAAACTTGTGGAACTTCAAGTTGAGTAAAGAAGAGGGTAGAATTTCTTATGGTGAGGGTTTCATGTCTAGTTTTCTAAGAATAGTCAATAGGAAAATCCTATGGCTAGACTATAGGCTACTAAAAGGGAAAAACTAAACTTCAACCAAAAGGGAGGTCAACATGATATTAATGTGAGAGTAAAGGAGGATGAAAAGGAAGTTATTGATATGGAGATTAGGTTTGAAAACAATCCTGATACTGAAAAGTATTTATTGCTGGCGAATGAAAAGCTGATGAATGATATTTGTAGCAGGAGGAATTCTATGCTCAAAAGGCTGCTAAGACCAGATTCTATGAAGGGGACAAAAACACAAAGTACTTTCATGCATGCATCAACTATAGGAGGAAATGCAACACCATTCATAAGATTAGAGATCCCTCTGGGCATTGGATTCAATTTGAAGACTTAAATGCAGCTAGTGTCATTCAGTATTTTCAAACTCTATTCACTCAACCTCCAGCCATCAGACTTCCAATTCAGCAAGATCTCTTTGATTAGAGTTACACAAGAAACCAAGACTTGGCATCTATCCTTGGGGAATTGGAAATTTGGTCAGCCCCGACCTCTATTGACAGCTACAAAGTTGTAGGCCCAAATACATTCTCTGCAGATTTCTACAAGAAAGCATGGAAGATCATCAAAGGCGATATTATTGAGGTAGTACAAAGCTTTTTTAGAGGGATGGATTTGCCTAATTATTTTAAATGCTCTACCATTACCTTCATTCCCAGAAACAACATCAAGCTCTTTTAGGACCAGTTCAGGCCTATTAGTCTTACTAATGTACTGTCCAAAATTATTAGCAAGGTGATTTCCAGTAGATTGCATCCTCATTTACCTCATCTCATCAATGAAAATCAATCAGCTTTTGTTCAAGGGAGAAGTATAGTGGAGAATTTTTTCTTGGCTTAAGAATTAGTACTGGATTTGGACAAACAGTGTAGAGTAGGGAATCTTAATTTGAAACTTGACATCCAAAAGGCCTACGATACCATACATTGGGATTTCATTGAGGAGGTGCTATCAGCAAGGGGATTCTCTCAATCCTTTATTTCCTTGATCCTTTGGTGGCTTATTAATAATTATCATTCTATTTTCATTAATGGGAAGTCTCATGGCTTCTTCACAGCTTCAAGAGGCATCAAGCAAGGTGACCCCTTATCCCCTACTGTCTTCATACTTGCTTTTGATAACTTATCTAGACTGTTGAATCAATTAATGGCCAAAGCTCCTAACTCTTTATATATCCACAAATCTAACATTGTTGTTAACCACTTAGCCTTTGCTAATGATGTTATTATATTTGCCAAAGCTACTAAACCTGCAGTTAAATTGCTTTTTGAATGTTTAGAGAATTTTTAAGATTGCTCTGGAATGAAATTTCATATACAGAAATGCCAAGCAGTATTCAGTAAAAGGGTGAAACCAAAAATCAAGCATTGGATTTCAGATCTCACTGGCTTTTGCTCAAGTTCTCTTCCTCTAAATTTTTAGGGACCTTATTGCTCAAAGGGAGGACAAGGTAATTCCAATTTGATGATATAATACTTAAAGTCCAAGACAAACTCAACAGCTGGTCTAACAATTTCCTCTCTAATGGGGGAAGAATTACCCTCCTCAAAAGTATTTTGGCTGCTCTTCCATCTTATATATCTCAAGTTTCTATTATGAAGAAATCCATCCAAACTCCTCTTGAAAGAACTTTCAACATATTCCTTTGGGCACGTCAGAGAAAGCAAGTGCATTGAGTGAGATGGCAAAAAGTTTGTGGCAGTGCTAGAGCTGGAGGTCTGGGGTTTAAAAGCTTCCAACGGATTTCCCAAACCAACTTTTGCAAACTTTGAGTTATGTTTAGGGCACAGAATTCCATTTGGGCTAAATTTTTTGGAGGAAAGTACTGCAAAGATCTGCATCCTTCTAGTTTGACAAATAGATTTGGGGATTCAAGAACTTAGAAGAATATGCTAAAGATGAAAACTAAGGCTGAACAACTTTTCATTTGGGATATAAGGGAAGGCAGACTCAATGTTTGGCTAGATAATTGGACTAGAGAAGGCATTCTCCCTGCATTAACTGGCTTTCAATTCAACCCTACAACACAAGTGGCTGACCATTGGTCAGATGATGAATAGAACCAGCAAGCTCTTCAGAACATCCTTGATAATAGATTACTCAATATTGTCCTGAAGAAACCTATTGATAAATCCAAGAAGGATAAACTTATTGTGAAGAAGAAGGTTTCCCAGACTTTTTCAGCTTCCATAGCTAATTTATGCTTTCCTCAACAGGAGGTTTGCTGGGATAAATGTGTTTGGAACAAGTTCCTTTCTCCTTCTATGGCTTTCTTCTCTTGGAAATTATTCTATGGTTTCATTCCCACTGATGATATTTTAAAACTAAAAGGCTTGAGAGGCCCTTCAAGATGCTGCCTGTGTAAAACTGAAGAGGAATCCCTCCACCATTTGTTCTTCAAATGCTCTAATGTTCAGCAAGTCTGGAACCTTTTGTTAACTAAACTGAAACTAAATACCATTCAGTTGTCCTGGGATGATTTTTATATAAGATGGAAAGACTAGCACGATCAATCTCTTCCTCACATCCCTTGTATCATTGGTTGGTTTGTTTGGATGGCCAGAAATAAGCTGAAATTTGATGAAACCCAAGTGGATGCCACTACCATTGCCACTAATTGCTACAACTAATTACAGAAAATGTACTGTCATAGCAAACTTCCTGAAATCTTATGCACAACCTCCCTCAGTTGTTCAAAGAAATTATAAACTATTTATGTTCATTGGAGCTGCCCTCCTAAGGGTTGGGTAAAAGTCAACACTAATGGAAGCTTCATTTCTCCTAATGCAAGGGTTGGCGGTGTTTTCAGAAATGTCAGTGGGGAATGTCTACTATATTTTCAGTCTCCTACCAGGGCTGAGGACCCTTTGGAAGTTTACGCCCAAGCTATTTATTGGGCAGTGTTTACAGCCAAAAAGTGTAGCTGGAACCAATTAATGGTGGAAATTGACTCCATGACTTTAATCAACATTCTTGAAGGGAGATTATCTACCCCTTGGTATCTGATTTTTTGGATCACTATCATACACACCTTAAGCATGGAGATTAAGTTGTCTTTTTCTCATACATATGGGGAGGGTAACATATCTGCTAATAGGCTTGCTAAGGCTGGACTCCACACTCAGAGTCCCCTCATTAATACTTGTCCCACTCCTCCCTTAAAATTTCTGTTGAAGGCAGATCTTGTTGATCTACCTTTCTTTAGAGTTCTTCCTCTTTAACTTTTGAGAAATACCTTGTTTTTGCCTTCCTTTTTGTATCTCTTTTATTTTAATGAAATAAGAGCCTAGTCTCCTTTTATAATATATATATATATATATATATATATATATATATATATATATATATATATATATATATATATATATATATATATANATATATATATATATATATATATATATATATATATATATATATATATATATATATATATATATATATATATATATCCAAAAGGAGCTGTTAGTGGCTCCTTACATATTAAACTAAAAGCAAGATTACATGACACAAAATGGGGATGGGGGTTAACTCATCACAGAGAAGTCAACACAACTCCCAATTTCCTATCAGCAGCACAAGATAATAAGAAAATAACTTTAGAAAAATAGATAATAATGGCCCTATAATAATAGGGGAACCACACAAAGAGAAGGAGAAATAACACAGAAAAAACCTCAGTTGGTAGTCTCCTTCTCCTTTGATCTTTCTGGTTTGCAATTCTGAAGTGTGGGACTTCAGTCTTATCTCCTATAGTAGGAAATGGAGTGGGGGTGGAGGGTAAGCAGCAACAAATATATCATTAGAGCTTAGACCTTATTTGGCAAGCCAATTAGCAGGTTTGTTTCCTTCCCTGTAAATAAAAGTAAAAGTGATATGAAGCTGGGGGGTTAGTTCTCTAATCTTTTGAATTCAGAAGGGTTGATGTCATGGTGGTTCTTCCTCAGAGCCCAAAAGTTTTAGTATAGCAGTAGAATCCACTTCATTCCATAAACTGTACCAACCAGTCTTGATAGCAAGTGTTATGGCCCAATGAACAACAATAAGTTTAGTTTCAATGACATCAACAACCATTACAGGTGTATAGAAGTACAACAGATAGTTTCTAACATGATTTCTGTAGCTGCCCCCAACACCAGCTCCCATTTTAGCAAAATTTCCATCAGTGTTTATCTTTACAGTATTTCTCTCAGGGGGTTTCCCAAAAACTTTATAAATTTGTATAGGAAAAACCTTTTTTGAGGAGTAAGAGTTTGATATTTTTGGGAACCTTTTGAACTTGATCATCATGTGTAAATAAGTAATACTGTTTCTTATTATCTATTCAGTGCTAGGTATGGTGTCTTCAAACTTTGCCTTATTTCTATGCATCCATATGAACCAAGCTACAATTAAAGGCATTGGAGCATAATTCAACTTGTGCCAATTATCCCAACAGGTATTTAATCTATCCCAAGTTTAGTTATTAACATCAATATTCAGGTGTAACAAAAGTTGATGCCAAAGTTGTTGAACAAAACTACATTAAAGAAAGAGGTGTGGCAAGGATTCCTACTCTTGCAGACATACCCAGTATTAGGAGTGACCCCATATCCTCCTGCAAAAAAAGACATAGAGGGGGATAAAAATTTATTCCAGATAATATCTCCACATGACACGTGCTCCCAACAATAGAGTTTAGAGTAGATATCTTTAGTGAGACTTTGATTAGAGTACGGTTGCCACACAGTTTTATCAGCTTTATTTCTATCAAACTTTATATTGGAAATTTTTGTGAAAAAATGTTCTTATAAAATATTGGACAGTTTAAGGATAGACCAATAGTTCCCTTCCCAATAGTCAGCAACTTTTAGATCATGGTTTGGGGCAGTGGAAATTGGTGACAACCAGTCTTTAGGGCACCACTTATCAAGCCAGAAACTAATGTCCCCTTTTCCCAAATCCCAAAGAAAGAGGTCTTCTGCAATTTGTCTTAACTTTAGCATCTTCACCCATGGAGAGGTCATCTGTTGGCTGATATTCTATAAACAATTCTACAGCTCTTTTCTATCATCTTTAGTACAACTTGCATATATAAATGTAGCAAATCCCATATGGCCATTAATATTAAAGGAGAAGTGAACAAATTGTTGATGGTTAGTTAATATGTTCCAACTGATTTCCTTTCTGTAGAAGACCCAAATTTTGTTGTTGGTATTAGCAAAGTGAGTGAAACTTGAAAATTTTTTAATCAGCTTTTTATAATTTTTGTGAACCATAGGTTCAAGAATGGCTATACACCACAGTTTGTATTTAAAAATAAGGTGAAGAACTCTTTTGAGGAAAATGGGATGAGCCATCCCCCTTATTTTTCAACAATGTAAATTAATCACCGATTGAGGGGGGGATGGAGATGGAGAGATGGTTGTGATCTTGATCTGGTTTTTCCTCTATGAGTTTGAGTTGGAGAACCATTTCTTGCTTTATCTTTGCCTTCTATCTTCATAGAGTTTGTCCCTTGTTGCAATTTTTGAACTTCTATTACATGTTTTTTCTTTCTTTATGCTGTTTGGACTTTCAAATCTTCTTTAAGTGTCAACTTCAAGACAGTAATTATATTATCCTCAGGAACTTTTTCAGCAACTGTTGTATGGTTGAAAACTCCCAAATCAATAGGATTATGGGATGGAGGATTAATCATGAAAATCTCATTTACACATTTCCGATGGATATTAGTGGAGAATCCACTAGATTTCTGTTATAAGGGAAACTAGATAGCTCTCCTAAAGGGTCTTTGATAGAGAGTTAGCAATATTTATTTAGGGGATTCCTTCAATACTGTGAATAATATTTTTCTTGATATTATCAATATGCTTGGACTAATTAGTTTCTTTAGCAATGGCGCCTATGGTCAGTACAAGGAAGGCTCTTGAGTCCTTTTGATCCCTAACAGCATTTCTTTTTTGGGGGGTGTAGTCTGTAACACATCTCCAGTGTGTTACCAAAAATTTTACAATGTTGGCATTAGTATGGTTTTTGCTCCGCTACAATGTCTTGCCAAAATCCTTCAGTGTCTGATTCTATCCATATTCTCTTCAACTCTGAGAGAGTGATGTCTCTTTCCACTTGAATTCTTGCAAGGGCTGGTCTAGCTTTGATATATGTTGGGGTGTCCACTTTCAGTGGTGTGCCTAATGCTCCACCTATATTGAATAGAGAATTTAGTTTAAAAAAAGAAAGGGGGAGGCTAGAAAATTTATACCATAAAGGAACCACAGGGGATTCTTTACTTGGATCAAAATCAGAGGTCCATTTTAATATTTTCATTGTGGTTCCTGCAATAACCACTGATTGCTTTGCAAAAAGCCTTACGTAATCTTCCTCCACAGATAGTTGGATTAGAAGATACCTCCCATCAATTAAAGTAATTCTCCAGTTGCCAATGAACTTTAGAAAATCAAAATAGCTTCTTAAAAGCTCCATTTTTTAGTTCCCAAGAGAAATTTACCCACTAATGTAAAGTTTACCTCTTCCTTGACTGAGGCAATGTCCCTGTCAGAGAAGAAAACAACGGTTTCCCTCTTCTTTAATCGAAGTGGGTAAATACAAGGACAACTTCCTTTCCCAGCTCCTGTGTCACAAAATTCCTGAGGGAAAGCAAGTTTATCATAATCTTGTAATGCATCATTAGTCCTGCCAATAAGTCTTGCATATGTTGTTTTGGTCCATTGAGAGTTAGTAGAGATATCAATATGTGGGTCCATGGTGAGACACACCAAAAGGAAGTGATAGACTCCCAATTGTAGTAGTCTAAACCAGTAAAGACTGCTGTAATAAGAATCCAAGTCAACAAGGAAAAGATACTGCTTAAAACCAAAAGCAGGGAGTAGATGTCAAAAATTTGAGAGTCCTCAACAAAATATAGAGGTAATAAAAATAAGTAAAGCCTAACTTAGTTAGGCATCAAGAAACTAGACCAGCAATCAAAGAAATGTATGAATAAATCTCCCCACATGTTCCAAGTGAGCAGACAGAGAGCTTACTCAATGGAACAGTAATACTTTTGAAACTCCTAACCTGGGAGAATTTAAGTGAGGAGATGAACCACCAATGTGAGGGCCAAGTAAAGGAGAGTACTCAACTGCTTCCGTCTTGAGTTTCTATCCACAGCTAGCTACCACCAGTATTCATCCCGCTAGAAATCCTAGTAGTGCACCTTCTCCAACTGCCACCAAAATGAATATATATATATATATATGTAGGAAGGAGTTTTATTCGACTCCCTACATGTTGAACATTAAAAGTTGTACAAAAGTTTTAAAGGAGGGGTCCTTATACAAAAGGAGAGAGCCCAATCCTCAAAAAAGCCTACAAAAGTGTAATACAACTAAATAAAGAGAAAATGGGAGAAGCCCCAGGAAACTAAAGCTCTTTGAGTTGACTAGGCTTGAATCTGAGGTAAGGAGTCTCCATCTTATCACCATGAAGTAGGAGGGCAAGAGGAGTGTGAGTCCTTGTATCAACTGAAATGGAGTTAGCATAAATTCCTTTTGTGGCAATCCAATTTGCAGGTTGGTTTCCTTCTCTGTAAATGAAAGACATTTGTACTGTAAACTTTTTGTAAAGTTTGTCAATTTTCTGTTTCCATTGCATATGGTGCCAAGAGGATAGCTGCTCTGTGGTAAGTAAGGTGATCAGCTGTAAAGAGTCTACCTCAATCCACAATTTATGCCATCTATCTTTCTGTCCAAAGGTAAGGGCCCAGTAAACAGCAATGAGCTCAGCTTCAAGAGCATCATTGGCCACTGTAGAAGCATGAAAGAATAACATACAAATTCTGGACGAATTTTTGAAACCCCCCCCACCCTTGCACCCCATTTAGAGAAGCTTCCATCAGTGTAAATTTTCCTGACTTGAAAATCAGGAGGTTGTCAAGTGACAGTCTCAATTTTGTTGTGACTATTGATAACACTGGTCTGAGGCAGGCTGATGTTAGGGAAGTACTTGAGCTGGATCAGCTTGTTTAAATAAGAAACACAGTTCCTAGTCACTTTGTTGTGTTGAATAATCTTGTCTTCTGGTTTGCTGCTGTTCCTACACATCCCTAAGAATCAGGCCACAATAAAAGGAATAGACTCCCCTTGTTTACTTTTCCAGCTATGTCATCCATCTTTGAGGCTAGACCAATCCTTATCCAAGTTCTCACCTTTAATCTTAGTTAGGAGTTCTTTCCATACCTCTTGAGCAAAATCATAAATGAAAAACAGGCGGTAATTATTCTCTTCAGATTTCAGACAGATATATATATATATATATTTGGTGAAGGAGCATTATTCGGCTCCTTGCATGTTGATCCAAAAGAAAACAAATACAAGAATTGGAAGGGGTCCCCTATCTAAATACCAAAATACACACATAACTCACTCATAAGGGTGACCCATCCACAAACAGACTCAACTTAAACAGAAGGGATAAAACAAAACATTGTGTATATATATATATATATATATATATATATATATATATATATATATACAAGACAGCCTCGTAGGAACACTCAACATCTGAACACCCAACAGCAAGAGGACCACAATTTCAACAAGAGGACATGACATTTTATGGCCACAACCATAATCCCAGCATTCATTTTTGCACTATAAGGAAAGGAATTTGAAGCTTGTCCCCCTAAGTTAGTAAATGTAGGGAGGGGGAGAGGGTTGTGGACAGCTCAGGATGATCAGCATTAGCACCTTCCATAGCTAGGAAATTTGCAGGTCTATTAGCTTCCCTATACACAAATGAAAAATGGATCTTACTTTCAGTGCTGAGCTTTTTAATTTAGTGGATCCATTGATTGATATGCCAAGAGGAAGACATCTTAGAATTGAATAACTCCACCAGCAGGAAGGTGTCCACTTCGGCAACAATCCACTGCCAATTGTTCTTTTTAGCAAAATTTAAAGCCCAGAATAGGGTAGCAGCTTCAGTTTATAAAGCATCATCAGCTATATAAGGGGCCTTGTAGAACAACAAAGTCTTCCCTTTGTGGTCTCTAAAAATTCCCCCAATACTTGCTCTCTTGTTTGTGTAGCTTCCATGAGTGTTAATTTTAATGAAAGGATAAGGTGGTCTCTCCCATCTCACCTTGATAATTTTAATGTGATTAGCATCCATGTAAGTTGTGGTCTGCAGGATCTTGGGGAACTTCCTCCAGTGTATAAGCTTGTTTAGGTAAGCCCAGCAATTGAACATCACCCAAGTAGCACTGGCCTCCCTATCCTCATGTTTGGCCATGTTTCTAGCCATCCAAATTAACCAAGCAACAATGAAAGGAATTGGCATGAGGTTTATCCCTTTCCAGTCTTTAGTGCATCCTGTAATGTTATCCCAACCAATGTTAATCAGATTGATGTTTATTTCGGAAGTTAATTTACTCCAAACCTCCTTGGCAAAGTTGCACCTAAAGAATAAATGATCCCTTGTGTCCTGATCTAGCTTGCATAGATGGCATCTAGAAGGACCTTTCAGGCCTTTACGTTTTAGAATATCATCAGTGGGAAGAAGGTTATTGATAACTCTCCAAGAAAAGAACATTATGGAGGGGGTGAGGTGTTTTTGGCAAGAGGAAATATTCCACTGGCAAGTGTCCCAGTAGTACAAGTAATTCTGGATATCTTTTGAGATACTAGCTCTAGTCTTGTTCAGCAAGTTGAGCTTGTCTTTCTTTTTTCTATCAAATTGGATAGTAGAGATGTAGCTAGCTGACTCTTCCTTCAGTAAGCCCCTCAAGAAGTCCTCAGACCAACCATTTCCAACCCAGTAGTCTTTGACAAATAAATCCCCCTTATTTTCATCCTGCAAAGGTTCCAAACAGTCATTAGAACACCAGTTGTCTTTCCAAAAATTAATATTCCCTTGTCCCAACTCCCATCTAAGCAGCTTATCAATGTCTTCTCTCGCCTTGAGCATTTGAACCCAAATTCTGGATTCTCCCACCTTCCTAGTGACCTCCCCATGGTGGACAGACTTGCAGTATTTGGCCTGCATGAAATTGGCCCATAAGCTTTCATTTTGTATGAATTTAATCCACAGCTTAAACACGCTAATGTGTTGCATCTGGTGCAAGCCTTTAAAACCTAAACCACCAGCCTCCCATGGTTTAGCCACTTTTTTCCAACTAGCCCAAGCCACTTGTTTTCTGTTCCCAGCCCACAAAATTTTGTTGAAGGTTCTTTCCAGTAGCAAAGATGTACTTCTTTTCATTGTAGCCAGTTGGAGTGCATACAAGGGAATAGAGGTGAGAATGCTCTTCAGTAGGGTGATCCTACCACTACTGGACAAAAAGAAGTTAGACCACCCCTGAATAGTGGAGGTTATCTTATCAATAACCTCATCAAATTGGATCATTTTTTTCTTCCTCTGGTAAGGTGAATCCCCAAATATTTGAAGGGGAGGCTCAAGCTAGAGAAACTAGTGTAAGAATGCATCCATTACTTGGTTGGTAGAGAAACTTTTTTGTTAATCAGAATCTCACATTTGTCCTTGTTTACCTTTAGCACAGACACCTGTTGGAAGTGTTGAAGACATTCCATAATGCACTTGGTAGCAGGCTTAGAAGCCCTAGTGAACAGCAGGATGTCATCAGCATAGATCAGATGGCTGATGTCCATCCTAGCTCTATTGTGATAAGAGTTAAAGCTTTTCCTATTCTCCTTGCA
>NEWO01000793.1:0-35832 GCA_003013225.1 Phalaenopsis aphrodite | reverse complement strand
ATATATATATATATATATATATATATATGGTGAAAGGAGTTGCTTATGACTCCCTACATGTTGAAGTAAAAAGGACTAGTACAAACATCAGAGAGGGGCCTGGGGACTTCACTATTTGGTTAAATACAGGAACCCAGGAAATCCCCCAAAACATTTAGCTGTCACCCTCAAAAAAGAAAAATTACAATGACTCAACTGAAGGAAATATGTGTGAGATTGCATCTACCGCCACATTAATCATTTATCTTTGTAGACCATTCTGATGTGAGGGACATTTAGAATATCTCCTTGCAATAGATAAAAGAGAGCAGTTGGAGGGTTGACAGCAACTTCAGTCTCATTAGAGTGTGATCCAGGTTGGGCCAACCAGTTTGCAGGTTGGTTACCTTCCCTATAGATGAAAGTGAATTGAATTTGTATCTTTCTAGTGAGATCTCTGATTTTACTTATCCAGTAAGAGTAGTGTCAGGGAGTCTCCTCCTCCTTATTTAAAAGGGGAATAATCACAGCAGAATCCACTTCCAACCAAATTCTATTCCAATTAGCTTTAGTGGCAAGGTTGATTGCCCAATATAAAGCAATGAGTTCAGTTTCAATGGCATCATTGGACAGGACTGGGGTATGAAAGTATAGCAAGCACATACCCAAATGATTTTTATATATACGTCTTACACCAGCTCCATTTTTAGTAAAGCTTCCATCAGTGTTAATCTTCACAATAGGATGATTTGGGGTTTTCCAGTAGACTCTAATGACTTCAATAAGATCAGACTTAATGGATGTACAGGAGTTAGAAATGTTAGGAAATCCTTTCAAATTAAACATCTTATGCAAGTAAGTTACACAATTTTTGGCAGTAATCCCCACATTTGGATTTGCATCTTCAAATTTGACCTTGTTTCTTTCCATCCAGATGAACCAAGCAATGGTGAAAGGGATGGTAGCATACTTTCTTATCTTCCAGTGCCACCAGCAATTAACCAACCTATCCCAAGTGAGCTCTTTCTGATCAATTGCAACTGATTTAGGAATTGTTTCCATACTTGTTGAGCAAAGTCACATTCAAAGAATAAATGATTCAGTGATACATATATACATATATATATATATATATATATATATATATATATATAAGACAAACTATTGAAAATCTTTTTATTTGGGCTTTAGGAAAAGGGGATATAAGTTTTTGGCCTGATAATTCGTGCCCTAAAGATTGGTTGTCTCCTATTAGTAGTGTCCCTAACACTAATCTCAAGGTTGCTGAATGATGGGTAGATGAAGACTGGTCTTTACTTAAGCAGTCAAATATTCTCCAAGTCAACTTAGTCACAAAAATTACTAGCATTAAAAATGATAGAAGAAAGCCTGATAAAATTGTTTGGCAGTCATTCTCCAATGAAAGTTTTACCAAAGCTATTAACTCCAAAATCTTTCAATGGGAGCACATATCCTAGGGCACTATCATTTGGAAAAAAATTTCTATCCCCTTTAATATCCATTTTCTATTGAAGGGCATTTCATAAACTACTTCCTACTGATGACAACCTTAAACTAAAAGGATTAAGGGGTCCTTCTAAATGCAAGCTTTGTCTACATGAGGAGGAATCACTGCCTCACCTCTTTCTTGAATGCAATTTTGCCCAACTTATATGGCACCAACTGCTGTCACACATAGATAATAAAATCTTTACTTGGGACAAACTTACCACCTACTGGTACACATGTCATAAGAGGAATTATGCTTCTATACCCCTTATTGTTGGTTGGTTTATATAAATGTAGAGAAAAAAGGCTAAGTTTGAAGATGGTATACAAAAAACTAAAAAGATCATTAGAAACAACATTTCTTATGTACACAAGATAATTATATTCAAAAGATTTTCTAACATTTCCAACTCTTACTCATTAGGATAGTCTGACCAGACTCAAGTCTACAGGGTTTACTGGAAACCCCCAAATTATAATACTGTTAAGATAAAAACAGATGGAAGCTTCAATAATTCAGGAGCAGGTGTGGGGGGTATCTATAGAAATAACTTGGGAAAATTTTTACTACACTTTTATATTCTTGTTATGGCTGTTGATGCACTTGAAAGTGAACTTGTTTCTGTTTATTGGGCCCTAAAGATTACCAAAATGACTAGCTGGTAAAATTTATGGTTAGAAGTAGATTCTACCAGAGTGATTAATATGTAAAATTACGACGAGCATGGACCTTGGCATCTTACATATTGGATCTAAAAAATTAAAGACCTAACCTTACAGCTCAAGGTGCACTACACTTTCATATATAGGGAGGGAAACCAGCCTTCAAATTGGCTAGCTAAACATGGTTATAACTTAAAAGATTTCTCTGTTGCTGTTACCCCTCCCCACACCCTTCAGTTTTTATTGCAGGGAGACTTGATTGAAGTCCCACATTTCAGAATTGCTAATCAAGATTAATGAAGACTTCTTTGCTTCATTTGATGTTCCAACTGCCCCTCTTTTCTTGTGTTGCTCCCCCATGTTGTTTGGGGGTTTTACTGAATTTGAATTTGCTGCCTTAAGTAGGCAAATTGTTGTTTTGGTTAGTTTTTGGGAGGACTGATGATTCCTGTATTGAATCAACATGTTCTCCAGCTGATTTCCCTTTTGTAATCTCCTCATTAGTCTAACATGTAGGGAGACAATAGTATCTCCTTAAACCAATATATATATATATACCACGATGGTGGCAGCTGGACCTAGCTGTGCTCTACTAGGGTTTTGGCTGTGTGGAGCTACTTAGAGGTGCTGTGGAGCTGGGTGAAGAAGCTAGCTTTCTCTTCAAGGAGTCCTTGTGATTTGTGGTGTTGGTTTAGGTGTTTCCCAGGGAGACCACTTTTGAACCTTGTTACTGTTCTATTGCCATACTTAAGTTGCTGATGTTCTCTACGTTACCTGTTTGGGGTTTTAGCTTTGGACTGGCTTGGTCTTTTCATCCTTTTATTGGTCTTCCTGCTTTTTGCTCTGCTTGAGTTTTGGGTTTCTGCTGTTGTTTTCTCACGCTTACTGAGTTTTGGTTTTTTGTTGTTTGGGGTTTTTCTAATCTCTAGGTTTTTCCCGTTGGTTTTTGTCTGGTGTCCTCAATGGCCTTCCCCATTAATGTGGATACCAATGCCCAATGGATCAAGGATAATTCTGTTGAAGTTGTTGGAAGTGGTTTTGGTACCAAAATCCTTTGATTGTTTGGTTTTCCCTCAATTTCTTCATGATGCTGCTGCTGCTGGGAGGGGGCTTTGCCCTTTTGTTAATCCCTTAGGATTGAAGGAAGGGGAACCTGCCATCATCTTCTCTCCTCAGGAAATCAATGCGCTTAATGAAACAGTTAAGTTTACTCTAGTTGGCAAATTTCAATATGGTCACCCTAAGATGGACTTGGTAAGGAAGTTTTTTAAGGATTTGAAATTGACTAGAGCTTGGAGGCTGGGTTTAATAGATGGAAGGCACCTATTAATTTCTTTATTTAATGAAGAAGATTATGTAAGGGTTTTTGCAAAACAAACTCTGATCATTAATGGAGTTCCAATGAAATTATTGAAGTGGACATATGAGTTTGATCCTACAAAGGAACCTCCTGTAGTTCCAATGTGGTTCCAATTTCCTAACCTACCTATTCAGTATTTTCATAAAAATGTACTGTTCAGCATCAGTAGAGTACTTTGTTTCCCCCTAAAAATTGATGCTCCTACTTTTAATGTGGCTAGAACAGTTGGTGCTAGAGTTTTGGTAGAGAGGAACATTACCTTGCCTGTTATTGAAAGGGTGTGGATTGGAACTACTGAAGAAGGAATCTGGCAGAAAATTGTTGTGGAACAAAAACATGTATATAACCAACATTTTGAAATATTTGGACATAATGTGGAAAGGTGCTATAGACTACATCACCCACCTAAAAGAAGAATTTTGGGGATAGAATTACTACTTCCAGGCCAGCAGAGAAAGCTGTAATTGATGTGGCTGTTGATGCTACTGCTGTTGATGCTGATAATATAATTGGGATTGTGCCCAATAGTAATGCTGGGGAGTAGTAGGAAACTATATGTATTAATTATAATTTGAGGGGAAATGTAATACAAGATGACAACTTACTAAGCATTAACCCAACTAGGGTTGAAGAGCATACAATTAACAGTTTGAGTGATGTATTAACTTAAGATTGGTAAGTTCAAAGAAGTAATAAGAAGAAAAAAGCCAAGTCTAATTTTAAACAGCCTATGGAGGGCCCATCTGCTAGGGATCACCATCCTAGGACTAGGGGGAAAAGGAGGACCTTATTTCAATGATAGCGTTCCTAGTTTGGAATATTAGGGGTATTGCTCACCCCTCTTCTCTCAAGAGATTAAAAAATCCGGTGAGAGTTCATAAAGTGTGGCGTTTTACCATTCTAGAACCATTGGTTACTAAAAATTCCAAAAAAATTCAGAAAAAGTTCCCTCAATTTGATCATTTCTCTAATTCTAGCAACAAAATTTGGCTCTTTGCTATAACTAAACTTCAGTGGTCTGTTTTGTTAATTCATTCCCAGTTTATTCACATCCAATTCTATATTGGAGCTCAAGTTGGCTATGCCACCTTCATTTATGCCAGTAGTCTTGCTAATAATCAAGCCACCTTATGGACTTATTTAACTCAAGTTGGACAATCTGTGAAGTCCTTTTAGATTTTGGGGGCTGACCTAAACTGTATTTCCTCTCTTAATGAAAGAAGAGGTGGTAGACTACCTACTATTTTTACAATGAATAGATTCAATAATTTTATTTCTGAGGCTGATTTGTTTGATTTGGGGTATCACGGTCCAGATTTCACTTGGAGTAGGGGTTCCATGTGGGAAAGGCTGGACATAATGCGAGGTAACTCTAAATGGGTTCAAACCTTCCCCTTTACTATCATTTCTCATTTGGCTATGGCAGGTTCTAACCACAGGACTCTTCCGTGTACAATTCAAAATGCTGAAAAGCCAAATAAAGTTTCATTCAGATTCCAAAACATGTGGACTCTACATCCTTAATTTGTTGAAGAAGTTGATAAGGTTTGGAGGTTTGAAGGAGATACTAGTATATGGAATAAACTGTGGAATCTCCAAAAGAAGGTAGCAGTACATATGAAGAAGTGGAATTGGGACACTATTGGCAATATAAATGAGAACTTGACTAATGCCCAAAGTAAAGTTCTTAACATGGAAAAGAGTTTTTAAATGGGTTTGAATTCTGAAGCTGGCCTTCATAGAGCCAGTGAAGAGCTGTTAATGCAAATCAACTATACTGAATGTTTTCTTCTGTCACCAGATTTATTGAAGGAGATAGAAACACAAGTTATTACCATGCTTGTATTAACTTTAGAAGGATAAATATAATGATTTTATCTATCCAGGACTCTGATGGTAAGTTATTGACAGATGCTGAGAATAATGCCCTAGATGCTGTAAAATACTTCCAAAATATCTTTAAGGATCAGTCTACTGCTAGAGCTCAAATCAAGATGGAACTCTTCTCTCATTGCAATAAATATGTCCAAAGTTTGGATCTAAATACTATTCATATGGATGGAGAAATTAAAGCTGCCTTGGACTCTATAGATGACCATAAGCTGGTTGGCCCTTATGGCTTCACTGCAAAATTTTATAAGGCTACTTAGAATATCATCTGTGGGGAGTTTATTGATGCTGCACAAATCCTCTTTAAAGGTATTGATCCCCCTAGATACTTTATAGCTTCCACTATAACTTTGATTACCAAAAATTTCACCAGGGTAGGGCGGGGTGATTTCAGACCTATCAGCCTAACAAATGTCATTTCTGAGAATATTGCTCAAGATGCTGTAAAATATTTCCAAAATATCTTTAAGGATCAGTCTACTGCTAGAGCTCAAATCAAGATGGAACTCTTCTGTGATTGCAATGAATATGTCAAAAGTTTGGATGTAAATATTATTCCTATGGATGGAGAAATTAAAGCTGCCTTGGACTCTATAGATGACCATAAGGTGGTTGGTCCTAATGGCTTCACTACAAAATTTAATAAGGCTACATGGAATATCATCTGTGTGGAGTTTGTTCATGTTGCACAAAGCTTCTTTAAATGTATTGATATCCATAGATACTTTACAGGTTCCACTATAACTTTGATTCTCAAAAATTCCAATAGGGTAAGGTGGGGTGATTTCAAACCTATCAGCCTAACAAATGTCATTTCTAAAGTAATCAGCATTCTAATTAGCAACAAGTATCAACCTCACCTTCAGCAGCTTATCATCAATAATCAGGTGGCATTTGTGAAAGGCAGACAAATTTTTTATAACATTTTATTGGAACAGGAGCTGTTGCTGGACCTTGAGAGAAAATATAGAGGCAACAATCTCATTCTAAAATTAGATATCCAAAAGGCATATGATACTATTAACTGGAATTTTATCTTGGCTACCTTAAATTCTAGGGGTTTCTCTGGGGCCTTTATCAATCTGATAAGAAGATGGCTTTTTTGTAACAACCACTCTATCTTAATAAATGACAAGAGCCAAGGTTTCCTCAATGCTTCTAAGGGAATTAAATAAAGAGATCCTTTATCACCAACTATCTTTATTCTTACTATGGATTATCTTTTTAGGCTTCTAAATCAAATGTTTGTCTCCTCTCCTCATTGGGCCTATCAACATAGATCCAACATTGGTGTGAGTCATTTGTCCTATGCAGATGATATTATTATTTTCTCTAAGGCTTCCAATACTGCTGTGAAGTCTCTTTATCAAGGACTTAACACTTCCAAAAAACATCTGGTATGCATCTTAACAAACAAAATTTTCAATTTTTTACTAACTCACACACTCTTCAATAGATTAAGCAATGGATTGCATAGAACTATGGGTTCAGCATGGCTTCTCTACCAATCAACTATCTTGGTGTCCAATTAATTAAAGGGAGAACCAAGCAAACTCAATTCAATGGCGTTATTGATCAAATTGAGAAACAACTGCAATGTTGGACCAATTACTTCCTCTCAAATGGAGGTAGGATCACCCCCCTAAAAAGCATCTTAACTTCCATCCCTTCCTACGCTCTTCAGATGTTCATCATGAAGAAGGGGACTCAAATAAGGCTAGGCAAAATTTTTAACAAATTTCTGTGGGCTGCACAGAAGAAACAGTTTAATTGGTTAGCTTGGCAAAAACTGTGTAAGCCTTTACATGCAGTAGCTCAGTGTCATCAATCTTTGTAAACTATGGATAAAGTTTAGAGCCCAAGATAATCTATGAGCAAAGTTTATGAAGGGGAAGTACTGCAGGGTAGTACATCCTAACCACGCTAAGAAGAAAGTGGGTGATTCCAGGCTGTGGACTAAACTATTGGAGATCAGACATCAAGTTGAGGATCTATTTATTTGGGAGCTTAGAGAAGGACAAATTAATTTCTGGCTAGACAATTGGGTTTGGAATGGGGAGAGACTACACACCTCCAATCCAAACTCTCTAACAAAGGTGAAGGAATTCTAGACTGAAAATCAATGGAATTCCAATCTGTTGGCTACCATCTTAACTGAAGAGCAAATGTATAGGGTTAAGAAAACTAAAATCAATCCTGCACAAAAAGATAGAGTCATTACTAGACAGGCTTCCTGACAAAAAATGTCTGCTTATATTTTTCAACAATTATATCAATGGCAACCTGTCATGTGGGGGAAAATTATTTGGGGAAAGTGGTTAACACCTTCCATGCCTTTTTTCTACTGGAGGCTTTGGAAATCCTTACTACCTAGTGATGATATATTGAAGATGAAAGGACTTAAGGGACCCTCATGCTGCTGGCTGTGTAGTAAGGCTGAAGAAAGTTTGGAACATTTGTTCTTTTCTTGCATTTTTTCCCAAAGAGTTTGTACTGATCTGTTAAATCATCTCAACATTGATACTCTGAAAGTCAGATGGCAATACTTTTCAGGGTGTTGGAAGGAATGGTTGGATGCTAAGTTGATAATCATTCCATGTGTTGTGGCTTGGTTCATCTGGATGTGTAGAAACCAAGTATGACAACATCGAACCTATGGGAATGGCTGTGGTTTTGAATTACACTTCATATTTGCAAAACCTTATAAAATATTAGAATTTTCCAAAGTTTTTCTAGAATTGGGTGTTTAATGGGAAAAATATGAAGTTTAGCATGCCAACTTTGGTCCTCTGGACCCCCTTCTAAAGGGTGGCTGAAGGCCAATATAGATGGAAGTTTCTCTAAGGAGGTTGCTGGTGTGGGCGGAATCATTTAGAACTCTCAAAAGAAGTGCATTTTTTACTTTTCCTCTCCAACTTGGGCTAATGATGCACTTGGAACTTAGATGATATCCATTTACTGGGCTATCTGCTTTGTCAATCAATGCAACATCACAAAATTGGTGGTAGAGTCTGATTCCATTTGATGTATCAGAATACTAAAACATGAAGAAGCTGCCCCATGAAATATTGTTAGGTGGACTAAAAATATCAAGAGGATGTTGATCAATGTTGAAGTGAATTTCTAGCACATCCTTAGGGAAGGCAACAATCCAACATATAGTTTCGAAGTAAGGGGGAAGGATACAGAAGAGATTGTTGTAGGGATTATACCTCCTTCTCATTTAGCTCTCCTTCTACATGGGGACAGTTTATCCATTCCTTATCTTCATTGTAGGGATTGATTATATATATGCATTGGAATAAATACATAGATAAATATATATACTTCATATAACTTTTGTGAGCATTTCTATAGACTAATTTGGATAGGTGAGATGGGAGTGGTTTGAGTGGTCTAACCACTCATTTTGTAATCCAGTTTTCAGCTTAACATGTAAGGAGCCATAGATAGCTCATTCTTTCAATATATATATATATATATATATATATATATATATATATATATATATATATATATATATATATATATATATATATATATATATATATANTATATATATATATATATATATATATATATATATATATATATATATATATATATATATATATATATATATATATATATATATATTATTTTGTTGTTTAACAAGTGTTTCTATGTATTAGAAGATAATAATAGTTTCGAATCTTACACAATTTTGTATATCATAAATTTAGACAAATATTAGTATTACAAGAAAATTTGGAATTGAATTGAAAAAAAAAATTAAAAGATGTGATTTTGGCCTCTAGTGTCGATAGTGCTAGAAATCGCCTAATGGACCATGTCACCTACAACACCATCAGGAGTGCTGACGGAGTCCCAAGGAGTTTTGCGCATGCAGAGCAAATTCAATAGACTTTGGTAGGATTTTTCTCCTAAATTACAACTGAGAGGTTCTTTTAATGGCCTAAAAACTGCCTTAGATGCCAGAAACTTCCTAATTTCGAATTCCATGGCTTCCTATTCCAAAATTACTTCAAGTTATGAAGTTTTTAATATTAGGAAGTTTATCAATTTTGACGTGCAAAGATTATACGACAAAGTAATTAAAAAATAGAGACTTATCAAAGAGAGGGGCTTTGTCAATCATGGATTGAGTACTCTAAGTTCACATATTGAGCAAATCATTCTACAAAGGCGTTGGGAAGTTTTGTGCTACACCATCGCTACAGTTGTTGTACTAGTGACAAAGGAATTCTATGCTAACTTACATTGAATTACCCAAGGAGTCATCTTCGTTCGAGATAAAGTTGTATCATTTAATCTAACTCAAATTAGTGATTTGTATATGATTGAAAACATTCCAATAGGTCAATATACAAATTTTATCCCAACGAGAGATATGATGAAAGATGTATATAATTTTCTGAAAGATGAAAAAGATAATTGAGAAATCAGAGATGAGGGATACATTAGTTTCTTTGGTTCACTGCTTAATCTAATATCAAAACAATGACATTTCTTCATATCTGTAAAATTACTCTTTACCATGAATATTTGTAGTGTTTCAAGAGAAAGTGTCACTTTAAACTATTGCATTCAAATGGAAAACTCATTGATGTGGGATCAATTATTTTAAATTTTTTTATGAATTAGCCAATAAATGGAGTGGGGCATCCTTCCACAATTTTCCTACTTTGTAGTCAATCTCAAGTTCCATGTGAAAGTTGGGAGAAAGTTTTATTACCTTGGGTGCCCAAGATTCCTATTGATGATAATTATATTGGGAATGGAAATGAAGCATTAGATATCATTTTAGATCATTTATCACATGCTTCAACATCATTGGTGCCACAAAAAATAGGAGGTTTAATAGCTTTGGAGAAGAAAATGAAGAAAATAGAAAGAGAACATCATAGTATTACGAATGCAATAGGAAATCTTTACTACCTTTTGATTAACTAGATTGGAAGATGAAGGAGAACATTGATCATACTGGAACAATAGCAGTAGATTGGTGCAGAAGTTCAAGAAAAATGGATAGATCAATAAAATTTTGACTGATCAATTCTTGTACCAACCCTTCTACAATTTTTATGCCCATTTCCAGTCTATGGGAGATATTAGAGGAGGAGAAAGTACTGAAGATGAGGCAGAATAATTGAAGAAGTTGAACTCTCTAATTTTTTAAAATACTTCTATTTTTAATGTAATTGTGTGGATTTGATTTACTTTACTTTGCTTTAGAACTCTATTTACTTTGATTGTGCATAGTTTTGTGTCAGCGTTCTAGTGTTGTGGCTTGACTTCAACGCTGAATTATAATTTAGTTTGCTTTAAGCATGTGAAAGTGTGATTAGAAAAATGTATTTATATAAAGTGTATTTTCATATATAAAACTTAGTTTGGTGTTGTTTGTAAAAATACTTGTTTGTGAATTTTTTTAAGATGAAAATTAGTGTTTAAAAAGGCTAAACAGACTTTTGAGTAAATTGAAAGAAAATTGAAACTTACGAAAATAGAAAAATCAATTTTTGGCCATTAGCACCGACAGCATGGGCACCGATAGCGCCCTCGACCCAAAAACCACCCAGACAACTTAAAAATTCGTTATTTGCACAGTAAAATTCCATTTTTACCCTTTGAGTCACCTTAAACCTCTAGTTTTTGCACCTAGGGTATGCTATTACTCGTATTTGAGGTGTTTTTAAGGCAAACAAGGTTTGGATTTCATCTTCTCTAGGCAAGAGCTACACTTTGAACTCAAAATTTTTTATCTTCACCGAGGATTTATCTTACATTACCGAGATCCAAAATTTTGAAATTTTTTTGCAAGATTTGAGAAAATCCTTAGGTGAAGAACTCTTACTTAGTAGATTTAAGTTTAAAACGTTCCACATTGTGATCTTCAGAATTTTTGGAAATTTATTTGGATTTTATCAAATTTTCTTAGATTTACCATGGCACCAAGAATGAGCAAAGGGAAGAGAAAGGTAGATTTTGATGATCAAAAGTTTGTCAATTACAAAGCCAACATTTGTTTCAATAGTCTACTTACAACTAAAAAAGTGATTCTAGATTGACGATTTAAAAATCTGTGTGGAGAAGTTGAAAGAATAATCAATGCTCGATAATGAAAATTTTTTTGTTACTTTACTATCGAGGCTATTATTGATTTAGGGATGGAGTTCTATGCCAATTTTAAGGAGACTTCTAAAGACTATGTGTTTGTTCGTGGAAAAATGATGGATTTTACTCCAAGGAAAATTAATGAATTTTATCAGTTAGAAGATGTGTATAGCTGACAATACAAATCATTTTTTTGCTATAAATGAGGCCCTTAATGAAGTTATTTTGTTTCTTACTGATGGAAGAGTAGCTTGGAAAGTGAAGAATGGTGTTAAGGTAAACTTTCCTCTTTCTATGTTAAATGTAGTATCTAAGCCCTGAAACTAATTTATCTCTGGTAGAATGACACCAAAAAATCATCGTAGTGACGTTACAATGCTCTATCATTTATAGAAACATAAAACTTATCGCTTTTGGAGAGACTACTATTGGTTTAGCACACCCTGCCCTAATCTTCACACTATGTGAACAAGGAGGAGTTGATTTTATGATGGAGGAGGAGAGGATTGAACCTCTAAAACTTATTGGGCCTACCAATATTAAGACTTATGAATCTCATGTTGGTTGGAGATCTGGAAGTAGGACGAGGAATGTTCCTGCTACTTGAAGTACTACTTCTAGAACACCTACTATCCAGGAACTTATGGAGCAGATGATGATCCAACAAGGAGATATCTTGAGAATAGAGAGTAGAATGGAAAATATGGAGACTAAAAATGAACAAAATGATTATTTTACAAGATAGAAGTTTGAATATGATGCTACTTATGATGATCTAGTGGTCAGATACATGAGGGATGATCACTCAGTTCAATTTCCTACTCACCCTATTCCCTATATCAACAGAAGAACTTGGATGTGGAAAAAGAAGAAGAAGATGATGATTGGTGATGCTTTAGTAAGATTTTTGTTTATTTTGTTTTTTGTTGTACTTTATTCTTGAGACTGTCTATTTGTAGATTGTGACACTTAATTTTAAATGTTATGTTGTGTTGTAAACAATAAATTTGTGAGACTGTTTTAACATTGGCAACCATTTTAGTACGATTGCTAGTTTTTAGCATTTTATTGGATGTATTTGTAGCTAACTCTTTCTCAGCAAATTTTTATATGTATTATGTGTTATTTAATGTTTTAAGCCTTGTAGCTTTTCATATTAGTACTTGCAATATTTCAGAGTTAAGTTTCAAATCAAAACCTTCAACATGTTAATCTTTCCTTTATCTATTAAATATTCTCTTTCACCCTTTATTTTTTCAGTTTTTCATGCAAAATCTTGTAAAAATTTATGTTTTGGGGAGAAAGAAAAATTCCTTTTTAAAGAAAAGAAACTTAATTTTATTTGTCTTTAGTTACCTATATTTTCAAAATAATTTAAAATTTAACTTGACCTTTAGTATTAGAGGGTAACTTTAGATAACTATGATTAGTTTTATAAATATATAATAAACTTAAGTAAAAATTTTCAATAATAAAGGTTAATTTTAAAGATTAAGATATTTGGTATGATAAAATAAGGCTATGTTTTTCTATTTTAAGTAATGAATTTGTATTTTTAAAATAATAAAAACTAAAGAAATTCATGTAAGAATAGAAGAATAAAACTTTATGAAAAATCATTAAGGCTAATATAAATTTATAAAGTGAAGGAATGTGAAAAGTTTTTAACTTTAAGAAGAGGATAGTGAAGTTCAAAATCATTAAAGGCTATCTAGATATAGTAATCCTCACATAAAAAAGAGAAAAGAAAAGAAAACAAAAAGGATAGAAAATGATCCTGAAAAGAAAAGAAAAGAAAAAGAAAAAAAAAGAAAAAAAGATGTGAGGAGAAGCTTGAGAAGATGCCTAATTAAAAATTTGCTTCACTTAAATCAACTTAAAGAAGGAGGCTTGACTACATTTTCTAAACTTATATTTAAGTATTAGCATATTTACTTATAAGGTTTCATGAAAGTTTTTTTCATATGGATATTCTAATTGTCTTTAATATGAAAAATTTGCAACATTCCTTTAATGAATAGATAATAAAAAATCTTAGACTTGACTGCTATAAATTCTTTTACCCTTACTGTTACTTGGAGTTATTTTATCTTATGTAGTTAAAATGTTACTTGAGTTTGGGGGATTTTGATACACCAAAATATATGCATCTTTAGACCCATATCTTATTCTCATTTATGGTGATACTGCACTTTAATGGAAGATATTTTTTATGTTTTATTGAAGGTTGTTAATTTTTAGGACCTAAAGCAAAAAGGAAGCAAAAAAGATGAAATTTGGAGTGAAAATGAAGATTTTGAGAAATTTTTCAGCACCGATGGTGCCAGACTGGGCATCAAAAACACTATTTGATTGAGAATGTGAATTTAATTAAATGACCACTGGCATCGATGGCACCATAATGGGCGTCGATGGCCCCAGTTTTGGTGCAGACCCTATTTCTAGAAGATTCAACAAATTAAGACACTTTTTAAAGAGTTTTTGTATGCACCTATTGGAGAACAAACTGTAAGCTTTATTTAGAGCCAAAATTGATCTAGAAAAGATCCCCATTTGCACCTCTTTGCGCTCCTCATTTCCACTTTACATCCTTCCACGCCGTTCCACATCATTGGTCATTTAATTTCTTTATAGTGTTGAGTTTTTGTGGTGATTTTAAGTGCAAATTCTTCTCTAGAAATTTTTGGAGAGGGAGAGAAGTGAGAGATATCTTCTTTGTACATTTCCTAACAGAGGCTACAAAGGATTTGCTTTTAGAAAGAGTTTAAGATAAGTGTTGTTTATTTATTATTATTATATGAACTTCTTATTCTATATGAAATTTGTGTTTTGTTGTATCTTTCTCATGAAGTCTGAGTAGTTCCCTTTATCTTTCTCCCTACTCTGAGATATGGTGAAATGAAGAGATTGTTTGGATATGCCAATGTTAAAATATAAAATAAATTATTATGATGGTTTTTCAACTCTACTCTTAATTAACTTTTTGATCTGGCCAATTGAATTGTTAAAATATGTTATGAAACATATGATCTGGGAAATGGAGTATGAGTTCTTTAGCCAATGTTATATGGAGTATCAGCCATGTCTCCAAATGTCACCAAATTGAATGCTTAAATCCCAAAATTAACACTCAATTAATGTTGATAACTCTTCATAACATCCCCCTAGATTATTTTGAACCCTCAATTTGGACTTAGCCTAACTCTAGCCTAACCCAACATCCCCAAATTAATCAAACGTCCAAATTACTTCAATTTCACCCTCCAAATCAATTCAAAATCACTCCAAATCTTTTCTAAACTCTTTGTAACAATCATCCACACAATATTGATCAATTAATTGAGCCCATTTACATGACTAGCCTAACTTAGCATGACTTGAACCAATTTTGACCCATAACCCAAAATTGACCTAACAAAGCTAAATTTGCCAACCAAGGACCACTCCAACCACCAAGTGCACCCTAGTGACCAGGCTAGATTAACCTAGCTTTCCCTAGATGATTTATGGACCAATGCTCCCTTGATTTAAGGGATTCCACCCCATATTTAGCCAAAAATTCAAATAACTTTGCGATAATTGCTTACCTTTAAAGGTTAATCATAATTAGTCACCCCCTGACCACCCTGAGCTGAGAGGTGACCAGACCCTGGCCAGACACCACCTCAGCCACCAAAAATAGTCACTCCAAAGGTGCCTAAGTTGGCCAAAACCCAAAATTGAACTGACCTTAACTGCCTGAGCTTGATTGGTTGTTAGGGTCTTTCTTCCCTCCACCTAGACAACACTCTGACCACCTCCGCTTGGCTTGAGATCCACCATTGCCTCCTTTACTTAAGCCACCCCCTCCACGACCTTGAAAGAGAGATATCAAAATCCTTTGGGAATCTCTGACCAATTGCTTCCAGAGACTCTCTAAGAACTTCTCAGCTCGATCCCACTGCTTTCCCCCTTTGGTTCCCACTATGAAAGCTCAATTTTGAGTTCAAAATTTTAGCTTGAACCAGGACATATTTCCCCACGCTTCCACACTCCACCAAATTTCAATTAACTATGCCCACACCATCACTAGAGTGAGAGGACTTGATTCCCCACAATAAAATACTTGATCCCGAAATTATAGATGTGTAAAATTATTGAATTTGACTCTGCTTTACAGCGACTCAATAAAATTGATTTGTTATTTATGAATAAATAATTGAAGCAATTTATGTTGGGATTCTACGTAAGTATACGTATCGTTATCAAGTAATTCAGGACTTTTTCTTTTAGCTCCAAATTATGAACCCACGAGGAAGGTGTAAATTCATAAAAGAAATTTAAATCAAGAAATTCACAACAACAAATGTTTAGGGTGCTATCAAAGTTAAATTACTAACTACTAGCTAAACTGTAAAGCAAAGCTAACCAATAAATACCAAACTATTTTTTTTGGATAAAGTTATCAAATATGAGAAAGCATATTTCCCACTACAATTAGTTTTTTGTTAAATGAGAGAGATAAATGATTTTAATTTGTCTTGTGCCAAATAGGGGCAATTTTAATTCTCGGTGAAGTGTTATAGAGAATCATTGTCTAATCTTTGGTTTAGTCTCTAAATCTGTGGCTAGTTTGGAAGAATATTGGCTCTCACTTCAGAGCTCCCACTTCCCTTCCCTTGAAGGCTAACTCTTGCTTTAGTTCTTAAACACTATGACCAAATTAGGGATTTTAGTCTATCACCATAGTCTCTCGAATTCTTTGCTCTATAATATATATGTTTCCCTATTAATTTGTACTCAATTCCATGAACGAAACACTCCTTCTAGGATTGAATATGATTCTCACATTGTTGTGAAACTCATACTCCATTTCTCAGATAGTATGTTTCAAACAGGTTTTAATTTTTCAATTGACTAAATAAAAGTAAATTAAGAACAAAGTGAAAAATCATATTTATTTTATTTTTTAAAATTGGCACATCAAAATTATCTCTTCATTTCACCATATCTCAGAGTAGGTAGAAAGATAATGAAACTTTTTCATACCTCATGAGAAAGATACGACAAAATATGAATTTCATAAATAAAAAAAAGGTTATACAACAATAATTAACGAACACCACTTATCTTTAATTCTTCCTCAAAGTAAATCTCTTTTAGCTCCTCTTGGACTCTTTCTCTCTTTGCAAGACTCTTAATTCTCTCTTCAAAGATGTAGGGAAGAAGAAATCTCTCACTTCTCTGTGTCTCCAACAACTATTAGGTGAAATCACACTCACATTCACCACACTACACAATACACACAATGGAATACTAAAGAAAACTCAATGACACACTAGCTGACATCTTTTTCTCATCAATTCTAGAATTTCATTGAATCTTCTAGAATTTCACCATGTACAGACTTCAGTGGTGTCAGTGCCCAAGATGGCGTCGTCGGCTCCTGTGGTCAAAAATTAATTTTTTCTCTTTGTCATATGGCACTATTGATGTCCAGTCTAGCGTCGTTAGCATCCCCGCTATTCTGCACTGCTTCTTTTGTGCTGGTGCCATCGGCATTTATGCTGGCACCGTCGGTGTCCATGCTGGCACCATCGGCTCTGAGTATTTCTCTCCAAAACACCATATTGAGTCAAAATTTCATCCTTTTTGCTTCATTTTTGTTCCAACTACTAAAAATCATCAACCTACAATAAAACTTTAAAAATACCATCTTTAAAAGTGCAATATCACCAAAAATGTGTATAAAATATATTTCTAAAAATATATATTTTTTTGGTCTATCAAAATCCCCCAAACATAAATGTTACTTTTCCTCAAGTAACTCCTTTATTACATAAAAATATGACTTATAGTAAAGAGTTTAGATTCTAGATTTTGATGTTTTGGACTACTAAATATCATTTCATAATATAAGAAAAATTTAGAATAACTCAAGTTAATGCTAAGGGTATAAGAATATCTAACACTCAAGTCAAAGATTTTTTATTCTCTATTCTTTTAAAAAAAAATGGAAATTGTCATATTAAAGCCACTTAGAATATCTATATGAAAAAAAAATTCATGAAAACTTTACTAGTAAATATGCTAATACTTAAATACAAGTTTAGATAATGTAGCTAAGCCTTCTTTTTTAAGTTGATTCAAGTGAAGCCAATTTTTGATTAGGCATCTCCTCAAGCTTCTCCTCACATATTTTTCTCTACTTTTCTTTCTCGTTTTTTTCCTTTTTTTTCTTTTGCTTTTTGCTTTTCTTTTTCTTTTCATTTTCATGTAAGGATTACTATGTTAGAGTAGCTTTTAATAATTTTGAACATCACTATTCTCTTCTTAAAGTTTAAAAAAACATTTCATTCCTTCACTTTATAAATTCATCTTAGCTTTCAAGAGTTTTTGTAAAGTTTCAATCTTTTCTTTTTGTAAGAAACTCTAAGATTCTCAGTACTTAAAAAATAAAAATTTCTTTACTTAAATTGGAAAAATATAATCTTATTCTCTCATATCAAATACCTTAATATCTAGAATTAACCTTTTTCATTGAAATTTTTTACTTAACTTTACTATATATTTAGAAACACAAATATAGTTATCTAATCATGGGCTCTACTACCACATGTCATGTTAAATAAATTTCTTTTAAAATATAGCTAATTTTGGACAAATAAAATTAAGTTTCTTTCTTTAAAAAGGAATTTCTTCACCCTCAAACTTTATTTTTTTAAAAATATTAAGCATGAAAAACTGAATATACAGGTTGAAAGAAAACAGTTAATACATAAAGAAAAAACTTACCTGCTCAAGGTTCTTTTTTTGAAACTTAACTATGAATAATTGTAGTTGCTAGTATGAAAAGCTACAAGACTTAAAACATTAAATAACATGTAATTTAGATACAAACTATTTGCTGAGAAATAGTTATATAAAAGTAAATACAACCATGTACTATAATAATTTTCTATTCAAAACAACTCTACAGACTATAGTTCACAACACAACATTCAATACAAATCAAAGTACCATGCTCTAAAAACTAAATAATAACAACAACAAAGAGAAGCAAACTATAAACTAGATTAATGATCAGAGCTATGACTAAGCAGACATCTTCCCTCATCATCTTCTTCATCTTCTTGTTCGTATTCTATATCAAAGTTTTGCTATTGATAAGGGGTAAAGATCGGGTGATTAGGAAACTTTACTGAGTGGTCACCCCTCATGTATCTAACCATAGCATCATCATATGCAGCATCATATTCAAACTTTTGTTTTGTTAAATTATCATTATGTGCATTCCTGGCCTCAAACTTTTCAATCATGTTCTCTATCATTAAGATTTCTCCTTATTGGATCATCATCTATTCCATAAGTCCCTGAAGAGTAAGGGTACTAGAAGTAGAAGGAATATCCCTACTCCTACTTCTTGTTCTCCATCCAACATAAGATTCATAGGTTTTAATATTTGTTGTCCAAATAGGTTTAAGAGGCCCAATCCTTTCCTCATCAATTATAAAATCAACTACTCATTGCTTACATAATGTGAAAATCGGAGCAGGATGTCCTAATCCACCAGTCGTCTGACCAAGAGAAATAGAATGAATGTTCTTATAGATTATCGAGCCAACATCTAGGCTGCCCATCTGTTGGATATAAAAGTTCAGGATGGCTCTATCCTTAGTAATTTAACTATGGTGGTTCATAGGTATCATTCTGGTCGATATAAGTAATGTCATGCCTTGGATACTACATTTAACATAGAAGCAAGGAATTTTACCTTAAAGTAATTCTTCACCTTCCAAGCTCCTCTTCCATCAGTAGGAAATCAAATAAATTCATCAAGAGCCTTGTTTGTAGCAGTGAATGTGTTGTACTCACAGTGAAATACTCCTCGCAACTGATAAATTTCATTAATCCTCCTCAGAGTGAACTCAACCATTTTACCACGAACATAGACGTGGTCATCAAAAGTATCTTTAAAGTTGGCATAAAACTCCTTGAATATACCAATAACATCCTCGGCAATAATTTAACAAAAATTCTCCCACTGCCGAGAAACAACAATCTTTTGACTTCATAACCCTAATTTTTGAACACTCGATCTAAAATTATTTTCAACTATTGAAATGAACGCTAGCTTTGAATTTGATGAAACTTTGGTCGTCAAATTCCAATTTCCTCTTTCTTTTGCTCGTCCTTGGTGTCATTGCAATCTTTCAAAGAAAGAAAAACAAATGATAAAATCCAAATAAATTTAAAAAATTCCAAAAATTACAATGTGAAACATTCTAAACTTAAATCCACTAAGTAAGAGTTCTTCACCAATGGATTTTCTCAAAATCTCCTTAAAAAGATTTAAAATTTTGGATCTCGATAATGCAGGAGAAATCCTTGGTGGAAATAAAATTTTTTTAGTTCTAAGTGTAGCTCTTACCTAGAGAAGATGAAATCTAAACTTCTATTGTCCTCCAATCTCTTTAAATCCACGTGTTTGCAAGCCTAGGGGTGTAAACTGAATGTTGAAGGTGAACAAAGGGGGTATACATGGCATTTTTGCTATGCAATTCATGAAATTTCAGAGTATTTGTGGACTTTCGGGTTTTAGGTGTCATTGGTGCCAGTGCCAAAAATATTCATTTTTTATTATTTTTGCACATCAGTTACTTTCAAGTCTCCAATGTCTAATTAGTGTCTTTAAAATATAATATTCACCCGTAAATAGTCCATAAACAAGTACTTTTACAAACAATAGAAAACCAACTTATATATATGAAATTCCAATTTTTTGCAAACACAAATTTTTAATCCCACTAACACATACATAAAGAAAATCTCAATACAATTTAGTGTCAAAATCAAGCCACAACACTAGAACGCTGAAAATTAAACAATAAATACGACTAAAGTAATAGGAGTTTTAAAGCAAAGCAAATCCAACACGGGAATTAATTAAAATCATAATTAAATTTAAACTATGCAAAGCCTAACTTCTTCAATTACTCCTCTTCATCTTCAGTACAGTGTCCTCCTCTAATATCTCCCATAAAATGGTAATGTACGTACCAATTGTAGTATGGTTGGTACGGGAATTAATCAGTCAAATTTTCATCGATCCATTCATTCTTCTTAAACATTTACACCAAACCTGCTTTAATCCATCCATATGATTAAATTGTTCCTTCATCCTCCAATCTATGGGATCAAAAACTTGTGAACTTTCGCATTAAATTGTTCCTTCATCCATTCCTATTGCATTTATCATATTCTGAAGTTCTCTTTCTATCTTCTTTATTTTCTTCTCCAAAACTTGTGAACTTTCAACTGCACAGGGCACTAAGGGAGTCGAAGCAAGTGATGATTGATCCAAACAACACTTCTTTTGCATTCCCAATAAAGTTTGCATCAATAGGATCTATGGGTTCCCAGGGTAATAACACTTTCTCCCAACTTTCATATGGTACTTGAGATTGAATGCAAAGTAAGAAGATCTCCAAAGTATGCCCCAATCCACTTTTAGGCCTATTCATTATAATACCCATAATATATTTAAAAATAATTTATCCCACATCAATGGGCATTACCATTTGAATGCAATATTTAAAGATTGCACTTTCCTTTGTAACTTTACTAATTCTAATTGTAGGGAGTAGTTGTGTAGAGATGAAGAAATGCCATTTTTTAGATATCAGGTTTAACCGTGAAGCCGAGAAACTAACATACTCCTCATCTTCGATTTCCTAATTATCAGTTTCATCCATCAAAATTTGGTATATATCATACATCAAATCCTTTGTTGGAATAAAGTTCACATAATGACAGATTGACACACTTTCTATTATAAACATATCATTAATTTGCGATGAACTAAATGGTACGCCCTTTCCTCAAACGAAGATGACTCCTTGGTTAATTCCATGAAGATTAGAGTAGAATTCTTTTACCACTCGAACAACTACTGCAGCGGTAGTATAACATAGAACTTCCCAACATCTCAATATTATGATTTTCTCAATTTGCAAACTTTGATTACTCAATCCATGATTGACAAAACCTCTCTTTTTGATAATTATCTTCTTCGTGATAACTTTGTCATATAAATTTTGCACGTTAAAACTGATGAACTTTCTTTGATTGAAAATCCCATATCTTGAAGTTCTTCTGGAATTGGAAGCTATGGATTTCAAAATTTGGAAGTATATGGTCATCTAAAACGGTTTTCATGCCTTAAAAAGACATTTAGGTAGTTATTTTGAAGAAAAATCCTGCCAAAGTCCGCCAAAAAGTCTCTGAATTACTGAAACCGTACTGGGTGTGTCGGCGCCCCTAATGTCATCGTTGGCACTATGGCTCTATAAAAGGGCATCGTTGACGCCAAAGCCAAAGTTATGACCGTTTCATCTTCGCTTCAATTCATTTCCAAATTTTCATCCAATACTAATACTTGTCCTGACTTATGATATATAGGATTGTGTAGGATGCTAAGGTATTATTATCTCCTAATACATTAGAAGAAATGTAAAACAAAATACTAAGATATATATATATATATATATATATATATATATATATATATATATATATATATATATATATATATATATATATATATATNTATATATATATATATATATATATATATATATATATATATATATATATATATATATATATATATATATATATATATATATGGGTTGCCTCCCAAAAAGTGTTGGTTTAACATCATCAGCCCGACACATCAATGCTTATTTAGGATGACTCAACATCAAGATTTTCTTAAATTGTGGCATGTTCCCTTCATAATAATGTTTCAATCAATGCCCGCTAGCTTTAAATATCATTCCAGTATTAGGATCTTTAATAACCAAAGTTCCATAATGATTGATTTTGTTCACATTGATTGTCCTAACCATTTAGATTTTAGTTTTTCTGGAAATAATCTCAATCTAGTATTATATAATAGAACTTCTTGTCCAAGTTTAAATTTCTAGTTTATAATCCTCTGATCATGCCATATTTTCGTTTTCTCTATGTAGCCTTTTTCATTATCATATGCTTCATTTCTAATTTCTTCATGTTCATTGAGTTGCAATAATCTTTTCTTACCAACAACCTTTAGATTAAAATTAAATTCCTTAATAGCTCAAAATGCTTTATGTTCCAACACTACTGGTAAGTGGCATGTTTACAAAAAATAAGTCTACATGGGGGCAATCCAATAGGATTCTTATAGGTAGTTTTGTATGCCCATAATGCAGTATTTGATATTGTAGACTAATCCAATTTATTGGGATTTGATACCTTTTATAAAATTTGCTTTATTTCACAATTTAATCTACTAGAACGCTGGTTTAAGGATGACAAACAGTAGAGAATCTATGCATATAATTATATTTTTTAATCAATTTCTCGATCATATGATTCCTAAAATGGGATCCTTCATCTATAATAATCACTCTCAGCATTCCATATCCTGTATAAATTTTTATTTAACAATTTTGAAACACTTCGAGCATCACATTTAGGTACAACAATAGCTTCAATCCATTTGGAAATATAATCAACAACAAGAAATATATATAAATTTTCTAATGAAGACATAAATGGTCCAATAAAATCTAATCCCCACACATCAAAAATTTCAACTTCCAACCTGCAATTCAGAGACATTTCATTTCTTCTAGAAATATTTCCTACTCGCACACATCGATCAAATGTTTTAATATATTCATTAGCAACTCTAAAAAGAGTAGGCCAATAAAATCTAGCTTATAATATTTTATGTGCAATTTTATTAGTTTTGAAGTATCGTCCAAATTCAGAATCATAATATCATTCAATTATTTATTTAGTTTATTCATAAGGGACACATCTTTTAATGATCAAATCTTTACACTGCTTATAAAAATATGGGTCATCCCAAAAATAGAATCTTGCATAATGAATAAATTTCTTTAATAGTTGATTCTTTACATTTGGTGGTAGAATATCACTCATAATATAATTTACTCTATCGATATGCCATGGTATATTCCTTATATCAATACTATACAATTGTTCATCAGGGAAAGTTTATAAAATTTCATTTACAAAATCAGTTTATATTTCTTGTTCTAGGCTTGACAAATGATCAGCTAGTTGATTATCAGTTCCCTTTTTTATCTACTACCACAAAAGCAAACTCTTGTAGTAGAAGTATCCATTTGATTAATCTCGGTTTATCATCCTTCTTTTGCATCAAATATTTGATAGCAGAATATTCTGTATGCACTATACATTTAGCTCTATTTAAGTAAGGTCTAAACTTATGAAAGACATAGACAATAGCTAATAACTCTCTTTCAGTACTGGTGTAATTAATTTGAGCATCATTTAGAGTTTTACAAACATAATACATTACTTAAAAAACTTTGTTATACCATTGCCTTAAAACAACTCCTATAACATGATCACTAGCATCACACATTATTTAAAATGATTTCTCTCAATCAAGTGGAACTATTATAAGGGCAGTGATTAATTTTTCTTTAAATAATTCAAACGCTTTTATTCATTCCTCATTAAAATTAAATTTTGTATCCTTTTCTAAAAGTTGACATAATGGTTTAGTAAATTTTAAAAAAATTTTATATAGCGTATGAAACCAGCATATCCTAGAAAACTTCTTACCCCTCTAACCGTTGTAGGAGACTGTAATTTGTAATAACTTAAATTTTTGCTGGATCTACTTCCATGTCATTTTCAGAAATTCCCCATGTACAATTCCTCCTGCAACAATAAATTGACACTTCCCAATTTTTTATGAAGTTTACTTTTTCACATTATTCCAAATTTTTTTTCTAAATTATTTAAGTATATATCAAATGGATTTTAAATATAGAAAAAATATCCATAAATACTTCCATTCCACATTTAATTAAATTACCAAAATTTAACATCATAAATCTTTGAAATGACGCAAGTGTGTTACATAGTCCAAAAGTCATTCTAAGAAAAGCAATTGTTCCATAAGGGCTTGTAAATGTTGTTTTCTATTGATCCTGAGGAGCTATTGGAATTTGATGATACCCAATAAATCCATCTAGAAAGTAGTGAGATTTTTACCCAGCCAATCTATTCATCATTTAGTCTAGAAATAGTAAAGGAAAATGATCTTTCCTGGTGGCTGCATTTAATTTTCTATAGTCTATACAAATTTGTCATCTAGTAACTTGTCTTATTGGAATTAGTTCATTTTTCTCATTTACTTCAACTATCACTCCTCCTTTCATTGGAACACAGTGGATCAGACTTACCCAAGTGCTGCCTGAAATTGAATATTTAATTCCAGCATCTAATCAATCTAAGATTTCTTTTTTAACAACTTCTTTCATTATTAAGTTTAATCTCCTCTGAGGATCAACTTTAGGTTCATATTGTTCATCCAATAGAATTATGTGCATATAAATTGAAGGACAGATTCGTTTAATATCTGCTAAAGTCCATCCAAAGGCCTTCTTATATCTTTTCAACATTTCTACTAATTTTTGCTCTTGAATTTTAGTTAAATAAAAAGAAATAATAGCATGCAATATAGATGAATCTCTTAAAAACACATATCTTAATTGGACAGGTAATACTTTCAGTTCAAGTTCAGGTGGTTTAATATTTAAAAGAATAAGACTTTTATTATCACTTTCCAAATAATCCAAAATTTCAAATTTGTCCTGAACATAATCTAAATTTTCATTTTTTATTTCATTCTCATTCTCATAATTCTCTTCATGCTCAGTTTTTCTTCAAACATTCTGTTAAATCACTCATTACTTAGATAATCAATAACTTCCATTCTAAAAAATTAATTATCTTTTTCTATCGCAGGATATTTCATTTCTTTTACTATATTAAATGATACTTCTTGATCATTGACTCTCATTATTAATTTTTTTTTTTACAAATCTATCACAGCTGTCTCTATTGCAAGCAATGGTCTCCCAAAAATAATATGAATCTTTTTATCTTTCTCCATATCTAATACAATAAAGTCTGCAAAAAAAATAAATTTATCCACTTTCACTAATACACCTTCTATAATTTCATTCGGATAAGTTATTGATCGATCAGCTAACTGAAGAATTTCTGTAGTAGGGGAAATCTCTCCTAAATTTAAACATTTAAAAATTGATAGATGCATAAGATTAATAGAAGCTCCTAGATCACATGAGGTTTTTTCAAAAAATTTCTCATCAATAACATAGAGTATATTAAAACTATCAGGATCTTCAAACTTTTCTGGAAGCTTTTCCTGAATAATTGCTCTACACTCTTCACTGAGTGCAACGGTCTCACTATCTACAAACTTTCTCTTCATGTTTAGTATATCCTTCATAAATTTCACATAAGAGGGCATTTATTCCAAAGCCTCAATGAAAGGAATATTAATCATTAACTATTTAAGGATTTTCAAAAATTTTATAAATTGTTTATTTCTAATCTTCTGCTTCACTCGTTGAGGAAACAGAGGTGGCAATTTTTGTAAAGAAATTTTTATTGGTTTATTTTCATCATAGTCACTTTCAATTTCCACCTTCTCCTTCTCAACTTTAGTTTCTCTTTGGATTCTCTTCTTCACTTCTTTTCTACTTTGTAATTGAATAGCTTTAATCTGCTCCTTATTCTGATCTTTTGGATTAACTTCAACAATGCTAGGAAGAATTTCTAAATGTTTTTTACTAAGTGTAGTAGAAATATGTCCCAATTGATTTTCATTATTTCTAATTGCAGCTCCTAGATTTTATATATGATTTCCCATGTTCAACATCACTTCTTTCATAGTCAACTTCTTCTCCTTAACTTATGAGTTATTGTTAAATCCAGGAGGATAATAAGGTCTATAGTTAGGATTCCCTTGGTTATTTGAATTTCTTGAGGGGTTCACTGAATTGTTGTAATTATTCAACTAAGATTAGGGTGATTTTTTCAGACAGGATTATAATAATTAGAATGGGGATTATTATTTCTATTATTATTAGCATTCACAATTTTATAAGATAATTGAGTATCAATTATATGTCCAATTTGACCAGTCTTCTTTGAATGGCGACAATTTGAGATGCCAAAATAGAAAGTATATCAGAATCATGAATACTAGGTACTCTCTATGGATTTACCCATTCAGAAGGCCATTGAAATGTTTTAGTAGCCATCTTCTCTATTAAAGAAAATGCTTCATTAAAAGGTTTTAACATTAATGATCCACCTATAATAGCATCTATAATAGATCTACGAAATCCTACTAATCCATTATAAAACGTTTGAAATATTAACCAATCTGGTAAAGCATGGTGTACACATATCCTAAGGAGATCCTTAAATCTTTCCCACGCATCATATATCGGTTCCCCTTCAAAACAATAAAAAGATGTGTTGTTGTTCTTAAGTTTAGCAGTTTTCGAGGGTGGAAAATCTTTTGCTAAAAGTTTTTGTGTTAGTTCTCTCCAAATTTTGATAGATCCAAGTGCTAATGAATTTAATCGATCTTTAGCTTTTTCTCTTAATGAAAAAGGAAAAAGTCTAAGCCTGACAGCATCATTAGACACTCCATCATACTTAAAAGTAGCACATATTTCAAGAAAACTAGAAAGATGTAAATTTGGATCTTCAGTTGGTGTTCCACCCAATGTATTAGTTTGTACGATTTGGATAATAGAAGGTTTAAGCTCAAATGAATTAGTAGCAACATCAGGATTTTGAATCATCAAGTGATGTTCATCTGCTGTAGTACTAGCCTAATCTTTTAAAGGTCCTTGTCAATTTTCATTTATTTGATTATCTAAGTTATTTGTCATTTCGTTCAAAATTCTTAATTCTTTTTGTTGCTTTTGAAGTTTTCTAAACGTACAATCTAATTTTAAATCGTAAGGTACTAAACCTTCAGATCCAATACTATGCATAAACAAATACAATGAGCAAACAAAATTCTTAAATGTACTCTTAAATTTCAAAAAAATATTTTCTTTGATTCTTAAACGTACATTTCTTTATTTTATTTACTTTACCGTTAATTTTTTTAATATAATAAATTTATTTAATTTTCTGTTACCTTCTCCTACAATGGTGTCAAAAACTTGATCCCAAAATTATAGATGTGTAAAATTAATAAATTTGACTCCGCTTTACAGCGATGCAAAAAACTTGATTCATTATTTATGAATAAGAAATGAAAGCAAATTATGTTGGAAATCTATGCAACTATACATATCGTTATCAAGTAATACAGAACTTTCTATTTTTTGCGACAAATAACTCATCAATATGCGTCCAAATTTGTGAAATATTTTAGAATTTCACCCTCCATAGACTTCAGCACAGTCGGTGCCCACGATGGCCCTGTCAACGCTCAGTCTAGAGTTGTTTGCACCCCCACTATTTTTGACTCCTTCCATCATGCTAGCGTAATCGACATCCATGTTAGCAATATCGGCGCTGAGTATTTCTCTCCAAAATGCCATTTTGACTCCAAGTCCCATCCTTTTTGCTTCTTGTCTGTTCCAAGGGCTAAAAATCATCACCCTACAATGAAACATGAAAAATACCTTCCATTAAAGCACAATATCAGCAAAAATAAGTATAAAATATAGGTTTAAAAATTTATATATTTTTGGTGCATCAAAGTCCCTTCCTAAACAACCTCTAACCTAGCATTAGACCAACACCTGAAAATGACCTTGATCAAAATAATATCTAGACAATTCACCAGGGTCTTGAAGTTCATCTAGAGGTTGTTGGACTCAATCAAAATTGCTACAACCATCTGATTGAGGTCTCCCCTCTCCAACAAAGGTATTGAGCTCCAACCTTAACTCAATCCTATTTTGATTCTCCATACACATCTACTGTATTTCATATCGTATAGGCCATATATATATGTTTTTCTTGAGTAGATGAAGGATTAGAAACAAACCCCATGAGATTTGGTTGATTCTAGAGGGAGATCTTAGGGTTTTAATTTGAATGGTTCTCCTATTAGGACACTTAGAAAAGATGATGGAGAGTCGTGTGATAGCGTGTTTATTTTTTAGATGGAGGATATCAAGCAAGACAAGCTCTTGGAACATGAAATGCGGACCGCATGACAGCTGATGTGTTTGGCTGTGTCAAATTGTATATCGTCGTGTGTAAAGCTTAGAGCAGGCAAAGTTGACGTGGGGGCTAACTGGTTTGAATAGAAAAGTTAGGATTTTATGATTTATTTAAACGACCTGAACTTTAAAAATCCATACCATTTTGTAGAAAAGATCATAAAGATAAGTTAAAAATATTATCTTGCTCAATGAACAGAGGAGAATAGTGTGGATGAAAAATAAAAAATATTTGCTTACTCTTTGATTTTTAAATAATTAAATACTCTCTATGATATTTCAATTCATTATGACTAGGCATTGCTCACCATAGCTTGGAATGTTGAGGGTTTGTTACTCATGACAATGGCTATGTTCTCTAATTTTTCCAAGGTCAGAGGACAACCCAGTGCTTCTAACCCTAATTTTCAATCTAAGCTGACTATTTTGGCTTAAATTAATTATATAAATTGAAATATCACTTGAAAATTATGGAATAAATTTTAGTAAGTTTCATGTGGTCAAAGAAGCTTAGGAAAAAAATTATGATGGTTTGAATAATTTTGTAAATTTTTGTATTTGCTTAAGTTTGTATATTTTGTATTAATTTATATAAATTAAATATTAATCAAAAGTCAATAAAATTAATTCTACATTTTCATAAAAATCATGTTAACCTAGTGTAAACATTTTAAAATTGTTTGACTAAGTTTAAGCACTAAAGTTGATTTTCTAAAAAACTTTGTATTTCTGTACTAAAATAATTATAATATATTAAATGCACTTAAAAAAATTGTAAAAAGTGTTTTCTAAGTTCCTTATGATCATGAGCACTTAGAAAAAATAAAAGTCATCCTTGATAAAATACTTGATTTTTGGCCTCTCATTTGAATTAAAAATAATTAAAAAGAGTAAAAAATTTTAAAAATACAAAACATATTTCACAATGTTCCTAATGACCTCTTAATCACTTGAGACTCGTTAAAAGATTTTTCCCAATTTTTCTAAGTTAAAAATAAATTTCTTAAGGCTTAAAATGTATTTCCCTTATTTTTTATTAAAATAATTATAATAAAAAAATTAAAAAATTCATAAAAATATAAATTTTTTTTTCTCTCAGTTCTTTAACTTAGAGAGGCTTAATAAAATATAAAAAGTATTTTTTTTAATTAAAACATATTTTTCATTTAATTAAGTAACAAAAAAAATCAATAAATAATTGTAAAATTAAATTAAAATTTAATTTATAAAATCATGAAATTTTTCCTTAGTGTTTCTCTGACCTAAGGGAACCTCTGATTTTTATTTTCTCATAAACGAAAAACTTCATTTTCATCATTTAAATAAATTAATTTTGAAAATCCTATTTTACAGAGTTAAAAATAATAATTAAATAAATTAAAGTTTGAAAGTCATAAATTTCTCCTCTCATGTTTTAACTATTCTATGGATAGGGTACTTAAAATTTTAAAGTCATTTGAATTATGCTTAATGAGTTATGGGCTAAAGAGCCCCAAGTGTAAAGTAGAAATTTTAGATTTTAGTACTCCAAATAATATTTTGGATTAATGAAAAGAAAATGTGTAATTTTAATATGAATGAATATGTTTGGATGATTGAAACATAATGGGTAAGAGGTGAAAACCAACTTACTACTTTTCCATAATAAAAATGATATTATCAATTGCTAAATCATCAAGATTTGTAAGTTACTGAAAATCAAATGATTTCGAAGTGATGAGCTTAAACAAGGGAGATGTTGTTCCACTTATGATTAGGTCCACAATTAATGATGATCTGACATTTTTTAATTAGGATCCATATCCCATAAATTAAAATTATAACCTTTGTTAATTTATCTCCTAGTAGATTTAGGAAGGGGCTTTGTAGTGATCTAAGCTTAGGGGCATTCACCTACATAACTTTAAGTGAAATATGAACTGATCAATTACTTACCCTGTCCTCGAGATGATTAAACTGCCAAAGTTCACCCAGTAATGAGGTAATTTTAAATTGAACCGGGATGATTAATGGAACAATATTATAAGTTCAGAATTAACTTTAATATTTCAAGAAGATTTTCAAACAATTTGGGGACATTCCCTGAACACTGTGGATTCTCTTAGATATTTTGAAGGACAAATTGAACATGTTATATTTTGTTCTAAAATCATCCAATAAGATATTTCGGGACTCAAAAAGTCATAGTTTCAGGTTTGTTAGATACACCTTCAACCATTCTTGTCTTATTTTTCTGCAATATTACAACTGCCTAGGTGTGTACATTACTTTCCTTCAAAATCAAAACAACTTTTCAAAAATTAATCAACATTATCAAAAACAAAAATTTAATTTTTTCAAAGATAACCATAAATACTTTGAAATATCACTAAACATAAAACGTCCTTTCGATTTTACGGGAGTCCCTCGGAGGAGCTAAGTAAGTTAAAATGAAAATAGTTGTACCATAATGAGGGAACTATGAGATTCTAACTGATGTCGCTCTAATTATATTAAAACCCCCATCCCCCCCTCCCGCCACCATAAACATTAAATAACATTAGGAAACAATTGAATTGACATCAGAACATGACAAATTAGAAAACTAGACCTCTAAACCTGATACTCAATCTTCACAATTTCACACTTCTAAACTTAAACCTGCCACTTCTTCCAGGAGTTTGAAGTTAGCATCGTGGACAGCACGAGGGTCCACAACAGCATGAGGATCAACAACAACACATCCATTCCTTAGAATTATATAACCAAGACATTGGATTTTGAGGTTGTCCACCTAGCGTGACATAAATCCTCACTTTTTCTTTAAGCCTTTGTATCATTCTGCTATATAATATAAGCACTAACTAGTTTTAGGATTCCAAGGTTGTCATTCATTACGACCTAAACCCTCACATCTTCTATGCTATTTGTGTGATCATTTCACATGAATATAAGCCCTAATTATTAAAAATTGGTGGGGTGAAACATTTAAATGATTTCATCCTTAAAATTTAAGCCAAACCATAAGATAGATCTGAAAGTCACCGACATTCTCCTCAGGATCTATGACATCCCCTAATTTTTTTTCCTTTGGATTCCATAATAAAAATTCCGAATTTGAGTCATTCCCCTTTCATACATCTTTTGTCCAATCTCTTTGAAAAATCATATCCTATGAATTTCTTGAAGATAATATCCCCTGATTTTTATTGAGAGTTTTCTTAGGTGACTTTGGTTCTATGATGTAATTAACTTTAGGGACATGCCCTTATAGGAAGATTTTCCGAACCCAACTTAATAAAAACCTTATATAATTTTTTATATTAAATAGGAAAACTTGTCCACTTATAATAAAATGATTTTGTAGACCAAACAAATGTCATAAATTTGTTAGTTTATTCGATTGATCCTGACCATTAAGCCATCTGTTTTTCTTTTGAGATAGATACATAGCTTATGATGTGGTGCTCTTCTATTTAAACTTTGAATGATATGAGACCAGTTTGATTTCATATTTTTCTAAAGATATATATATATTAAATGTCCCTCCGAAGTGGGCAACGAGATTCCGATTCCACCGATCCATAGCTTCTACAAGACTTCCCGCCTGAAAAATTGTCCCATTAACTTCTAGAGACTGCGCTGGGGTCGAGCATTTCTCTCCATTTAAATCAAGGAATATTATCTTCTTACATCGGTAATGTGTCCATTTCCCTTATGGACCAATTTACCCTTCTTTCGTTGGCATGCTTCACCCATTTCTGAATTGAGAAAGTACGATTAACTCTTTTGGACTTCAAGAACATATGTTCAATCACCTTTGAACAGAGTGGTTCAGGAGTTCAATAGGATTCTTTGTCTTTGGTGTGGGTTTGGATCCCCAAAAAGTTTGTTGGAGGACTAGTTCCACTTGGGCGATGTACGTTGTGTTGTTGGTCCAGCACTGGATCCTAAAACTTTACTTTCCCTATCATCTCTTTTCGAATTTGTTTTGCTACTTTACCAATTAAATCAAATTGTTGCATGTTTTCTTCCTCTTTATGTTTTATTGGTTAATTAAAATTCTCCTACTTTCAAACTTATTTCACTAAAGTTTTAAGATTCTCATAAATCAAAACTAAATAAAAACTTGCCAAGTCTATTGATCGACCTTTGTTAATTTTCAATGTTTGCACAAATTTTATAAAGTATTGGTTAAAAAATTAGCCTACAACATTCTTATTTAAAGTTGTTGAAATTGTGTTCCCTACACTCACTTTCTCTTCCAACCTGTCGACGAGCTTTAATACCCGCAATGTTGCTCCCACTATCAAATTTGGGGTCGGATTTAATAAACTTCAAGTCATGCTCGAAAAGACTCCCTTAATCAAAAAGAAAGTTGCCACTCTGGAAGTTCAGGAGCCATCAGCTGAGTTCAACCTGAACTTTCCCCAGGATTTCCCTTCTTACAAGAAAGTAAAGACTACTGCCACCATAGCAGCTGCCAAGTATGTTGTTCCTGTTTCTGCTAAGGGAAAAGAGGTCATGATGATTGAAGATACGTTGAAGGATTTTTTCTTCTGCATTCAGTATTAAAATTGGATCAAGTTCGACAACTGTGCCATTAACTTGGTCACAAAAAAGAAACCATAACCAAAAGATTCGGAAGGCTGCTAAAGACATGATTTCTGAAGAGGTGTTTGTTGATGAAGATCCTCATCAAGGGGAACTAGGATTGCTGGAGACCTATCCACTTCTGTAAGGGAGTAGGTTCCATCCCTTAATGGACACCAATGGGTATGAAAGTTTCCATAAGATTATCTCTACTTTACCATCACCTCAAGGACATGATGGGGAGAGGAAGAAGCCTACTCCTATCATCCGAGCTAGTACAATATTTCAGGTATTAGCTGCTGATACGCCTAAAAATATACTACTTTTCATGCTTCATTTTATAATGATATTACACTTTAAAGGTATGTTTTCTGGTGTTTTTGGTTGTAGGTACATCAAATTGATGAATTTCGAGTGATTAGAGCAAAAACAAACAAAAATAAACCAAATTGGAGCAAACTGAAGCAAATCGGGTTGAACAAAGGCACATCAGAGATAAGGCGACCTAAATCGGACACTTAAGTGCCTATGCCCAGAACTTAAGCACCCAAAATGGTGCTTAGGTGTCACCAGAATGAGAGGGAGGTTGTAAACTCCAAAAAACGATGCTTAGGCACCGATGACGGTTTTGAACATATCTTATAAAATATATGTCAGATTTGGATGATTTTTGAAGCAATGCTTCATGCATCTCTTGGAGAATTCATTAAAAATGAAAAAAGGTACTTTATATAAGAATTTTGGGTAGTTATATGTAGTTTTGAAGATGCATATCAGGTACCATTTGGAAGATTCATTGAATCTGGAGAGTTTTGAAGAGACACTTACGCAACTCTTCGGAAATTATAAAAAAAGGCATGTAAATATTTTAAAAACAACTCTTAGACTCTTGAATTAATTGAAAGAGGAGAAGAAGAGAAGAAGGTTTGGGCATGATCCCTAAGCGGGGCGGCAAGGTGAGAGAGAGAAGAGAGTGAGATATTACTTCTTTTCTTTTCACTTTGTTCTTGAAGAGGTGTCGGTGCTATTTTAGTTTGGGGAGTTGCCCGTAAGAAGCAGTCGTTCACTGAAATTGAAATGCCATCACCCGCTTCAGAAGAACATTTTTATGTTTAGAAAAACATGAAATCAAACTAACCCCATATTTTTTATAGTTTAAATGAAAGAACGTTATACCTCAAATCCTGTATCTATCCTAAATGATAAACACAAGATTTGAGGATGAGGCTCGATCAAATAAACTAATAAATATATGACATATGTTTGGTCTATGATACCATTTTATTTGCCGACAAGTTTTCCTATTTAATATGAAGAATTAAATATGGTTTATATTTAGTTTGGTTCGGAAAAGCTTCCTATAAGGGCAAGCCCCTATAGTTAATGACATATTAAATGACCAAAGTCATCTAAGAAAACTCTCGATAAAAATCAAGAAATATTATCTTAAAGGAATTCAAAGGAAATGACTTTTCAATGAAATCGGACAGGGAGGCGAGAAAGGGGATTGGCTCAAATTTGAAGCATTTTATTTTAGAAATTCAAAGGAGGAAGATCTACGAGATGTCATCCATTCAGAGGAAAACCTCGATGACTTCCCAATCTATCCTATTGTTTAGGCTTCAGTTTTGAGGAGAAATATTTAGGTTTTTCTTCATGCCAATTTTATTTATTTAGGGCTTACATTCGTGTGAAACAGTTACATAAATAGCCTAAAAGATGTGAGGATTTAGGTCGTGACGAATGACAACCTTGAAATTTTAAGAGGAGTTAGGGCTTATATTGTACAACTGAGCTGTACAAAAGCCTAAAGATGAGGTAAGGATTTATGTTGCATAAGCAGACAACCTCAAAATCCTATGGCTTGGTTGTTTAATTCCAAGGAATGCATTGATTTAACTGGTGAAGTCATATTTTACAGTTGAAGATGGTCGTGCTGCCCACCATGCTAGCTCCAAGCTCCTTGTCGTGACGAGTTTGAATTTTCTAGGGTGTCAAGTTATGTTGTCAAATCAGGTGGCCCTATAGTTGTAATATTTTAAAAATAGCGACGCCGGTTAGCATCCCATGGTTCCCTTTTTTCGACACCACTGCTTTCTATTGGATTCTCTTAGTCCAAATGAATTTACTAAACTCAAGTTAATTAGATCAATAATTTCATTTAGACCGTAAGAAGCCTCGTTAGCAACCATAGGTTACCTCCTCCAAGGGATCCCTGATCATCCGATAGAGATGTCTTAATTTAGTTATAATTTTAGTTTTGTGTGACATTTGTGATTAAATTTTGAGTTGTTATATATTTTGGATGTTGTGACGGTGAATTTTATCTTGGTTGATTTTAACTTTAGTTTTGGTATTAGTTTTGTGGCTATGCTGATAATTTTAGTTTTCATACAGGGTGGCATCGTTGTTTCGCGTGCAAGTTTTGCAAGTATAAAAAGTACAAGAAGGACAACATTGAAAACTATATAAAAAAAGCGTGCCTGGCGAGTCTTCTCATTCCAACACCTGAAACTCAAAATGCATGTTAGGGCATGTTGACCTCACTTCTGGTTGAGGTCTAATAGCCTAGGTCTAGCCATAGGACTTTCCTATTGACTAGTCTTAGAAAACTAGAAGAGGTACCCCACCATTAGAAATTCAAAA
>NEWO01000792.1:253923-274933 GCA_003013225.1 Phalaenopsis aphrodite | reverse complement strand
GCAAAGAATTGGAGATTTTAGAGTGACAGACTAAAATCCCCAATTTGGTCCTATCGTTTGGGTGCTGATGTGTAGATGCTAGCCCTCAAGTGAGGGGAAACTGGGAGCTATGAAGTGAGAGCCGGTATCCTCTTAGCCTAGCCACAGAATCAATAAACAAGCATATGATTAGTCAACATTCTTTATGCCTGGACCAAAGGGTAAAGAATATGTATGCTCTTATTTGGCACAATATAAATTGAACTAATTTATTTTATCCATTCACTATAATTTCTTGCCAAGAAGAAGGATGCTTTCTTATATATTGAATATCACAATTACACCCTACTTTCTATCATTAGTTACTTATTAGTTATTAAAATTATCTATTTATTTCAATTGCCTATTAGTGACAGATAAGCAAATTGAACGTCGTTGTTGTGATTAAAGTCTTGCTTTTCTAAAGTGTTAGTCCGTAATTCTAAACAACTCTCTGTGGGATCGATATCTAGGACTCCATTAGAACCCTATATTACTTGAGCGATACGTATACTTGAGTTGACAAATTCAACTTTAACATTATTGAATATTATAATTATACATCTTAACCAAATCAGACACATCTATAAAGTCATGATCAAGTCTTTAGACACAGTTGCTGGAAATTAAATCTTCTAGTAGCGTCATCAAATTCTTGTATTTGTCGATTACAACAAAAAGCCGGTCACACGTCAACCTACAACATCTCTGAAGCTCTACATGGCACGCTCTGGTTGGACGCCTCTATCCACGTAGCTGCTGACTCAGCCTACTCTTTATGTATCGAAGTGCTATCCAGCTTCATCTCGCCCGTCCGTTTGATACACGCGTCATCCAACGACTGCCTGTCATCATCCCCGATAGCCAAAACCCGTGACCATTACCTTAAGATCTCCCTCATTTCTCAACTAAATGATCTCGAGTTTGATCCTATAGACTCGTCTAAGTGAGACAAACATATCCATACGGCAAACATGCCATTAAACTAACCCTAATCACATGAAGAATCAAAATTGGCTCGGGAAGAGGGGAAGTTCAATACCTTTGCTCTGAGTAGGGAAGCTTCAATCAGAGGTGCTCGACACTTTCGTGGAGGTTCAAGGAGGCTAGAGATTGATCCTCTGGTCGTGGTGAAAGGTTAACACCCAAATTCAATCAAGTCCAAATTCGGGTGTTGATCAAAGTCTTGCGTGGAGGTTTTTTGTGAAGGGGCTTTGATGGGGCTTCTTCTCCTTTCATTGTGGTGAAGGTGTGGGAGAGTTTAATTGAGATTTGGTGCACTGTGGAGATGTGGTGGAGAATGTCCTGTCTCTGATAGGAATTTGAGCTAAAAAATTGAGCTCCGGCAAGGGAAATGAGGGCAAGGAGGTGGTTGGCTTGCACTGAGGAGGTATTCAAAGAGGCTATGGGAGCAATTTGGAAGGGTCTCCTTGAGAAAATTTTATCACCTTCCTTTGGCCGTGAAGAAGCTATTTTTTAGCCATCGTTAGAGAGTGGAGCTCAAGGCTTGGCCTTAGGTGCAATAGTGTGCTGATGTGGTGGGCTAAGAGGCATTAAAGCTTAATCAAGGTGAGTTGGCCCCTAGGGTTGAGATTGGGTTTGATTTAGGGATGGTGGCCCTTAATTTTGAGGTGCTCCGGTGACTAGGCCAGCCGGCAGGGCCAGGGAGGTGGCTAGGAGGTCAAGTGAGCCAGAGGAATCTGTCACAACCATTAATTTGGGCTTGTGAGTGTAGTGAGTAAAATTGAGTGCCTTAGCCTCAGACAGCACCCAAGGTTAACCCCAAATAGTCTTATAGGAACTCTCCTTGAGTTCCCCATAATGAACCCACCTACTAAGTGCTAGAGGTTAGGACCAATATGTACAGCTTCAAGTTGAGTAAAGAAGAGGGTAGAATTTCTAATGGTGAGGGTTCCTTTTCTAGTTTTCTAGGAATAGTCAATAGGAAAGTCCTATGGCTAGACCCTAGGCTACTAAAGAGGAAAAACTAAACCTAAACTAAAAGTGAGGTCAACAATAACAATAATAAACAAACAACTCTTATCTAAAACTTTTTCTCAAATCAAATCCCTTGTAGCCTCTCTTAGGAAATGTAGGAAGAAGAAATCTCTCACTTCGTTTCCTCACCAACACTCTTAGAGAAGAATACACACTTAAAATCACCATAAAAACTAAAAATTATAAAGAAAATAAGTGACTAATGGACTTTAAATGGTTATAGGGATTGTGGAGTAGCATGGAAGAGAGTGGAAAGCAATTGAAGGGTGCAAAGGGGGGTCTTTTTTGATCAATTTTTGCTCTAAATAGAACCTAATGTCAGTTTTCCAATAGGTGCATCCAAAAACTCTTCAAAAAGCGTCTAAATTCATCAAATCTTCTAGAAACAGGGCTTGCATCAATGATGGTGCCATCGGCGCCCATTCTGGCATTGTCAACGCTAGTGGCCATTTAATTAATATGTGCTCTCTGTCAAATGGCATCATCGGTGCCTAGTTTGGCGTTGTCGGCGTTGAACATTTCATTTAAAGCTCCATTTTGACTCAAAATTCCATCCTTTTTGCTTCATTTTTGCTTCAAGTCCTAAAAATCAACAACCTGCAATAAAACATGAAGAATACATTCCGTTAAAGTGTAATATCACCAAAATAAGAGTATAAAATATAGATCTAAATATGCACGTATTTTTAGTGTATCAAAATCCCCCAAACTTACATGTTACTTGTCCCTCAAGTAACTCATTTACTACATAAAAAAATATGACTCATGACAAAGAATTTAATTCTAGATTTCCACGTTTTAGTCCCTTAAATACAATAGCATAACTTAAAAAAAAATATAAATAAACTCTAGTTAATAATAAAGGTATAAGAATATCTAGTTGTCAAGTCTAAGATTTCTTATTATCTATTCTTTTCAAGGAAAATTGCAAATTATTCATATTGAAGCCACTTAGAATATCCATATGAAAAAGAACTTCATGAAATTTTACTGGTAAATAGGCTAATACTAAAATATAAGTTTAGAAAGTGTAGTCAAACCTTCTTCTTTAAGTTGATTCAAGTAAAGCCAATTTTTACTTAGGAATCTCCTCAAACTTCTCATCACATCTTTTTCTTTTCTTTTCTTTTCTTTTCAGGATCATTTTCAATCCTATTTCTTTTCTTTTCTTTTCTTTTCTTTTCTCTTCTCCTTTTTTTATGTGAGGATTACTATATCTGGATAGCCTTTAATGAATTTGAACTTCATTATTTTCTTCTTAATGTTAAAAAACGTTTCACATTCCTTCACTTTATAAATTTATACTAGCTTTAAAGATTTTTCATAAAGTTTTATTCTTTTCTTCTTACATAAATCTCTAAGGATTTTAATACTTCAAAAATACAAATTTTTTTTCTTACAATAGAAAAACACAGTCTTATTCTATCATACTAGATATCTTAATCTTTAAAATTAACCTTTATTATTGTTTTTTTTACTTAAGTTTACTATATATTTAAAAACACAAATATAGTTATTTAAAGTTACCCTCTAACACCAATGGTCATGTTAAATTTTAAAAATTTTGAAAATATAGATAATTGAAGACAAATAAAATTAAGTTTTTTTTCATTAAAAAAGAATTTTTCTTTCCCCCCAAACTTAAATTTTTAAGAGATTTAGCATGAAAATCTGAAAAAATAAAGGGTGAAAGAAAACATATAATACATAAAGAAAAAACTTACCTGTTGAAGGTTCTGATATTGAAACTTAACTCTGAAATATTACAGGTGCTAATATGAAAAGCTAGAAGACTTAAAACATTAAATAATACACAATACATATAAAAATTTATTGAGAAAGAGTTAACTACAAATACATTCAACAAAGTACTAAAAACTATCAAAAGTACTAAAACGATTTCCAATGTAAAAAAAGTTTCACAATCGTACTGTTCACAATACAACAAATTATTTAAAATAAAGCAAAGTATCACACTCTAAAAACAATCAATCACAATAATAAAGTACAACCGAACATAAACTAAACAAAAATCAAACTAAAACAATCACCATTCATCATCTTCTTCTTCTTTCATATCAAAGTTTTGCTGCTAACACGAGTTAAAAATAGGGTGAGTTAGAAATTGAGCTGAGTGGTCACCCCTCATGTATCTAACCATTACATCATCATAAACAGCAACATACTCAAACTTCTACCTTATCAAATCATCATTGTGTGCTTTTCTGGCCTCCATATTTTCCATTATGTTTTCATCCTGAAGATATCTCCCTGTTGGATCATCAGTTGCTCCATAAGTCCCTGATGAGTAGGAGTACTAGGAGTAGAATATCCCTACTCCTACTTCCAGATCTCCATCCAACATGAGATTCATAAGTTTTAATATTGGCAAGCCAAATAGGTTTTAGAGGTTCAATCCTCTCCTCACCATTTTAAAATCAACTCCTGCCTGTTCACATATTGTGAAGATCAGGGTAGGGTGTGCTAAACCACCAGTAGTCTCTCCCAAAGCAATAGAACGAGTGTTTATATAAACAATATAGCCTACATCTATCCTTCTCATCTGCTGGATACAGAAGTTAAGATGGCTCTATCCTTTGTAACCTCACTATGATGATTTGTTGGTATCTTTCTACCAAATATAAAATAATGTTAAGCCTTAGATACTACATTTAACATAAAAAGAGGAAAGTTTACCTTAACATCATTCTTCACCTTCCAAGCTCCTCTTCCATCAGTAAGAAAAGAAATAACTTCATCTAAGGCCTCATTTATAGCAGAAATGATTTGTACTGACAGCTATACACATCCCTAACTGATAAAATTCATTAATTATTCTTGAAGTAAATTCCACCATTTTCTCATGAACAAACACGTAGTCTTCAGAAGTTTCCTTAAAGTTGGCATAGAACTCCATAACTATACCAATAATAGCCTCAATAGTAAAGTAACAAAAATTCTCTCACTGTTGAGAATAAATTAATCTTTGGACTTCTCCACCTGGATTTTTAAATCCTCAATCCAGATTTTTTAGTTGCGAGAAGAGTATTGAAACAAATGTTAGCCTTGTAGTTGACAAACTTTTGATCATCATAATACACCTTTCTCTTTCCCTTGCTCATTCTCGGTGCCATGATAATCTAAGAAAATTTGATAAAATTCAAATAAATTCCAAAAATTCCAAAAATCATAATGTGGATTGTTTTAAACTTAAATTTACTAAGTAAAAGTTCTTCACCAAAGGGTTTTCTCAAATTCTTCTAAAAAAAATTTCAAAATTTTGGATCACGACAATCTAAGATAAATCATTAGTGAAAGTCAAAAATTTTGAGTTCAAAGTGTAGCTCTTACCTAAAGAAAATGAAATCCCAACTTCTTTTGCCTTAAAATCGCCTCAAATGCAAGCAATAGTAAGCCCTGGGTGCAAACACCAGAGGTTCAAGGTGACCAAAAGGGTAAAAATGTTGTTTTTACTGTGCAAATCGTGAATTTTAAGGGGTTTGGGGATTTTTGGGTCCAGGGCACTATCGACGCCCATGCCGGCGCCGACTCAAAAAATTCACTTTTTTAATTTTTGAAATTTTCAACTTCTTTCAATTCACTCCAAAGTTTATTTTGTCTTTTTGAATACTAATTTTCATCTTAAAATAATTCACAAACAAACATTTTCACAAACAATACCGAACTAACTTTAATATATGAAAATACACTTTTTACAAATATATTTTTCTAATCACGCTTTCAAATACATAAAACAAAGTAAATTATAATTCAGCGCTGAAATCAAGCCTTAACACTAGAATGCTTACACAAAACTATACACACAATCAAAGTTACTTGAGTTCTAAAGCAAAGTAAAGTAAATCCACATAATCGCATTAAAAACATAATTACAATAAAATAATAGAGAGTCCAACTTCTTCAATTATTCTGCTTCATCTTCAATACTTTCTCCTCCTATAATATCTCCCATAAACTGGTAATGGACGTACAAATTGTAGAAGGGTCGGTACGGGAATTTATCAGTAAAATTTTCATTGATCCATCCATTTTTCTTGAACATCTGCACCAATCCTGCTTCAATTGTTCTTATATGATCTAAATTCTCCTTCATCCTCCAATCTAGGTGATAAAAAAGATAGTTAAAATTTCCTATTACATCCATAATAATCTGAAGTTCTCTTTCTATTTTCTTCTCCAAAGTTATTGAACTTCCAACTATTTGTGGTATTAATGGTGTTGAAGCATGTGATGCATGATCTAAGATAATATCTAATGCTTCCTTTCTATTCCTAATATAATTGTCATCAATAGGAATCATGGGCTCCCATGGCTATAACACTTTCTCCCAACTTTCATATGACACTTGAGATTGACTGCAAGGTAAGAAAATTGTAGAAGGATGTCCCAGTCTATATATAAGCCCATTCATAATAATACCCATAATAGATTTGAAAAGAATCGATCCCACATCAATGGGCTCTTCCATTTGAATGTAATAGTTTAAAATGACACTTTCTTTTGTAACCCTACTAATCTTCATGGTAGGGAGTAATTTTACATATATGAAAAAATGTCATTGTTTTGATATTGGATTAAGCAGTGAAGTGGAGAAACTAACATATCCCTCATCTATGATTTCTCAATTATCATTTTCATCCATCAGAAAGTTGTATACATCTTGCATTATATCTCTCATTGGGATAAAATTTGTATAATGACATATTAGAACGTTTTCTATCATATACAAATCATTAATTTGAGCTGAAGTAAACGGTACAGCCTTACCTCGAACGAAGACGACTCCTTGGGTAATTCCATGTAAGTTAGCATAGAATTCCTTCACTACTGTTTCAACAAATGCAGAGGTAGTGTAGCATAGAACTTTCCAAAACCTCTGTATAATGATTTTCTCAATCTGTGAACTCGGACTACTCAATCGATGATTGACAAAGCCTCTCTTTTTTATAAGTCTCTTCTTTGTAATGAATTTGCGTAGAATCTCTGCGCGTCAAAATTGATAAACGTTTTTCTATTGAAAATTTCATACCTGGAAGTATTTCTGGAATTGGAAGCCATGGATTGAAATTTGGAAGTTTATGGTCGTCCAAGGCAATTTTTAGGCCTTTAAAAACATCTCTCAGTGGTTATTTTGAAGTATAATCCCGCCAAAGTCCTCCAAATACATTTTGAACCGCACGAACTGCTCTCGGCGTTGTCGGAGCTCCCGATGGCGCTGTCATGGCTTATGTAGATGGGCACAGTTGGTGCCCATTCTAGCACCGTTGGCGTGAGAAGCCAATATTGCATCTCTTACTTTTTTGTTCAATTTGATTCCAAATTTTTCCTTCAATACCCGACAAACCATTGTTTAATTAGGATGACTTGTCATCAAACATTTCATTAAATTGTGTCAAGTGTCCTTCATAATAATGTTTCAATCGATGCCCATTAACTTTAAATATCTTTCTAGTTTTAGGATCTTTAATAATAACAGTTCCATAATGATAGACTTTAATCACTTTAAATGGTCCTAACCATCTGGATTTCAGTTTTCCTGGAAATAATCTCAATCTTGTATTATATAATAAAACTTCTTGTCCAGGTTCAAACTTCTTTTGAATAATCTTTTGATCATGCCATATTTGCATTTTTTTCTTTATATATTTTTGCATTATCATATGCTTCATAGTTGCAATAATATTTTCTCACCAGCATCTTTTAGATTAAAATTAAATTCCTTAATAGCCCAAAATGCTTTATGCTCCAATTTTACTGGTAAGTGGCATGTTTTTTTCCGAAAATAAGTTTATATGAGGACATTCCAATAAGAGTCTTATAAGCAATTCTATATGCCCGCAATATCTAATCTAGCAGACCAATCCAATTTATAGGGATTTACATCTTTTTCTAAAATTTGTTTTATTTCACGATTTGATATCTCTGCTAGACCGCTAGTTTGAGGATGATAAGCAGTAGAGAATCTATGCATAATATCATATTTCTTAATCAATTTCTCGATTCTCTTATTCTTAAAATAGGATCCTCCATCTGTAATAATTACCCTCGACATTCCATTTCTTGTAAAAATATTTTTATTGAAAACTATAGAAACACTACGAGCATCACATTTAGGTACAACAATAGCTGCAATCCATTTGGACATATAATCAACAACAAGTAATATATATAAATTTTCAAATGAGGGCATAAATTGTCCCATAAAATCTAATCCCCACACATCAAAAATTTCAACTTCAAATGTGTAATTTAAAGGCATTTCCTTTCTTCTAGAAATATGTCCTACTCACTAACATCAATCACATGTTTTAATATATTCATTAACATCTCAGAAAAGAGCAGGCCAATAAAATCCATCTTGCAAAATTTTATATACAGTTCTATTTGTTCCAAAATGTCCTCAAAATTTAGAATCATGACATTTTTCAATTATTTGTTGAGTTTCTTCATAAGGCACACACCTCCTAATAATTAGATCTTTACATTGTTTATATAAATAAGGGTCCTCCCAAAAATAGAATTTTGAATCATCTATAAATTTTTTTAATTGTTGATTCTTAAAATCCGGTGGTAGAATATCACTTACAAAATAATTTACTATATCAGAATGCTATGGTATATTCATTTCATCAATATTATATAATTATTCATCACAAAAATTTTCTAAAATTTCATTTACAAAATTAGTTAATATTTCTTTTTCTATTCTAAACAAATGATAAGCTATTTGATTATCATTTACCTTTCTATCAACTACAATGAAATCGAACTCTTGCAACATAAGTATCCATCTAATTAATTTTCGTTTAGCATCCTTTTTTTGCATCAAGTATTTAATAGTAGAATGATCTTTATGCACTATACATTTGGTTTCAATCAAGTAAGGTCTAAATTTATCAAAGACATAAACAATAACTAATAACTCTCTTTCAGTAGTAGTGTAATTAATTTGAGCATCATTTAGAATTTTACTAACATAATATATTAATTTAAAAACTTTGTTGTGTCTTTATCCTAAAACAACTTCAATAGCATAATCACTAGCAACGCACATTATTTCAAATGGTTTCTTCCAATCATGTGGAACTATTATAAGTGCAGTGATTAATATTTTTTTCAGTAATTCAAATACTTTTATGCATTCCTCATTAAAATCAAATTTTGTATCTTTTTCTAAAGTTGACATAATGGCTTAGTTATTTTTGAAAAAAATTTTATATAATGCCTGTAGAAACCAACATGTCCTAGAAAACTTCTTACCCCTTTAATCGTAGTAGTAGGTGGTAATTTTTCAATAGCTTGAATTTTTGCAGGATCTACTTCCATGCCCTTTTCAGAAATTTTATGCCCAAGTACAATTCCTCCTCCAACCATAAATTGACTTTTTTTTTCCAATTTTGTACTAGGTTGATTTTTTCACATAATTCCAGAACTTTTTTTAAAATATTAAAACATAATTCAAATGAAGTCCCAAATTTAGAGAAATCATCCATAAATACTTCCATTCCATGTTCAATCAAATTCCTTAAAATTGACATCATACATCTTTGAAATGTCGCAGGTGCATTGCATAGTCCAAAAGGCATTCTACGAAAAACAAATGTTCTATAAAGGCTTGTAAATGTTGTCTTCTCTTGATCCTCAAGAGCAATTGGAATTTGATGATTCCAGGTATATCCATCTAAAAAGCAGTATTATTTGTTTCCAGCCAACATATCTAACATTTGGTCTTAAAAGGGTAAAGGAAAGTGATCTTTCCTCGTGACTATGTTTAATTTTCTATAGTCTATACAAATTCGCCAACCAGTAACTTGTCTTATTGGAAATAATTCATTTTTCTCATTTACTTCAACGGCCACTCCTCCTTTCTTTGGAAAATGGTGAATTGGACTCACCCAAGCACTGTTTGAAATAGGATATATAATTTCAGCATCTAACCATTTTAAGATTTCTTTTTTAATAACTTCTTTCATTATTGGGTTTAATCTCCTCTGAGGATTAACTTTAGGTTTGTATTGTTCATCTAATAAAATTCTGTGCATACAAATTGAAGGACTAATTTCTTTAATATCTGCTAAAGTCAATCTAAAAGCCTTTTTATATCTTTTCAATATTTCTATTAATTTTTGTTCTTGAATTTCAGTTAACTTAGAAGATACAATAACAGGCAATAGAGATGAATTTCCTAAAAAAAAACATATTTTAAATGGGAAGGTAATACTTTCATTTCAAGTTCAGGTGGTTTAATACTTAAAGGAATACAATTTTTATTATCATTTTCCAACAAATCTAAAGTTTCAAATTTGTTCTGAATATAATCTAAATTCTCTTCTTTTATTACATTCTCATTCTCACAAAATTCTTCTTGCCTTAATTTTTTCTTCAAACACTTTTTTTAAATTGCTCATTACTTAGATAATCAATAACTTCCATTCCTAAAACATTAATTATTATTTTCTATTGCAGGATATTTCATAGTTTTTGTAATATTAAATGTTACTTCTTGTCATTCACTTTCATTATTAATTCTCCTTTTTGCACATCTATCACAGCTCTCCCTATTGCTAGAAATGGTATCCCCAAAATAATAGGAATCTCTTTATCTTCATCCATATCTAATACTATAATGTCTAAAGAAAAAATAAATTTATCCATTTTTACTATTACAACTTCTATAAATCCTTTAAGATAAGTTATTGATCGATCAGCTAACTGAAGAGTTACAGTAGTAGGGGAAAACTCTCCCAAATCTAAACATTTAAAAATCATTAGAGGCATAAAATTGATACTCACACTTAAATCATATAAGGTTTTTCTAAAAAAATGTTCACCAATTGCACAAGGTATAGTACAACTTCCAGGATCTTTTAACTTTTTAGAAAGTTTTTTCTGGATAATAACACGACACTCTTCACTGAGTGCAACTGTCTCATGATCTACAAACTTTATTTTCTTATTTAATATATCTTTCTTAAATTTCACATAACTTAGCATTTATTCCGAAGCCTCAATGAAGGGAATGTTTATCGTTTACTTTTTAAGGATTTCCAAAAAAATTGTAATTTTTTGTCTTTATTCTTCTGCTTCAATTATTGAGGAAACGGAGGTAGTGATTTTTCTAAAGAAACTTGTATTTGTTCATTTTCATTGTGGTCACTTTTAATCTCTTCTTTCTTCTCATTAACTTCAGTTTCTCTTTGGAATCTTGTTTTAACTTCTTTTCCACATTGTAATTGAATAACTTTAATTTGCACCTTATTTTGATCTTTTGGATTAACTTCCATAGTACTCAGAAGATTTCCTGAAGGTCTGTTATTAAGTGCAGTAGTAATATTTTATAATTGATTTTCAAGTTTTCTAATCGCAGCTCCTTGATTTTGTATTTGATTCCCATATTCAACATTACTTATTCCATCCTCAACTTCTTTTCCTTAACTTGTGGGTTAGGGTTAGAGTTCAATCCAGAAGGATAATAAGGTCGATAATTAGGATTTCCATGGTTGTTTAAATTTCCTGAGGGGTTCATTGAATTATTATAATTATTCCAACTAAAATTAGGGTGATTTTTCCATCCAGGGTTATAATAATTAGAATAAGGATTATTATTTTGATTATTTATAACATTCAAAGTTTCATAAGATGATTGAGTATCAATTATCTGCCCTAGTNTATTAGTAACAGATAAGCAAATTGAACGTCGTTGTTGTGATTAAAGTCTTGATTTTCTAAGGTCTTAGTCCGTAATTCTAAACTACTCCTTATGGGATCGATATCTAGGACTCCATTAGAGCCCTATATTACTTGAGCGATACGTATACTTGCGTTGACAAATTTGAGTTTAACATTATTTAATATTATATTTTTACATCTTAATCAAATCAGACACATCTATAAAGTCGTGATCAAGTCCTTGGACGCCGTTGCTGGAAATTAAATCTTCTAGTAGCGCCATTAAATTTTTGTATTTGTTGATTTACAAAAAATTCGGTCAGTATATCCATCTAAAAAGCAGTATTATTTGTTTCCAGCCAACATATCTAACATTTGGTCTTAAAAGGGCAAAGGAAAGTGATTTTTCCTCATGGCCATGTTTAATTTTCTATAGTCTATACAAATTCGCCAACTAGTAACTTGTCTTATTGGAAATGATTCATTTTTCTCATTTACTTCAACGGTCACTCCTCCTTTCTTTGGAAAACGGTGAATTGGACTCACCCAAGCACTGTTTGAAATAGGATATATAATTTCAGTATCTAACCATTTTAAGATTTCTTTTTTAACAACTTCTTTCATGATTGGGTTTATTCTCCTTTGAGGATTAACTTTAGGATTCTATTGTTCATCTATTAAATTTTTATGCATACAAATTGAAGGACTAATTCCTTTAATATCTGCTAAAGTCGATCCAAAAACCTCTTTATATCTTTTCAACATTTCTATTAATTTTTGTTCTTGAATTTTAGTTAACTTAGAAGATACAATAATAGACAATAGAGATGAATTTCCTAAAAAAACATATTTTAAATGGGAAGGTAATACTTTAAGTTCAAGTTCAGGTGGTTTAATACTTAAAGGAATAACTTTTTTATTATCATTCTCCAACAAATCTAAAGTTTTAAATTTGTTCTGAATATAATCTAAATTCTCTTCTTTTTATTTCATTCTCATTCTCACAATATTCTTCTTGCCTTAATTTTTTCTTCAAACACTTTTTTTAAATTGCTCATTCCTTAGATAATCAATAACTTCCATCCTAAAACATTCATTATCATTTTCTATTGCATGATATTTCATAGTTTTTGTAATATTAAATGTTACTTCTTGTTCATTCACTTTCATTATTAATTCTCTTTTTTGTACATCTATCACAGGTCTCCCTATTGCTAGAAATGGTCTCCCCAAAATAGTAGGAATCTCTTTATCTTCATCCATATCTAATACTATAATGTCTAAAAAAAATAAATTTATTCATTTTTACTAGTACATCTTCTATAAATCCTTTAGGATAAGTTATTGATCGATCAACTAACTAAAGAGTTACAGTAGTAGGAGAAAACTCTCCCAAATCTAAACGTTTAAAAATCATTAGAGGCTAAAATTGATAGTCGCACTAAATCACACAAGGCTTTTCCAAAAAATTGTTCACCAATTGCACAAGGTATAATACAACTACCATGATCTTTTAACTTTTTAGAAAGTTTTTCTGAATAATAGCACTACACTCTTCACTGAGTGCAACTGTCTCATGATCTGCAAACTTTATTTTCTTGTTTAATATATCTTTCTTAAATTTCACATAACTTGGCATTTGTTTCAAAACGTCAATGAAGGGAATGTTTATCGTTAACTTTTTAAGGATTTCCAAAAAAAATTGTAATTTTTTTGTCTTTATTATTTTGCTTCAATTATTGAGGAAACGGAGGTAGTGGTTTTTCTAAAGAAACTTATATTTGTTCATTTTCCTTGTGGTCACTTTTAATCTCTTCCTTCTCCTCATTAACTTCAGTTTCTCTTTGGATTCTTGTTTTAACTTCTTTTCCACATTGTAATTGAATAGCTTTAATTTTCACCTTATTTTGATCTTTTGGATTAACTTCCACAGTACTCAGAAGATTTCTTGAAGGTCTGTTATTAAGTGCAGTAACAATATTTCATAAATGATTTTCAAGTTTTCTAATAGCAGCTCCTTGATTTTGTATTTGATTTCCCATATTCAACATTACTTCTTCCATCGTCAACTTCTTTTCCTTAACTTGTGGATTAGGGTTAGAGTTCAATCCAGGAGGATAATAAGGTCGATAATTCAGATTTCCATGGTTGTTTAAATTTCTTGAGGGGTTCACAGAATTATTATAATTATTCTAACTAAAATTAGGGTGATTTTTCCATCAAGGGTTATAATAATTAAAATAAGGATTATTATTTTGATTATTTATAGCATTCAAAGTTTCATAAGACGATTGAGTATCAATTATCTGCCCTAGTGAATTTTCCTCTAATACTGGTGGTATTTGAGAATAGTTCACTCCAATTTGATCAATCTTTTTCAATATAGCAACAATTTGAGATGCTAAAATAGACATTGTATCAGAGTCATGAATACTAGCTATTCTCTTAGGATTTACCCATTCAAAGGGCCATTGAAAATTGTTAGTAGCTATTTTTTCTATTAAAGAGTATTCTTCATCAAAAGTTTTCAACATTAATGATCCTCCTGCAGCAACATCTATAATAAATCTAAGTGATCCTACTAATTCATTGTAAAAAGTTTGAATTATTAACAAATCTGGTAAATCATGATGTGGAGATTCTCTAAGGAGATCCTTAAATCTTTCACAGGCTTCATATATTGATTCCCCTTAAAACTCACAAAAAGATGTAATATTGTTTCTAAGCTTAGCAGTTTTCGAGGGTGGAAAATATTTAGCCAAATTTTTTTTTCGAGTTCTCCCCAAATTCTGATAGATCCAGGTGCTGATGAATTTAACCAAGCTTTAGTTTTATCCCTTGATGAAAAAGGAAAAAGTCTAAGCCTAATAACATCATTAGACACTCCATCATATTTAAAAGTATCACATATTTCAAGAAAACTAATAAGATGTAAGTTAGGATCTTCAGTAGGTATTCCTCCAAATTGATTATTTTGCACCATTTGGATAATAGCAGGTCTAAGCTCAAATGAATTAGTAGCAATATCAAGATTTTGAATAGTTTAGTGAAGTTCATCTACTGTAGGATTAGCATAATCTTTTAAAGGTCTTTGTCGATTTTCATTTATTTGATTATCTAAGTTATTCGCCATTTCATTCAATTTTTTATTTTTTATTTTATTTTCAAATTTTTCTAATAGTACATTCTATTTCCGAATCGTAAGGTACTAAACCTTCAGATCCAATATTTCTCATAAACAAATATAATAAGTAAAGAAAAATTTCTTAAAAATACTCCTAAATCTATATAGTTATATATATATANTGCCAAAAACATAATGTGTTATTTTATGAATTAAAAATTTAAGCAATTTATGTAGGGATTCTACGCAAGTATACGTATGGTTATCAAGTAATACAAAATTTTCGTTTTAACCCCAAAAAATCAATCCCACGAGTAAGGTTTAAATTTGAAATGATAAATTAACTAAGAAAATAACATACCTTCCTCGGCAATGGCGCCAAAAAATTGCTCCCCAAAAATATAGTTGTGTAAACTTTATAAAGTTGATTCTGCTTTACAACGGTGCCAAAAACATGGTGTGATATTCTATGAATAAGAAAGTTAAGCACTTAATGTTGGGATTCTATGCAAATATACGTATCGTTATCAAGTAACATAAGACTTTCTATTTAAGCCCCAAATATCGATCCCACGAGTAAGGTTTAAATTTGAAATGATAAATTAACTAAGAAAATAACATAAATAAAACAATATCACTATCACTATTTTTGAATGTTTGAGATACTATCAGAACTAAATTATTAACTACTAGCAAAATTTAAATGCAAAGTTTAAAACAGTAACTATTAAACTACATTTATGTGATAAAGTTTTCTAATATAAAAAAAAATATTTTCCACTACAATGAGTTTTTGGTAAAATGAGATGAGATAAATAGTTTAAATATGTATTGTTCCAAATAGGAGCAATTTTAATTCTCTACCTTGATTCAGTGTTATAGAAAATCATTGGTTAATCTCACGTTTAGTGCCTAAATCTGTGGCTAGGCTAGGAGGATATTGGCTCCCACTCCAGAGCTCCCACTTCCCTTCCCCTGAAGGCTAACACTTGCTTTAGTTCGTAGACACTAAGACTGAATTGGAGATTTTAGTCTGTCACCCTAAAATCTCCAATTCTACACACAATAATGTATATTTCCTTATTTATTGCACTTAATTCTATGAAAGAAATACTCTTTCATGGAATTAAATGTGATTCTCACTCTGTTGTAGAACTCACACTCTATTTCCCGGATCATATGTTTCACAATATATTTTAATAATTCAATTTGCCAGATCAAAAAGTAAATTAAGAATGAAGTTGAAAATAATCACAATTTATTTTATATTTTAACATTGGTACATCTAAATTATCTCTTCATTTCACCATACGTCAGAGTAGGGAGAAAGATAAAGGAAACTACTCAAACTTCATGAGAAAGAAATAACAAAACACAAATTTCATATATAAAAGAAAGTTCATACTACAATAATAAACAAACAACACTTATCTGAAACTCTTTCTCAAAGAAAATCCTTTGTACTCTCTCTTAGGAAATGTAGGAAGAAGAAATCTCTCACTTCTCTCCCTTTCCAACACTCTTAGAGAAGAATTCATACTTAAACTCACCATAAAAACTCAAAACTATAAAGAAAATAAGTGACTAATTGACTCTAAATGGCTGTAGGGATTGTGGAGTTGTGTGAAAGAGAGTGGAAAGCGGTTGAAGGGAGTGAAGAGAGTCTTTTTTGATCATTTTTTGTTCTAAATAGAGCCTAATGTTGGTTTTCTAATAGGTGCATCCAAAAACTCTTAAAAAAGTGTCCAAATTTATCGAAACTTCTAGAAACAGGGCTTGCACCGACATTGGCGCCGTCGGTGCCCATCTGGTGTCAGTGGCCATTTAATTAATCCGTGCTCTCTGTCAAATGGTGTCGTCAGCACCCAGTCTGGCGCGTCGGCGTTGAACATTTCTTCTAAAGCTCCATTTTGACTCCAAATTCCATCATTTTTGCTTTCTTTTTGCTTTAAGTCCTAAAAATTAACAATCTGCAATAAAACATGAAAAATATCTTCCTTTAAAGTGCAATATCACCAAAAAATGAGTATAAAATATATGTCTAAATATGTATGTATTTTTAGTGTATCATCCATGGTAGAAAGATTCTTACCTAAGAAAATTGTTCTTGGTAGTTTAAGAATATTGTTTGGAATTTATGTGGAATATTTTGAAATTTTTATAAATTATGGTTCCTAAAACTAAGGAGGAAAAGGAAGACTTGAGTTTGATTGTGAGAAGTTTGCCAATATTAAGGCTCAATACTGATACAATGATCTTCTTGCTCATAAAAAGTTGATTTGAGAGAGGGCTTTCTTGAATCTTGGTGGATTTGTCAAAAGTTTAATTATAACCTGACATTAAGAAAGTTTCTATTACTTCACCACTGTAGCAGTAATCTCTTTTGTCTGAGAGCTTTATGTCAATTTTTGTGAAGCCTCTGATGACCAGATTTATGGTCAAGAAAGAGGAGTGGAGTTTACTCTTGAGCACATCAATGCTCTATACCAGTTGTCAAATGTTCCAAACTATGAGTATTCTTCAGTTGAGCCAATTGAATCACAATTGAATGAGGTGATTACATTTCTGACTTACAGAAGAGGAGTTTGGAAAATTAAGAACAATTATTAGGTAAAATTTTCTGCCTCAACCCTCCAAGGCATGACAATAATTTATTTCTTCACGACTTTTTCCTTCAAATCGTCTTAGTGAGGTGACAAAGGAGGGAGCATCCTTCAATTTTTTGCGTTCAACAGATGAAGAATATAAATATTGGATCTATAATTTATCAGGATATTTCTTCTAAAGGTGGAATGACTAGAGGATTCAGTTTCTCTGTTCTGATTTTTACTTTATGTTAACAATCAACAGTAGGATATGAGCATTGGGAAGAACAAGTACGACCTCTTAAACAATTAACATAACCAATGTTCAGGTATATGAATTGCACGTTGGAATGAAATCTAGGGGAGGAAATTCAAATATTCCTTCTACTTCTATCTCCAGAGCAACTGCTGCTTAATATTCAACCACTCTAGAAGATCTTCAAAGTGATTATTAGACTTTGATACATGACATAGCATATCTTCAAGGAAAAGTGAATGACATTGATTNATATATTGAATTTTTTATTATATATATTTTTTATTTTTATATTTTATCTCTAAATTTCCTAATTTACCAAATTTATTTAATTTACCGTTACCTTCCCGAGCAATGGCGGCAAAAAATTGGTCCCCAAAAATATAGTTGTGTAAACTTTATAAAGTTGACTCTGTTTTACAACGGTGCAAAAAACATGGTGTGATATTTATAAATAAGAACGTTAAGCACTTAATGTTGGGATTCTACGCAAATATACGTATCGTTATCAAGTAACATAAGACTTTTTATTTAAGCCACAAATATCGATCCTACGAGTAAGGTTTAAATTTGAAATGTTAAATTAACTAGGAAATTAACATAAATAAAACAAAATTACTATCACTATTTTCGAATGTTTGAGATACTATCAGAATAAATTATTAACTACTAGCAAAATTTAAATGCAAAGTTTAAAACAGTAACTACTAAACTACGTTTATGTGATAAAGTTTTCTAATATGAAAAAACATATTTTCCACTACAATGAGTTTTTGATAAAATGAGATGAGATAAATAGTTTAAATATATATTGTGCCAAATAGGAGCAATTTTAATTCTCTACCTTGATTCAGTGTTATAGAAAATCATTGGCTAATCTCAAGTTTAGTCCCTAAATCCGTGGCAGGCTAGGAGGATATTGACTCCCACTCCAGAGCTCCCACTTCTCTTCCCCTGAAGGCTAACGCTCGCTTTAGTTCTTAGACACTAAGACTAAATAATGGATTTTAGTCTGTCACCCTAAAATCTCCAATTCTACACACAACAATGTATATTTCCTTATTTATTGCACTTAATTCCATGAACGAAATACTCATTCATAGAATTAAATGTGATTATCACTCTCTTGTAGAACTCACACTCTATTTATTGGATCATATTTTTCATAATATATTTTAATAATTCAATTGGTCAGATCAAAAAGTAAATTAAGAACGGAGTTGAAAATAATCACAATTTATTTTAAATTTTAACATTGGTACATCCAAATTATCTCTTCATTTCACCATACGTCAGAGTAGGAAGAAAGATAAAGGAAATTACTCAGACTTCATGAGAAATAAATAACAAAACACAAATTTCATATATATAAGAAAGTTCATACAACAATAATAAACAAATAACACTTATCTAAAACTCTTTCTCAAGGAAAATCCTTTGTAGCCTCTCTTAGGAAATGTAGGAAGAAGAAATCTCTATCTTCTCTCCCTTTCCAACACTCTTAGAGAAGAATTTATACTTAAACTCACCATAAAAACTCAAAACTATAAAGAAAATAAGTGACTAATTGACTCTAAATGGCTGTAGGGATTGTGGAGTAGTGTGAAAGAGAGTGGAAAGTGGTTGAAGGGTGTGAAGAGAGTCTTTTCTGATAAATTTTCATTCTAAATAGAGCCTAATGTTGGTTTTCCAATAGGTGCATCCAAAAACTCTTAAAAAAGTGTCCAAATTTGTCAAAACTTCTAGAAACAGGGCTTGCACCGACATTGGTGTCGTCGGCACCCATCTGGCGCCAATGGCCATTTAATTAATCCGTGCTCTCTGTCAAATGGTGTCGTTAGCACCCAGTCTGGCGCGTCGGCGTTGAACATTTCTTCTAAAGCTCCATTTTGACTTCAAATTTCATCATTTTTGCTTCCTTTTTGCTTCAAGTCCTAAAAATTAACAACCTGTAATAAAACATGAAAAATATCTTCCTTTAAAGTGCAATATCACCAAAAATGAGTATAAAATATAAGTCTAAATATGCATATATTTTTAGTGTATCATGAATCCATGGGAAAAAGATTCTTACCTAAGAAAATTGTTCTTGGTAGTTGAAGAATATTGTTTGGAATTTATGTGGAATATTTTGGAATTTTTATAAATTATGGTTCCTAAACTAAGGAGGAAAAGGAAGACTTGAGTTTGATTATGAGAAGTTTGTCAATATTAAGGCTCAATACTGATACAATGATCTTCTTGCTCATAAAAAAGTTGATTTGAGAGAGGGCTTTCTTGAATCTTGGTGGATTTGTCAAAAGTTTAATTATAACCTGACATTAAGAAAGTTTCTGTCACTTCACCGTTGTAGTAGTAATCTCTTTTGTCTGAGAGTTTTATGTCAATTTTTGTGAAGCCTCTGATGACCAGATTTATGTTCAAGGAAGAGGAGTGGAGTTTACTCTTGAGCACATCAATGCTCTATACCAGTTATCAAATGTTCCAAACTATGAGTATTCTTCAGTTGAGCCAACTGAATCACAATTGAATGAGGTGATTGCATTTCTGACTGACAGAAGAGGAGTTTGGAAAATTAAGACAATTATTAGGTAAAATTTTCTGCCTCAACCCTCCAAGGCATGACAATAATTTATTTCTTCATGACTTTTTCCTTAAAATCATCTTAGTGAGGTGACCAAGGAGGGAGCATTCTTCAATTTTTGCATTCAACAGATGAAGAATATAAATATTGGATCTATAATTTATCAAGATATTTCTTCTAAAGGTGGAACAACTAGAGGATTAAGTTTCTCTGCTCTGATTTTTACTTTATGTTAACAATCAACATTAGGATATGAGCATTAGGAAGAACAAGTACGACCTCTTAAACAATTAACATAAACAATGTTCAGGTATATGAATTGCACGTTGGAATGAAATATAAGGGAGGAAATTCAAATATTCCTTCTACTTCTATCTCCAGAGCAACTGCTGCTTAATCTTCAACCACTCTAGAAGATCTTCAAAGTGATTATTAGGCTTTGACACATGACATAGCATATCTTCTAGGAAAAGTGAATGACATTGATTTTAAGGTTGATCATGTCCAGGGATACTTGAAACTAAAACATGACTATGATATGAGTTTCAATACATCTCTGGTGAGTTTTCTGCAAGGAGATCATAATGTTTAGTTTCCACTAAGTCCTCCATTTTTGTACTATCACCCAGAAGACTATATGGAAGGGGAGGCGGAGATAGATGGAGATGATGAAGATGATTAGTATCTTTATTTTCTTTATTGTATGTTTTGTTTTTTTAGTTGTTATAGATGTTTTGCACTATTAGCTATAGTAA
>NEWO01000792.1:235400-248828 GCA_003013225.1 Phalaenopsis aphrodite | reverse complement strand
TTTTTGTAGATAAAAGACCATTCAGACAAATACAGTCTTGTTGTTTACACTATAATTTTAACTGTTACACATTTGACATTTGAGAACCAAAAATATCATTTCATATCAGTACAAAATTATGATTTTTTTATAATTTTTTTAATTATTGAAAATAACTCAAATTTGTTCTTAAAAATAACCCAAAAGAAATAAGTCATACAAAAATGTCTTTGGGGATTTACATACAAACCAGACACACTTTACATATTTACATATCTAACACGTAGTTATTAATAATGATATACATTATTAATCTTTTAAAAGTAAAATATACATTTTCATGTATAGATTTATGACATCCAATTGTTCTGTATGTGTAAATATCAAACTTTTGCTGTTAGATATCTAAAATGCATAAGAATCGTGTGAACTCACAGTAGACGGTTGATATCAGAAAAAAATCAATTTACTTTTCTCAGTCCTATCTATAAATCATCTCAGTGGCAAGCAACAAAAAATGAAATAAGCCACTTCATTTACATATTACATAAAAAAGATAAGAATAGTGTCAATGATAGAACTAACAAAGTAAGCCAACATATGTGTCATACAAGCAGTGGTTGCCCTAAAAGAGCATGGGCCATCCAAGCTGCAATTGTACAATTTGTGATTTCATCGAAGCTATGGTTGCATAGTATTTTCAAGCTAACATAGTATACTCAGCAACTAAAGTTTGGAAGCAACAGTTGCCAACAACAAACCTCATTGCCTTCCAAGCTGCTCCACAATCTTCAGTTTTACTTTTTCTTGCTTGATACATCAAATAAGCCAAATTTATGCAAGCTAAGGAGCTCGTCGATTGCTACAACAAGTAAGAGCTCTGAAATAGCTGTGTACTTAAAAATTTTTAATGAAAACTAGTAACTATCATTTCCCAAGCAATACCATATCTATTCTGCATTTTATATATCTAACACCTGCATTTTACACCAAATCTTTAAGCACAAGATCCCCTCGATTAGTAGGAATAACAAAACTTAAAGCAATAGTAAGCATCACTTCAACTTTCATATCAATATGCATATTTTAAGAGATGGTCGAATATATACCCTTATAAACATCTTTTAAACTCAAAATGAACTACTGTTGAAATCAACACTTATCTGCAACAAGATAAATTTGCAAAAATATGAAGTATGTTGTATCCAAAATCGTTGTTGGAGTTGAGGGCAGCAAGCACGCCAGCTACAATAGAGGCAACTGCGGCCATGTGAAAACCACAATTACCCTTCCATGTTTCAGCCCTCGATGCTTACACAATCTCTACCATGGAATTAAAGACAAAGATGCACTCACATAATTCTTTAAAATTACAAAACTAAGCTTCAAAAATCTCAACTCTATCCTTGCGAAGACCAAGCACAGTGAAATACGAAGGTCAAATAGATCTATTATACCCACAACCGTAGCTTTAAAACTCAAAAGAAAATCACAGCAGAAAGCCATCAAGAAAGACCAATGAAATAAGGGATTTTTTCTTGAAGTCTTCCCTTCATTTAAACTGGAACTTATGGAACAATATGCAAAATATTTGTACATGGAATCAAAATATATTAAAACTTCTAAAAAATTTTGGTTCTTTTGAAATAAACTGTTCAGAAAAGCATTTAACTTGGAAATCAAAACAGAAGTGATAACCACAACAGATCCTTCAAGCTGATGCTCCCTTTAACAATTTCAGCATTGTGTTGTCATTTTGAAATAAATCATCCATAAGCTGAAATATAATTCAGCTAATTTCAATTAATTCTTCCAAAATACACAAACACAAAGGAAGTGTTCCAAGAACACAAAGGAAGCTTGCAAAGAATAGATGGCGAAGAGGAGGCAGAGGAGATGTCGACGGGGTCAAAAGATCCGATGGGAGGAGGAGAAGCGAACGAGACTTAGGGCAGAGGGAGCGAGGGGTGTCAATGGCATTTCACTCACATAAAACACTGATCAAGCGACAGAGTGTTGCGATGTGCTGAATCAGAGAGGGAGATAGAGCTGCGTGAGTTCGACCGGAGAGAGGAGCAGGGCACCAATAGGGTTTTGCGATGGAGGTTCTCTGTCAGAGCTTAGAATGTGGGAGAAGATGACACCCACGAGAGGAGGGCGTATATGTTATTCGCTCTAACGAAATGCGCCGCATCTAATATTATAAACCAAACGTTGTTTTCAAAAACTCCTTCAAAACGTAATATTCAAACACTCGGTGACACCGTTCTGAATAAGCTTCCTATAACGCACCCTAAATTAAATCTAATACGTAATATAAGAAGCAAATTCACAAGAAATTTATGTGTAATAGATGTCGTTTAATATTAAAAATTGCGCCATATTTATCTTAATTTTTTTTCTTATTGAATAAAGTTTTAAGTTGCATATTGGAGAGATAACTTTCTTATTTTTTTTAGTGTTAGAGACCCCTTATGAGTGTTAGAGATACCTTAGCTTTGAGGTTCTTTATTTTTATTTTATTTTATTTATATGCATATTCCTCCCAAGATTTATTATAATATACTGTGATTTGATTGAATTTGCTCGTTGTAGGACATTAGAATTTTAAAGTTTAGTTGATTACCTCATTTGACTAAATAGACTAGCGTCCACGACAACCCGGGAAAACAAAATCATGGGATTTTCTTATGGTTCATCATCATTCCCCAACCAAATGCTCTTAAGCATATATTGATAGATTTTTGCAAATTTGACAATGCAAAACTTTATTTTATGCTATTATACATCGAGTAATTAAAGACTAACATTAATCGAGAGTGATGTCTTGAGGAGAATTAACCATGTTGTATGGGCCTATGGGAAACCTCAATCCTTATATTAAAAAATAATGTCATAATAAAAAGAGGGTGAATCCCTTAGGTAGTGTCTTATCTTCAATTTAAGGTGTTCTCTAAAAATTTGAACTGAAACCTCAAAAAAACCTTCACATCTTTTTTAGAGATGGATCGAGGTAACAAATTTATGGAGCCCAAGAGACAATATAAAGATTTAAAATGATATGTGTGATGGTGGAAGCCAAGATTTGTAAGAAATGTAGTTTGATATTCAAAACCACATCATCATTTTCATGAAATTTATTTATACAATATATGTTAGGTTGTATATTGGAGAGCCCATTTTTTGTTTATTTTCTTTTTTAAAGCATTTTAGAGACAAATAGATTAAAGAAAAGTATATTTGTTGTGTGTTGAAATATTTGTGATGATAGAGTTATAATTTAACGTCTTAGTGTTGTACGAAGATCCAATGCTCACACATAGATTAAAAAAAAGCAACTGGAGGAGACGCAATGATTTTTTACGTGGAAAATTCCTGAAAGGAAAAAATTCATTAGGCTTAGCCCGGTTAAATTAATCCATTATGCGTTTCACGATAGGGACAAATGAGGGTACAATCTTACAATGAAAATTACACTTATTTTTATACAACACAAACAAAATAGAAGTGTTAGACACAACAATCATAATATGACTACAAAAGTTGCAATCAGTGACGATGGCCACCAGTGGCAAAATGAGCATTGGCCAACAATCGTTGACAATACAGAGGCTGATGGTAACTCACTAGGTATTCTGGCCAAAACAAAATCTAGAATTCCACTTCTTCAGCACTTCTTATCCTCTTCCACCAAGTGAAAAGAGGGGGCCTACTTATAGCCTTTATGGAGGAGCATTTTGGTCTTCTGTTGTGTAACTTCTCTAACCACCTAATCATACAGTCCATGATGATCTACATTCATCATTAGTGATATTTTAAGGATTTGAGTGCCTTAATGACCTCTTAGTAATTTAATGTTTCAGGGCTCTTTAGATTTCTTTCATCATGACGCTCAATTCGATTATAAATATATAAAGTTTTGAGTTTATATGACCATTCAATTGATTGTCTAAAATTTCTAATTGTGCTTCAACGACTTAATCAGAGCATGATTGGACCCGGATTGAATTGATTTTGAGATCATTGGGTTCATCTCATCGAGGCAGACAATTTGACTATAAAAAAGTTGAAATTGAAACCTGGATGATCTTAATGCATTCAAATTTGTGCTTGATAAAAATTTGTGGATGGCACATGATTATCTATGTTATGTCTCTCACATTAAAAGGTTTATGATAAGAACATGTACATAGATTTATCAATATCCTATGTCATTACAGTTTTTAATTAATGATGACCTTATAGGTCACGTTTCCTAAATTATAACAAAAAAATTATGTATTCCATTTGCATGGAGACTTTATCATCATATATTTTAGAGTGATTTAGTAGGTCTAATTAATTGTCTTTTCTCGATGAAGTTGTAAGGCCAAATAAAAGAGCATAGAACATATTTGGTACTTTTTATGTCATTGATAAAGTTCAAAGTGCACATCACATCCTGCTTCTTCTCATTAAATTTAGATAATGTATCATATATGTATTGTACGCTTTGTCATTGACATAAATCTTGAATCAAGACTAGATTTTTTTTGCGTTGCATAAGTTTTCACTTTTTGCAATTTCTCCAATGATATAATAACCATTAATTTTAACTTAATAAACAGTAATAAATGCCTTCAACATATATGCGAATGGGTAAGCTCGATAAATTTTCATGATATATTGATGTTATGTCTCTCATGTTATGAATTATATATCCCATAGCATGATACATGCGCAAGCTTGTTATGTCTTATCCATCTGATACTCGTAATAAGCTATGTGCTCTTAAAGTACATTCTTCTAAGATTAATAATCTTAACTGTTTACGAAATTTTTGTGCTCCGGTCCTACCACTATTGACAAGATTCCTCAAACATAGTTTTACCTCTTATGGTAAAAAAAAGTTGAAACATGTGCACAAGAACCCATGATCACCACCCGTTCTCCAAGGCTCTTTCGCCATGCCACAAGCAAATGTGTGTGCACCAGATGACTCATGAAATATCAACATGGCCCCATCACATCATTATACAACTTCACAACAATTGAATACTTATAATTAATAGTGGGTCCCAACATTGGGATTTGACCAGACACTATGGCAGTGATTTTGACATGCTTTAACCTAGCACCCTAGTGTTGGACCCTGTCATTGTGGTGCTTCATCAAATTTACAATAATAGAAGTCGCTCGCAATGAATTTCATATCAAATGAAACATTAATAATATTAAACTGGTGTCTGCCCCAACACTACATCTGTTCACTTTGATGTCACTCCTATTATAAATACATAGTCAAGGCGCTCTAGAAATTTTTGTTCATCCTTAGGTTTCCATGAAATTTCATCTTTTTAAATAATTGATCCCTAACCTAAGAAGAATCTCGCTCTGCTAGTGTATCAGATTAATGAGGCCAACAAGTGGTTGTCTGTCGTTAAAACCGCACAAGTAGTGAGTTGAGTGATGAAAACTTCCCAGAGGCCTCTTTTATGCAGGGTTTGCCAAATGCTAGAGGAACCTAGGCAAGCATGTTTGACTAACACATCTGGTCAAATCATGTTATCACTTCCCTCTCTCCCAATATCTTCAGATGTTGCATGCTAGTGTGAGCAACAATAGCCAAAAGGTTAATGCTCTTAAAGAGTAGTTGGTCTCCCTCAAGGATTGGTTGAGCTACATTGTACGATAGTAGCATTTACTCAGTAAATGGAACATGGAAACCTTTGAATAGTAGGAAGGCGTGACTTTGCATTCTCTAAGCAAACCCCGTGTGAAGAAAGAGACAAGTGGAATGATGAATATCACACAAGGCAAGCGGCTAAGTAGAATGATAAAAATCACACAAGGCAAGTGGCTAAGTGACACTTAGCCATTGCATTATATAGTTATGCTTGTTATTCATTTTCTATTTAAGACGCTTTGTAAGGGAGAAAGAAATTAAATTTTCTTTCAATGTTAATAAAAAGAACTTTTTTTTCTTTAATAAACCACACATCCTAAAGTGAACAATAAAATTAAAAATACATAAAAATTACTTGTTTTTTCCAAATTTAGTCAAGCACCAAAGTGACCAAAAACTAGTGCCTAGGCACTGACCCATCTTCTACCGCATGAAAGCCTTGCCCAACACCAAGGTGCTAAATCAAACCCTAACCTACCCAGGTCAGCCCAATTTAACACGGCTTAACCTAAACCAAACCTAAACCTACTCAAGTCAACTCAAAATAAACCCAAATCTACCCAGGTCAACCCAAATCAAACCCAAACCTACTCAAGTTAGCCCAAGTTAACCAAGGTCAACCCAAATCAAACCCTAAACTACTCGAGTCAACTCAAGTTAACACGAGTCAAACCAAATCAAACCTTATCCAATATGGTCAACCCAAATCAAACCCAAACCTACGCAAGTCAGCCCAAGTGAACACCCATAAACCCAAATCAATTCCAAAGCTATCCAGGTCAACCTTTGTTAACCTGGGTCAACCTAAATAACACCCTAACCTACCCTAGTCAACCCAAGTCAACCCAATTTAAACATGAACTACCTTGAATCAGCCCAAGTACAGTCCAAGGCTATATTTTTTAGGCATGTCTCCATGTTTGATTATGTTATTTCATGTTCTATTATGTTCTTACATGTCTTTCATGTTATATTACTTATTTTATTATGTTTCTCATTTATAAAAACAAACAAAAAAATGTAAAATAAAAAAATATAAATATAAAAGACAGATGACCCTTCCAAGTGGTTTTTTTTTCTCAGATAAAATATAAAAATACAAGCTTCAAAGCTTAGAAAACACTAATTATCCAACATGACTGACAAGGTTCAAGACTTGAAACAAATGATTAATTGAATATTGAACTTCAAATTACAATTAAAATATACCAAGATAAGGAATTGATACTAAACCTAGGCTAATCTGACATGATCCCTACGTTAGCTAATGTAGCCACCATAACCCAGAACCATACACTTACCCTAGATTAGTCTAAGTATAAATGCCTAGAATAGTTTAGGTACCAAGCTAGAATTAAGGACTATCACAAACAAAACACCTAAACTTACCTCTAAGACTAAAGAGAATAGCTTAGAAGGATTTAACCTTTGGGTACTGACGAAGGTATTTCAAACCTACTTGAACTACAAATCCTTTGAGCTACAACATTTAAGAGGGATTCTGTGTTATGAGGCTGGTTATAGTTGATGAATAGTGATTTTTCTAGGACGAGAGAAAGCCATGGGTAGCTTGACCGAGTAAATTGTTATCAATGTCTAAGTCCACATGTTAGGCTTCTTTATAGAGTTTTGGTTCGGCTTTTCATCTTGAAATCTTTCCTACCTTACTTTATAATACAAAGGTTTTGATTAATTCATGTTAAATATCATTGATTTACCTTATAAAACCTATTTAATCACTTCAAAGAGCATTTTAATTCTTTTAAAACCATCTTTTATGTATGATACATACTTTACTGGAATATCAAGCTTTTCTACCCCTTTAAGCTCAAATCCTTTCAAAACCATCTTTTATATATAGTTTTTAAACCATCTTTTATATATAGTTTTTCTTAGGTTTCATGACCTTAAAAATGTAATTAGATATGAGGGCTCGCCTTTGTTGGAAGCAAGGCCACATAATTAAAATAATTCATATCTTACATCGGTAAGGTAAGGGAAAACACCTGGTTCCATAGACCAAAAGAAAGATTTCATCATCTCGGTGGTTTGACCCATTTATAAGGTCGTATTCTCTTCCTTCTTGAGGACCTATAATCTCGAGGAATGTCATGCCCAATCATATAGATAGAATGCCTTCTGAAAGGCATTATGGTGTTGGTGAACAAAAACTTCGATCTTGGGTCTAGCTCCACAGCGCCCATGTATACATTTAAAGCTCTAGCCCCAATCTTTATGGTATTTTCTTCCCATTGAATAAGCTTTGTTCATCTATTATTAGAGTTACAGTGCCACATTCTTCAAATCCAAGGTCATAATGTTTTCCTTTAATGTATTGAAACTTAAGCTCAGCTGAGTTTTTATCTTATGATTTTGGATCATGCAACGGATGCACTAGGGTCTTGGGATTTCTATGCCAAGCCATTGGTAACCCTTTCACATTTATGGCAATTCCATCTACTAAATTGATCGATAGAACTTACATCAAATATGTCATAGTTGGTGTGATTTGATGTAAGTTTGTTTTCTGCTATTTTACACTGTGGTTGTACACCTATGTGAGCTTTGTAGGATAGTATTTGAGTCTTGCCACTTGCTGGGTATAGGTTGCATTAAGTAGTTAGGGGTATCGGCACAGTTCACTTCCTATCAAAGATTTTAAAGGAGCTAGCATTTAAGCATCGTCTATTGGTTCCAGGACACCACCACAATTATCTTCCATATCTTAGAGAACCTCGCATGTTATCATCTCTTTGACATCATGTTGCTTTCTCTTTGATGGCATAAGTGTATATAGTTTCGGTTCATGTCTGCATTCCTAGTTACATTAGTGTGTATTTGTTGCATCTTACTTTTTCTTGGTAATCCAAAAATTTAAGTTTGTGACTTTGGGGTCCTAAAAACCCTTAATTATACATCTTATATGCATCCCTTGATTTCCTTCATTGTAGGGTTATGATCTAGTGTCAGTGATTATTAGGTTTAGTTCCTAAAGAACTTTACTTTTCCATGTCTCTATATTTTTGCTTCCATATATGTTCATTCACTTGGGGCTCTTATTATTTTGGACATGACCATGTGTCCTATTGCCATCATATCGGACTAGGTCATGTGAGTCAAAAGCCTCAAGGAAGTACTCGAATGACCCATAATTTAACTTATGGTGATAATATGAAATGAGAATTACTCACTGCTTGTCTGAACGAGTAATGTGAGTTGCTTTATTATTATCAGATCTTATAAGTCCACTCCTAACATAGGTTCAAGTTAACATCAGCCACTTAGGATGTCACATGTTAACTTATTCAAATTTTAGGGTAGGAGCTAGTGTTGTGGCCCTATCTAGATCATATGTTTATGCCTTTATATCCCTACACTGCACATCTTACAACATATTATAATTTCTATTTAAAACTATGGCTAAGGTGTAGTTCGGAATTTTCATATATAGTTATTATTTCATTGGATTATGCTTGTTGTTATAGAATTTGCTTCCCGAACAAAAAGTGGTTCTTTTGAGATCCTTATACACATTATGCCTAGCATTTAATAGGTTGAGATTTACCTTAGAACGGCAGTATCTATTTGATTTAGCACCAGAATTCACAATTGAACTGGATCAAACAAAATTTGTTAGGTTATTCATAATTTTATCGAGTTTGAGATGTGAGCACTAACATTTTAGGGTGACATCTCTTGTAGGTAGATAGTTTTAAATGGCAGAAGCTAAAAAAATAATTAATCTAACAAGTTTTCTGTAGGGGTTGCTAAGCCCTTCTCCCACCATACAAGGTTCATTTCATGTTGCATGAGATGTTCTGTGCCAGTCTCTATTTCATAGGTTGAGCTTGTTTTAGAATTTTTCTCATGTATTTTAGAGTGTCGTTGGAAAGTATGTATTAAAAATAAAGTACGAGCACAAATTTTGGAGGCATTTGATGTATGTAGTTGTGTAGCGAAGACCATGAGAAACAGACCATGCCTACTACCTTAATTCCAAATCAATATTTGTTGTATAAATTTTGAAATGGGAATGTATATGCAGGACTTTATTATTGAGTGCTTACTTTTCTAGAAATTATTCCCAATCAAGTGGCACCAAATTTATTTTTTTATTTATTGAGTGCTTACTTTATTATATTTGCATGTGTTTGTTCATTCTTTTGGGCCTGTGAATTGTCTGGATTCGTTTTTTGTGAATAGGGCTCTTTAGGATAAAATCTTTTCTATAATATTTAACTTAAAAAGATTTATTATAATAAAATTTAGGATTTAAAATTTTGTAAGATTTAAAATCAATAGTTTATTCTATGCACTTCATTTCCTTGCATGGTTATTTGACCATACTGACCAAAGAACAATATGTTGAGATTTTCATACATATTTTATACTAATATTGATAATATTGCACTTTAAAGAAAGGTATTTTTGATGTTTTGTTGCAGGTATATTGAATTATGATCATTGGAGCAAAAAGATGCAAATTTGGAGCAAAAGGGACCAAAATATGAAGATTTGAACTAGGGTGCCGACGTCGAGCCCAATGACGGGTTTTTCCTGAGAGTCCAAAATCAAATATTCTTGAAGATCGTCGATGGCGCCATCGAGGCCATCGATGGCGCCATCGAGGCCATCGATGGCGAGAACGGCGGTTCTCTTAACAGGTGCATTGAATGTGGATGATTTTTAAAATGACGCTTAGGCAACTCTTGGAAAACTCTTATACAACTTTAAGAGAAACATTTGGGCCGGAAAAAAGAGGAGCCAATGGTGGTGTCCGTTGAGTTTTCGTTGTTTGTAGAGTGTAGAGAGTTTAATTTTAGGTTAGTATTGTGATGAATTCTTTGAGAGATTGTAAGAGTGGAGGGAAAGTTAGAGATTTCTTCCTCCTTGCCACTTCGAAGAAGAATTCTGTGTGCTGTAAAGAAAGGAAGAGATCCAAAGGAACTTCGAGGAGTTTGCTTGTGGAGGAATTAGAGATAAGTGGTATTTACTTATTGAAATTTGTATGACTTTGCTTTTATATATAAGTTCTAAGTTTTGTCGTATCTTCTCTATCAGTTCTGAGTAGTTTTCTCTGTCTTTCTCCTTGTCTTGAGATTTTGTGAAATGGTGATTTGAATTGGTTGAGCTATGAGAATGTTAAAGAAGTTGTGATAATCTTTTCACTTCGATCTTAATTTACTTTCAATCTGGTCAATTGATTTGTTAAAATATGTTGATTTTTACAACTAAAGTGAAGATTACATCCAAGATTTAGGGAAGTCAAAGTCCTTGGAAGTTGGGTGCAAATAAATAGGGAAATAAAATTATCGGGTGTAGAATTGAAGATTTTAGAGTGACAAACTAAAAACCTCAATTCGGTCCTATCATTTGGGTGCTAAAGTGTAGATGTCAGCCCTCAGGCGAGGGGAACGTGGGAGCTCCAAAGTGAAAGCCAATATCCTCCCAGCTTAGCCACAGATTCAGTAAACAAGCATAGGATTAGTCAATGTTCTTTATGCCTGGACCAAAGGATAAAGAATATGTATGCTCCTATTTGGCACAATACAATTTGAACTAATTCACTTTATCCATTCACTTTAATTTCTTGACAAGGAGAATGATGCTTTCTTATATATTGAACATCACATTAGAAACTTTATNCACTTATGTTCTCTTAGATAATTCCATACAAACTATATGGCTCGAGAGAATGTTTTATCACTTTTCTAACCTGGTTAGCATAACATCCATTTTATATGCTTAAGTGGTTTTCTAGTGCTATATATGGTGTCAGAGGTATGCCTTTTGTGGAATATCTTATCTTCAAAGTCAAATCAATTGTCACTCATTTCTATTTAGTTGTCTTATCCATTCTCTGGAAAAGTATAATCCGTACTAAAAAATATAACCCTTGCTCTACCCTTTTAATCTAACTAAAGTCATAGGAGCTTTGACATTTTTGGTTCTATTGAATCCCTTTGGACGACACAACATATGGATTCTTGATAAATAGATTCATGGTTGGATTGTGTATTCTACCTTTATGACATAGTAGATCTATGGTAGCAATAGTTTGGGAGCATGGGTCTATGGAGCCCTAATCAGGCTATCTCTATGTGTATATGCTTTTCTCTGACATACTTGTTGATTTATAACCTTTGGGCACATTTTATATTTTTGGTTAAGTTTTACTGAGTACGTTTTGTAGACCCTCTCGGCCATCTGTCTACTACTCACCAGGTTAAGGTGATTCACTTTATGCCCATTGGTTTAGTTTCTCCCTTACAACGAAAGATTTCCCCTTCCGGGACCGCTAAAAAATATCCTTTGTTGTCTATGCTTCAAAACTTATTAAGCAAACACATCACATTTTATTGTGAGTTTTCTTTGGTAATCTCTAAGATGTAATTGACCACGAGGAGACATCTGCGTGGGATGTCTCTTTGAGCCCATAACAAAATAAATTTAATTTTATATTTTGGTTTGATTACGAATGTCTTTTTTTATGATCTTTTTCATGTATTTACTTGGGCTGAGCATAGTCTTATTTAATTTTGATTGCTCTTTTCCAGTTTATATTACAAGATCTTTTCTATTTGAAGATCCTTGTATTTACTCTTTTTTTTTTCTTTTTAGTTTTCTTCCAATTCAGTCTTTTCTTTCTTCCTTTGCTTTTCTAAGTGAGGGTGAGCTAGAAAGAGTGATACGAAAAGGACAGATGCTAAGGATGCCATTTCGATTAGAACAATAAAATGGGTGAACACCAACATTTAAAGCTCAACACAATAATAGGCTATTTTGGCATCCTAGGTTTCTTAAGTTCATATAAATCCTAACTGATCTTTCTTACTTATCTAGAATCTTGGTTATTTCTTCCCATGGATGTAATTTGTTTAGTGTGTGAGTACATATGTCTTTATGCCTTCTTACTCCATATGATAGCCATCTTCTTTCTCTTGAGGCAGTATAATTCTTTTTCTTAATGAAGTAATTAAAAGATGGATGGAAATGATTGTTAGCTTTCCACTAAATCCATGAAATTGTTTTACATCCATCTTTTATATAGTAAAATTATATTTCCATCTTGTGGTGCACTTTATAAATCCCATGCAAACACTTGCCAGTGGATCGATCTTGGCTAGGTTTGAGTCATAGCAACATAGAGGGCATCAAATGACAAAAGAGAGCCACAAATAATTAAAATGATGGATAACAGATAGAAAGAATGATGCTGATTAGGAGATTTACCAAAAAAAGTGTAGTTTTGATGTGATTCTATACATTAAAGTTTAGGTTTTAGATGTGTAATTACATATTAAGTGTGTGGTGTGTATGTAAATGTCCCTAAAATAACTAAGGGTGTGTTTTGGGCAGCTTGTGTTTATCAGATAAGTTACTTATCTGGAAAAATAGACCGCAGGGTTCGACCCGCTTTCTATATTTAGTGTAAAAAATCAACTGCTTTTTCGGATAAGTTGCTCAAATGTTGTTTCCAAACGGTGAGACGGTGTTTTCAAAACGCTACCGCTGCGAATAAGCTGCCCCAAACGGAGCCTAAATCCTAATAATTCTGTCTATTTTTCTTTTCTCCGTGCAGTGCTTGCATGCGGAAAATGACAAATGCTTTTAAAAAGAAGAAAAGTAATGCAGCACTTTAATATGAACTGAATAATGGATATAGCATTGAAGAAATAATGTGTTTGCTTTGAGCGCACATCTCTCAAAAAACAACTGGATAATGGCCTCTCAAATTCCTCCTCCTTGCTCTACTTTTTGTCCTTCTGACATTGGCCGAAGAC
>NEWO01000792.1:216031-228869 GCA_003013225.1 Phalaenopsis aphrodite | reverse complement strand
GACAATGGATAATCTAGATCAAGTCCTCCAATGAATTTGATTCAATTTTATTGCCCTAAGCTAACTGACAAACCATCTCAAGCTAGTGCTGACCCTCTCACGGTCTTCGGTCATCGTACAGTAGACACTAAAGACTCCTACTTGAAACCTAAATAGAATTTGTCATGGATCTCAACATTATGTGTAGTTCGAAGTTTTTATAGTTTGGTAGACAAGTACAATTCTAATAACTTAGATCTCCTTAAAAAATGATGAGAATACTTCATAATTTTTTTTATATATAATTTTGTCTCTGAGAAATGGATTTACTATAATTTTCTATGAAATAATAGCTTATGGATGTGGTTTCAAGCTCAAGTTTTTTTAAAATCTTTCAGGATTATTTGCTCAATAATGAGCAAATAAAAACATGATTACATAGAACATATATTTTGTTCGCATAAAAACCTTTTCAAGGGTTTATTTTAGTGGTTTGACCTAAGGCCAATGATGATTATGGCAATTAATTACCAATATTTTTAATACTAAACTCACACGGCTATTGGTCATACACAACAATAAAGTTGTTAGTATCCCGACCCCCTCTTACTTTCTCATAGAATCAATCAATTCCAATACTTTTCAAAGATAAATATAAGCTTATCATGACAAGTCTTAACTTTTTAATGGGGGACTTTATGCAACTTTAAGTTTTTTACCCTAATTTTATTTATTCGAGTAAAACTAAAGGTCATTTATTTTTCAAATTTTATAAAAACTACACTATAGTAAAAATTTATACTCGATTAGGTATGCATTATATGATTTTTATTACTCTAATAGTTCAGCCAATTTTTTATTGAGTGTGCTACATTAAATTTATTCTATAATGTCAAATTTTTCAAATCAATGAACTAAGCATTGAGCCCATGTCACATTGTATGCCCCTTATAGTCGGTAAGTCATCTTATACATTCTCAGAACAATATCAACAGACTCAAATGAAAGATCTAAAACCATAGCAAGTATGATAGTTTTTATAACTCTAGATGTAAACTCCTTCACATGGAGCATCTAAAAAAACCATAAATGAAAACCTTATTTTTTAGCACTCTAAATCCTATTTTTGTTATCATAAAATTTGAAACAAGCCTGGATAAATTAATCTTAGTATTTTTTTTTAGTCAATATGAAAAATAATTGTTAAAAAGAAAACACACTATCTTATAGTATAAGAAAATTTATATGTGAGAAATTTACATACCACATAATTCCTATCTTTTATATCATCTCAAAGCACCAATTTTAAAAATTGAAATACACATTTTCATGCATAGCTAATTGTTATGTATGTAAAAATTGAAGTATAGGTGTTAGATATATAAATACTTAGGAATTGAGTCTTATTATGTAGATTTTCCTTCTTAGAAATTAGTGAAGAATATTTTGAGTCGTTTTTACAGAAATATGATCTAAGGAAAGATTATTAACAAAGCTGATTGATGCAGGTTTACAGATAAAGAGGTTGGGTAGTATCCAGTGGGTTTTGTAGTGAAGAGCAAAGAGAGCAAATTATATGAGTCGATGGTAATAGAGTTCATAGGAAACCAAATAGCACCTTATAAGAAAATTAGGCGCATGGCTTTTGTGCAATAAATACCAAAGAGCTTGACAGGAAAGATATTGCGTAAGGATCTCATACAACACACAATGTTCATCTCTAGGCTCTAAAATACTATTTCCACAATGTTTTAATGCAAAATGAAGAAAGTGACAATAAATAATGAGAAAAAAGGCTAAATTGGACCATTTGTAGTATAACATGTGCTTTTGATCGAGCTCTTGGTTTTCATCAAGATGAAATGAGAACAAATATTCTTGAAAAAGGTTCAGGAATAATTCTTCCAAATTATTCTAAGTAACCAAAGTATATATTCAAATTAAATAAAACTTATATGAAATGAAATTATATAAAACATGAAATACATACCAAGAGAAAATGTCATCTATTCAGAAATATGGATCGAATATGGATCTGATTAGGGAGTGAGTGGATGAATTTGATGATGACTTGAGAGCCGTTTTGTATTATTACAGATTAAATAACTTCATAATGTTTAATTCATGAAAAATTATTATGTGCAAAGTTCGTATGCATGCAGATATTATGAACAACATTGTTGTACATTGTAAATGCTACTGTACATGAAGTCTGCATGGATATGTATTCCGTATTTAATATTCACTTTTGTTCTGATAATTCCTCTTTAAGAGTTTCTTGCCTTTGATAACCTGAAACATAGCTGATTAGATGGAAATAAAGAAGCAATAGAAGAAAGGGCATTGAGGTAGAAGGAGAAGAGGTAGGTACAGGAAAAAAGAAAGAATTTGTGGAATAAGAATAAGGGAAAACCAAATAATTCTTTTCCATCTTTCCCACTTTTACAAAATGCTATATATTCTCTCCTTACTCATTCCTCCACTTCCATGTTACAAACAACCTAAGCAGCCAAAGCAAAAAAGATTAGGACATTTATCCAATTAGTTACATAGCTTATTCAATATGTGTGGACCAGCCTTATCACCCCGCATTTCTACTGTCTTTTCCTTTTGTGCACTTAGTAGCCTTTCATCCACGTAGACATAGTTCGTCCCTCGCTCCGTTGCATTTTGTTGTTTCACATTATGTTCAGTCGCCCAATTTAATCTAGCTATCTAACATCTAAACTTTTTTGTTATGTTTATACAGCCTAAATCTTTCATATCATATGAAAAATAACCCTATGTTAACTTTTAAAATGTGAAATACATCTTTTCATACATGCATAACGTGCTATGTATGTAAAAAATTAAGTATAGGAATTAGATATGTCAATACATAAGAATTGAGTAGAATGCATGTAAATAAAACTGACTTATTAATAAAAAATTAGAAAAATCTATAAAGTCTGAAATTTAAACCAAAAAAAAATATTTATTGTTTAGCATTTGAAGCGAGAATTGGATTATCAAGAAATTAAAACCAGACAATCACTATTGTGTATTTGGAGTTGAAAACCAGACAATCATCATTGTCTCTTGAATAAATTATTCTCATGAAAATTTAAGTTTATTCGCCCCCGAGGTAGGCACGGGTAGGGTTGTCGAAATCGCTCATTGTTCGTGAAAAGCTTGTCGTGTTTGATTCTTTCTCAAAGCAAACAAGCCAAGCTCAATTAATGTTTGTGCGCTTGATATATATATGAGTCAAACATTGTTCGTGTTCGGCCCGTTTTGACTCGAAACAATTAAATTGTATGTATGTATGTGTGTGTGTGTGTGTGTGTGTGTGTGTGTGTGTATAATTGATGAGTATTATTATTAAATAATTTAATTTACTACAAATCTACAAATACTTATAATCAATTAAATTTATTAACTAAAAAATAGAATAAACATATATTAAATTCTATTTAAATGAATATTTTAATATAAATAATATGATTGAAATTTTGTCAATACCTCTAACATCTTACGACAGTGTGACTAGGGTTATCAAAACAGTTCGTTGTTCGTGATAAAGAGTACAGTAATTGGATGTATGTATTAAGCAATAAATAAATAATTCTTTCATTTATTTCTCGTATTCTTATTATAGTTTTTTAATTTCATATAAGAAAGAGAATTGTAGAACTAAATATGTAAATCAAAAGTGTAACTTCATGAATCTCGAGAAGTTCAACAACTTGGTCAAAGAAGAAGCCAAAAAAGTTCATCATCGCATTCAAATGATAGATCATCAAGCATTACTTCTTTCAGTTAGAACACAAGCGGATCGAATGAAAACGCATCTGAGTCAAGGAACAATATATGCCTGAACAGATGACGGCTATATGAAATAAACTCCCTCAATTGATTATGGATCATTTGTAAAGAAGATCAGCAGTTACTCTGAAGGACTCTCTTTCAACATTTTATGAAGACCTCTAATCCGAAGAAATGTTGTCCACCAGATTAATGTGGCACACCTTCTATATTAATTGAATAGTCCTTCCCATGTATGAGGAAGTGTCCATGAAGGATTCCCTCAAGAAAGCAGACTGAAGTCTATCAACTGGCTGAAGTATTTTTAGCTGATTGAGCGACAAGCAGGCAATCCAGTTGGATGGTTACAAATACGAAATGATGGCAATAGTGGTTATAAATGCAAAACAATGCCAACAACAGTTACTAAGGGAAAAAAGGATGCCATCATGGGATACAAATATGTAAAGGTTTGATAGTTTTTTCATCACTCGTAGTATTCCTATTTAATCAAGGGCAAGCATGTAATATATTAGGCCTATTATATAACCTATAAATAGGGAGGTCATTCCTTTGAGAAAGGCTACTGAATCTATTCTATGAGAACTTCTCTACTGTGTGCACTATTTTATTTACTTTATCTCTACTTTCTTTCTCTATTCCGCTCATCCTTCCAATGCTCTATCCCTTGAGTATTATCCAAAGGACAATTTGGGATTAAACAAGTTATATATATATATATATATATATATATATATATATATATATATATATATATATATATATATATATATATATATATATATAGACACACACACACACACACACACACACACACACACACAAGGAATGGCCAAAGGCAATTATAGAAGCCTCCAGCCACCCCTAATGTGCCAAACAATTTCGAGTACCACCTCCTTCAGGCCAATTATGCCAAAGGGGATTCAAAACCCCAACCTGAGGGGTCTTATACCATGGATGTCAACCAACAAGTAGGGTACGTGACACTATCAATGCTATAAAGGTAATATTTTATATGTCGATCACTTATTAGGGTTATGGGTGAGAAAAAGTTTCTATGCATACAAAATAAAAATTACATGGATTTTTTTCTTTTATCTTTATTTTTGTAAATTTTTCATTTTTTATTGGAGGATTTACATAACTATAATTCATCAACTAATTTTACCATTTGGCATGATCTTGAGACATTGTTTTAACAAAAAAACATTTAGATTTAAAACATTCAGAGCTTTAGTTTTAGTGAACTGGCTAGATTAACTAGACGAACCCAATGATAACAAATTGATCCAATCTGAGCCGAATCAAGCTTAGATCAAGTTGTTGAACCATTTTTAGAGGCTTTGAGTGATTAATTAAAGTGTCAATTGAACTCCAAATTTTGTGTACTTATAATCAAATTGAGCATCTCAATGAAAGGAATTCAACGAGCATAAGATCTTCCAATTCTGATGTCATTAAAGTCATCAAATCATAAGAGAATATCTTATGATCAAGGAGAATCAATGTGAACGATTTGATCGAGTGATTATGGGAGTTATCTACCAAAGGAAAAAAATTCCCCTCCTCTAGGGGCTATAAATAGACCCCTTATCTTCACTTGAGGAGGGAGGACAAAATGTGCCTAATTTGAGTGATGATATATACTAAAGACCCAACAATAAATTTTGACCTCCATAACCACTGACTACAATCAACCAACGCCCATCGTTCACTGTCAACCACTACTGACCCACCCCTACTTACCATTTTTGGTGGACTCTATTGAGTAACAAGATATAATGTTGAGTAATGAAGTAATCTATTGAGTAATGAAGTATTATGATGAGCAACGAAGAAATTTAATAAGTAATTAAATATCTCAAATATTGTGCAATGATGTTCCTAAAACAATATGCATTAAAGAAAATGCAATAACTCTTAGTAGCAATTCCTCGCAAGCGTTGGATTTAGAATACAAGTTTTTTTTTTTTTTATAATGCATATAGACAAATTTTATACTTGGTGTAACATTGCAACCTTTCCCAACTGTAGAATAAGTGTTATTTGTCCACTTACAAATTATAGTTGACCATTTTAAGGCTCTATAATTTTTTTTTTCTTTCAAAACTTTTTAGTTAAAAATTACTTGTCGCTTCTTTTGTTGCTTTCTCATTGTCTGTGTATGTGATAGATTTTCATGCAACACTGAGATGTTAAATTATTACTCTACCATCGTGATTTTTTTTTCATGCAATATTTTGTTGCCATCTATAGGAATTGAAATCCCATTAACTAAATTTTATACTTCATGAATGGCCAACAAACATAATATAGGAGTTTTGAGCTCTTACGGTTATCATTCCAAGGCACATCTTGAACTGCAGGACATCAATCCCCTCTCTAGCCCATTTCCTAATAGCACACATTATCATGCTGATGAGAAAACTTCCTTTGCACCACTTGAAAAATTTTTATGAGAATGAAGGAATGTTAGAATGAGATTCTCCAACTCTTGCAAGAAGTTTGTAACTGAAGGATGAACATACAGAAGGGGCACGACTAAATTAAGATTGTCTGATTAGAGGTGCATAGTTGGCATTCCCTCAGTATACTGACGCTTCCCTTCAGAAGGTTGAACTCGTGAACTCTATTTGCTTTAAGAATCCCCTCCATTAGTCAAGCTTAGCAATAAGCCTTCAACACGCATGAAGAATATATCTTAACCTCACCCAATTGATGATAAGTTACAATGTTTAGTCCAGAAAGAGTTCAATGTAAAGGATAAAAGATATTTCCTAGCTCAACGTGGATCTCAGGAGTCTTCTCCTCTAGCTATAATAGTCTTTCCACACATTATTCCAATGGGGTTTAAGCTTCCTAGCATTAATTATTATAAAAGGACTTATGACACATATAAACATGTGGATCACTTTAGAACCATCAAACACATACAATGAGCTCCTTATGCTCTATTTTGTCAAGTTTTTTCTGCAACCTTGAAAGCTCAAGCTTGAACTTGGTTTTACTCACTTTTGGGAGGGAGCATTCCTACCTCGAAAGAGCTAACTAACATGTTTGCTAAGCAATTCATTATGAATCAAGGGATCATTATAGACTTATCTTTCTTCTACAAAATTCGTCAAAGTGAAGAGTCACTGAAGGTTTTTTCATATGATTTTCATTTAATCTCATCAAATCCCGCGAGTTGATTCGAAGTTACTAAAAGGTGTATTCTTTGAGGAGACTACACTTTGATCCTTTTTAGTCATCATTGATGTGATAGTTGGTTTTTTCATATGCTGACCTCATTCAATGTGTTGAGGCATAAATTAATATTGATAAAGCTATTAATATACATAAAAAGTAAGTTGAGCCATAATAAGAAAATCATAAGAAGAATCTTATAGACATTGCCTAGTGAACTCAGAGAAACAAGTATGAAACACAAAGATACCCTAGCTTACTCTCTCAACCACAAAGATGTGATTCTCAAAGTTAGAAGGAGTATACACTGCTAAACACTCAAGATAAGCATAATCTTAGGAGGCCACCTTTGTTGAAGTTAAATGCAGGAAATTAGGAACAATATTATTAGTTCCATTGAAGTTTTGGCCATAATACAGAAGCATGTTTTCAACTCAGTGAGGAGATTGAAAGACTGATAGGGTATGGGTACTTGATTCAACTCATTCAAAGTAAGATCTCACACGCACGTCAAGAAGCAATAAAGAGTCATCAAACTATTGGTGAAATTGCAACTATTGACAGATGACCACTGTTGGTTAAGCAAGTTCTTATTACATCCCATGAAAGCCTGTACCAAAGAAATCTCATGACAGCCACTCAATCATATTTGATGAATCTGATCTTGAAAGTTTCGAAGTCCCTCACCAAAATCCTTTTTTTGTAAGCACTGGTATCAATGACCCTTGCCATAATGTTAAGAGAATCCTAATTGATAGAGGTATTTTAGTCAAGATCTTATTCTTCTCAACTTTCTTAGATCTAGGATTACCCAAGGAATAGTTGTAGCCTATGGCTAGACCTTTCTATAGCTTTAATTATTAGTTGGTGAAAATTGAGGGGAAAATCACTCTTTCCATTACAATAGGAGTGTTCCCTTAGCATATGACACATATGATCCAATTTCTTGTAGTCAAGTTTGAAGATGCATACAATGTCATCTTCAAAAGACCTCAAACATTCTTTGGGGTTGTGATTTAAATAATGCACCTTAAAATGAAGTTCCCAGTACCATCCAAATTTTGTGTTTTACACGGGAATCATAAAGTTGTATGAGCGCACTACCTCAAACAAGCTCAATCGTGCCCTCGTAAGCTCTTAAAATTGAGAGCTTTGTTCTTTAAGATGGACATATATCCCAGTGAGCTTCACCAGTTGAAGATTTGATATGTGTTTTCTTATCAAAGTAACACTCTTCATTGATGATGTAGCTTGGATCTCTGTGATTGAGTGGGCAAAAATTTTAGTTGATGGGTTTTCTTTTGTAGAAATCAAGAAATGGTTACCTAGATTTCAACATATATGCATGAGGTTAATCCTAGAGTAATTATGCATTCTCTAAGGAACAACCCCACATATAGGTTGATAATCCAAAAGAAGCAAAATCTTGTGCCAAAAAGCCAGCAAGAAACTAAACAAACAGTTAACAAGTTTCTCCAAGCAAATTTTATATGCGACGTACAAAATCCCATGTGGCTCACAAATTTTATTATGATGAAGAAGGCTTCTAAAGCATGAAAGATGTGTGTTTACTACATTTTTTTGAACTAAAATTGTCCAAAAGAAGATTTTCCTCTGCCTGTAATTTATCAGTTAATGGATGTTACCTCTGGATATCAAATACGAGCTTCATATATACTTATTTTAGTTAAAACTATATAAAGTTGAATCTTTTTTATAAGGAAGCTACTTCCTTTTAGATAGACAAAAGCATGTACTGCTAACAAGTTATGACCTTCAGCTTCATGGATACCTATCTATTGTTGATGTGTTTTTCAATATGTATTTGAATAAAATTTTAAAAATAAATAGTTTATTAATATATATTAATGATTTCAATATTCTAAGAAAAAAACTTAAAAGTTAGCTCAGTCGCTCGTATCATGAGTGACTGCACACCGAAGTGGCACGCATTTTTTTAATTTATTTCATTGACTTTATTTATTTTTCTCATGATTTTCTTTATCATTTATTTTTCAGGTTGCTCGGACATTTTTTATTAGTTTTTTCATGTTAATCGCTTAGGAGTTTGAGAAATACACATCAATACTACACCTCAAAGGGATCGTATAAGTGACGGGATCATATTGAAACTTTATGGTAAGCCAATCACTCGAGCTTTGAATGGTCATAGTTAGGGTATGTTTGGAGCAGCTGCAACTTATCCAGCTTATTCGGATAAACAATCTTTCCAAATAAGCTGCTGATCAGCAGCTTATCAGGATAAACTATCTGTTTGTTTGGGGCAACTGTTTGAAAACAGCTGATTTGTAGCTGTGTGGAAAAATGATCATTCTACCCCTGTTAGGTAATGTTGTTTGTAATAGAATTGTCTTAATAATATATTTGATACTGCAGAAGCAAAAAACTAATACAAAACAATACACAAAAAATGAAATAGTCTCTACTTATTAGTGAGTATCAAGATTGACAAGAAAAGGAAAAAAAATTATTAAAATTACAATTAAAATTATGATAATATTAATTTTGTAATCGAGACAGAGTATGTCACGAGATATACGGTCTTCCAGGGATACCGTCGAACCCCATCATTATCGGTAATAATATATAGAGTGAGATCAGAAGTACTCATTGGATAGTTCATTTCCTGTAACTTCTCAGTCCACCAAGCCTCTGAAGCATCTATTGTCCGCTTCACTAAATCCCAACCCAATCCTTTGGATCCCCTTTTTAGTTCCTTTCATAATTTTCACTCATTCTTTATTTTATCCCACTTGCTCTTAATATTCATCATATTGTAATCTCTTCCTATCATTTACTTGAACTTTGTCATGAGATTTTGCCACCCTTCTTTGTTAAAATTGGCGGTGAGTCTATTTTCCAGCTTGATTTCATTTAGAGAGAGGTCGCAAAATATAATAGTGACATTTCTATCCGACATGGCCGATGATCCGACCTCTTTACTCTTACTCATTGTGTTGCTAACAAATAAAAGAGAACAGATAAAACAAAATATTTCTTTCAAGTAAAAAAAAATTAACATCAACTAATAAACTGCATCTATAAATCACTCAAACAAGTATGTCGACCCAAAATTTTGGTTTTGGTTTCTTTTCTTAATTTTCTCTTGTAACTAATAAACTCTTTGTAAAATATTTATATATTCCAGCAACCCCATATCATAAAGAAGCTTGCGAGAGAAAGTGTAATCAACCACTTTATAAATAAAGGATTTGACAATAGTAAGGATTCCTTCTGCATTTCTCCACACCACATAATGTTTTCTTTGATTTCTTTCAATCCAAAGAAACAAACAAATAGTATAATGGATAACATTTTGCAAAAAATTACCTCTCCTCCAAAGTATAAGGCAATGATCCAAATTTCGGTACCCGCACATACGCATATGGTTTTTAAAATAAGAGAGATAGCAACCCCAGATCTCCAAAGAAAATGCACAATTGAAAAATAGATGGTGCAAAGATTCCTTCTCATTTCAAATAAATAAATAAATATAAGCATTGTGTAGCCCTTTAAGCTTAAGAGTATCATCAAGAGGAAGTAACTTATAGTTTATCGCAAAACAAAAGAGGATTGAGATGGTTTCAATAGAGAAATCGATAAGTTAGTACCACAATTAATAGCAGAGAAGTTTTTTGTTTAAACCTGAGATCATCACCTTTATTTTTATCAATACCTATAGATGCAATGTAAGCTACACCACTAAGGAACTTCATTCTTATTGGTGTTGACCAAGTCACCATTTCCAAAAGCTCATTTTAATGTATTAATCCTATATAGTTCCTAAACATTCCAAGCATCCTCATACGAAAAAACCTTCAACCAAATATCAATGGAATGTACTTCATTATAAAATTGTGACAGAGGATCAAATCATCCAACAAACACCAACACTAACCAGGAATACTAATCATGCAAATAAAAAATACCCCAAACAAGTAACAATTTACCATGGCTGAATCCATCTAGCACCCTCAAATCAAAAAAGTAAGCTCAAGTAACAAATCATAAATGCCCCAAACAGACAATAAGGGATGGACTTCAATGTCATCCATTGAATAAGATCATATAAAAAATCAAAATGTAAATAATTCAAAAAGTCACCTGATCTGTATTGCAAACCCTAAACTAGATCATCGTCAGTCACCTGATCTGTAAGAGCGTAAATATAAAATACAAGCCAGAGAGCATAATATTCCACAACACAAACCATTCCCCATCGGCAGTTAGGAAATGTACTTAAAGATTAGCGAAGGTTGGGGGTCTAATGGCAGAGTAGGAAGAGAACATCGAAGCACGCGAGAGAGAGAGAGAGAAGCGCGCGAGAGAAAGAGTGAAACGCAAAGAAGTAGTTAGTGTAGGCGGTACGCAAAGAAGGCAATCCCATCAAAAGGTTTAATGAAACGCGGAACACGGGATTCAACCCGCGGTCCGTGTTTAACGTAAAAATGAAATCACCGTTTTCGCAAATGAGGTCAAAACGTGTCTTTTAAATGGGTAGCGGCGTTTTTGCCGCCGCAGCGGATAGGCTTCCCCCATACGTAGCAACTGAGAGAACGCACAAAAAAAAAAAAAAAAAAAAAAAAAAAAAAAAAAAAAAGAGAAGATCAATTATACTTTTTTTTAATATTTTAATTTGATAATTGAAAAAGCATAACTTGTAAGTCAAAACCAAGAGTGCTTTCATTTTAATTAAAATTCCAACCATGTTTATTCAATTTAGAAATGTAAATACATAGGAATTGGGTGGTATCTTATATGTAAATTACCCAACAATTTAATACAAACTCCTTCATTATTATCATTTACCCCTACAACAAGACCTTTATCAATTCTACGTTCCACAACTTTGTCATTTGTTAAACCAATAAAACCACTTCCGGCTTTGAAAAACGCAAAAAAGCGAAGAGTGGCGTCCCACCAACCTTCACTTTTCCTTCGTCGCTAAGCTGCTTCCTCTCCCCTCCTCCTCCACGTTTTCCTCCTCAATAATGCATCCATCCATCCATCCATCATAAATAAACCCCAACCCCTCCTCACCCAGTTCCTCTCATCGTCTTTCTTTCCCTTTTCAGCTCCACGACCTTTTTTTTTCTATTCTATCATGGAACTACACTCCTCAGCTAAAGCAAAGCAACTATGGAATTTCTTAAGGCTGGCTTTCTTCATGATGAGGAATGGCCTCCTTTCCAAGAGAAAGTTCATCAGCATGGAAATGAATCTCATAATGAAGAGAGGAAAACTCCTTGGAAAGAATCTCGGAAACCTTATCGCCATCCACCACCACTCCAAAAACAGGCAGCTTTCTCCGGTTTCGCCCATCATTCATGGCTTGCATCAGGAGTACGAATTCTCATGCGAAAACACCCCGGAACCTGTCTTCTTCCACGTGAACGCGAAGCGGATGCGCAGTTACTTCCCTTGTATCAGCGCGGCGGAGGATCAGCTGAGGATTGAAGCCTCGCCGCAATGCTCTTACAGTACGCCTAATGGTGCTCGTTGTAATGGAGAAAGGAAGAGAACGGTTCTGCTATCGCCTTATTCTGTTAGGGTTTCCAATTTTTCGATGGAGGATGGAGAGAGCGATGAGGTGGACAGGCAGGCGGAGGAGTTCATCAGGAGGTTTTACGAGCAGCTTAAGACGCAAAGCATGCAAAGCCCTGCGTTGCTGGAGATACAGGAGGATGAGCGCTAGGAATGGAGGCTTGCGCAGGATATGTTGATTGATAAGAGTGTGGAAGTTAGATTTATTTTGAGATGAATAATATATATATATATATATATGTATATATATATATATATATATATATATATATATATATATATATATATATATATATATATATAT
>NEWO01000792.1:152063-184664 GCA_003013225.1 Phalaenopsis aphrodite | reverse complement strand
AATAATAATAATAATAATAATTATTATTATTATTGTTATTATTATTATTATAATAATAATAATTATTATTATTATTATTATTGCAAAAAAAGGTATTGAGCATCGTCATACAACCAACACACACCCACTAAAGACAAATAAATTAATAAAGTTGAAAGTATATTCATATTACTCGTGTGAGAATGAACAAATCGTAATCAAAATGTCCAATACATGATAATATAAAAAATAGCAAAAAATTGGAAAACTAAAAAAATACTTTAATAGAGATGACCCGAGGAAGAAAATGTTCACCTTATACCAATTAGAGATTTTGCTAATCCATTGGTAGATGAAATGCACTAGAGTATCTATAATCCTACCATCCAGGCAAACACATTTTAGCTTAAAGCAGCCATAACTCAAACGGTCTGAAATAACCAATACCCTAACCTCCATATATCTAGCTTTCCATATAGGTTTGCAAACTTTACATATAATGGTATCTCTGATGATGTACATAGACTTAGCTTGTTTTCATTCACCCTTTAAGGCAAAGCTAAGATGTGGCTAAACTCTTACCACCAGTTTCTATAGCTACTTGAACTGAACTTGCCCAAAAATTCATGACTGAGTATTTCTCTCCATATAAAGCTCCAAAGTTAGGAATGATATCACATTCCTTACTCAGTTAGATGATGAATTCATATATGAAGACTGGGTGATATTTAAAGAGATGTTAATGAAGTACCCACACCGCGCCCTACCTGATTAACTAATTATAAAGAATTTTTGTAGCAGGCTAGTTGGATCTTTGAGTTCTATTATAAATGCCACAACTAGGGGGGTCATTAATATCTAAATTATTTGAAAATGCGTATACACTTATTTAAGAGATTGACACAATAAATTTTCAAGAGCCTTACAAGATAGTTAAGCTTAAGAAGGTAGCCAATATCCATGATATTGTTATTTTAGCTATTTTAATTTCACTAGTAGAAAATATTTCAAGGAAGCTAGATAATCTCTGTTTAAATCTAACACAATGATCACTAGCACTAGAAGAGAATTATTTTATAAAGTTAGTTGAAATAAGTGTCTCTTATGTGGATTCTATGAATACCATAAACAATTGATGCAAAAACCCTATTCCAATACATAGAAACTAAGATGGAGGAAACACCCAAATTTTAATTAGAAAAATAATTAGAAATAATAGAAATGAAACTTAGGAAAGCAACCAACCTAATTTCTTAGAAAACTGAAACGCCTCGGGAAATAATAACCGGAGACAAAACTACCCACTTTTTTTAATTTTAAAAAAAACTTTTTCAAAATACTTTTTTCAAAAGTTATAATGAATTATGATTCTTAAAATTTGAAGTTCTTTTTAAATCCATACTTAAAGAAATTTTTTTTAAAGTTAAAATACTTTTTTCAAAACTTTAAAGGTTTCTTTATTAAAAAGGATTTTTCTGAAAATTCTTATTATTGAGTGAAAAATTAAAATCCTTTTAAAGTACAAAGTTCACTTCCAAAAAGTTAAAAGATTGATGTAATTTAGTTTAATCCTAACACTATTTTCAAAGATTTAAATAAAAAATTATTAAAACTTAAACTTAGATCAATTAAAAATGAAGTTCTTTTCAAAGAATATTCTTAAAACCACCACTTTAGCTTAGGAAATAAAATAAATTATTAGCTTGCCAAGCTCTCTCAAATGCTTAGCTTAGGCACTTGAGATTCCACTGAATGAATATTGTTTCTCCCAAGAAGCATATGATTTTCTAACCTTTGCTTATGAGTTTATGAGTCTTGGATCGTGATGAATCCTGATGTTTAATATGAAAGTAAACTTATATTGTGCATACGATTTTTGCATGACAAATTCATTTTCTAAAAAAAAAAACTTTTTGTATAAAAAGATAAAATATTTTCAATGAGAATATAAGTGACCTATGAATATGAAAAGCATGGAATTAGAAGGTTTTATGTTTAATATTTGTGAATATAATGTCTTAGACCACACAAAATCCTAGGAAAAAGAAACAATATACTTAGGAAAGAAAACAAAATTCAAACCTTAGAAGAACCTTGTGCTGACACCACTGATAACCTAGGAAAATTGAGACTAAAAACTTTTGAAGAACCTTGATTTGACATCATAACTGACAAATTTAGAGATTAAGAAAATCAAAACTTAAATAGTGAACCCTTGGAATAACAAAAAATCAACCAACCCTAAAATCTCATAACAACCTAAGATAGCTCCAAACTGTGAACCTTATGTTAGCTAATATAGATGAAAACCTAGGTGCACACTTTCCATAGTAGTCTAGTCTAGAATCTTAGCTTATTTTATTATGTACCCAATAGAAATAATTAAAGATTATGAGCTATAAAGCAAATGACATGTCCCTTTGGACTATATGAGTATCCTTGAATGAAGTAACCCATGATTACTGAGGAAGATAATCCAAATTCATCTAACAATAGGATGATCTACCTTAAGTCATTACTATTATGATAAGGGAGAGCTTCTAGTATTTTATTGGTTTGTATTCTAAGGATATTAATGTACCTGGGATGATAAAAAGCCATGAGCATCTTGATCAAGTACGTTACTCCAAAAATTTAGATTAATCCACTTATAGCCACCTATTTAGAGTCATTTAGGTTAGGGATTCACCTCCATCTAGAAATCCTCTACTTTTTTCTACTCTTTTGTTTAGGATCTATCTTAACTTAGTTTCTATCTATCTCAAATCAATATCAAAATTAAACTTAACCCAATCCAAATCAATTTCAATCTGATTCAAATCAAACTCGAGTCCACTCCAATTCTATTCAAATCAAATATATTCAGCTAAATTTTTAATTCAGTTCAAGTTTGTATTCTTAAACTTGAATTTAAAGTTCAATTATATCCTATCATTTTGACTTTCAACTACTCAGCCTAAACCTCAAAGATAAAGAAATTTTAAAACTCAACTCAAATTTTAATTTAATTGACTTTGATCAACATTAACCTTAAATAATTAAAGTCATAATATACTTATTAACTTTTAATACTCCTATAAACTTATATGAATTTAAATAAATCAGGCTTAATTAAAATTCAACCTTAACAAACTTAACCAACTTTAACAAACTTTAACAAATTTAATGAATTTAAAACAAACTTAAGTAAATATTAATGATTTAAATGAGTTTTAAAAAATTTTAATTTTTTTAAATTTTCAAATCAATCTTAAATTCAATAAATCTTAAATAACTCTAATAATTAGCTTTAAAATGGAACATAACTAACATTAATAAAGATAAATCAATTGCAACCAATAAAAAATCTCTAAATTTTAAAAATAAAATCCCATAATTCTCAAACCAATTTTAAAGGCAAATTAAAACAAATCTAATAATTTTAAGAGCTTAATTTTACAAAACTTAAAAATTTTCATCAAATCGAGTTTTAAAATTTTAAACACCCTTTTCAAATTTTAACAACTAAATTAAATTGAACTTTATCCAAAAAAAAAATTATAAAATTAATATTAACTCAATAAACTCAAGCAACTTCGCTCAAGTGAAGTCAACCTTCTTTAAGCCCTTTTTTTTATCTAGGTCTTCAAACATTGATCATCTCATAGACATTTATGGGCAATCAAGAAAAACGTAAACATAACTTTAATCGAGAGTATTCACAGAAGCAATTCCTAAGATGTAATTAATTATGAGGGACCCCCATCATAGGGAAACTAGACTTCAGAATAAAATAAACCTTTTCTAATACCAATAAGGTAAGGGAAGATCTTGGTTTCATAGATCCATGAATCATGAAGATTTTCATCATCGGAGTGTCTACAACTATTCTAATGTAATGTTTTTATTCTTTTGGATGATATATTTTTCTTCAAATGTATTATACAATAATTAAATAGGAATCTTTTAGATCTATGGTGGCTATAATAAAAACCCTATCAAACTGATCGTTTTAAAACATAAGGTGTTGATGCCCAAAACTACAGTGAAACATATGACAATCATGCAAGTAATATATGGATTTGGGTTCATGTGTCAATCTCATGAAGAACGAGTAAAATTATAAATTGGGTAGGGTTCTAGTCTATTGGTTTTATATCTAGCTTGAATTATTCAAATCTTAGAGATATTAAAGTAACTATTTCTAATTCTTGTAAAAATAAGAAACTAAATTAATTAGTGGGGGGTCTATTAAGTGAAATATCAATCCTAGAAAAGTAGATTTAACTAAGTAATATATTCATTGTTGATAATGAGGGGAAAATTTCTTCGTTATCCTCTTCTTGTAGTCAAAGAAAGGTTGGAATTTTATATTACAGTTTTGTTCTCTAATCTATATGAAAATCTCTTGAATTTCATATCTCCCTACTTGATTACATTAACCTAAAAGTACTATTTCTATTCCCCGAAGTCATAGTGCTTTAATCTAATTATTCAACTAAGTTTTCTTTCAAAACATATATTTTACAAATACTTTGAAAAAAATAACTGGCCATATTGAGAGCAAATTAAAACAAAAAGTTAAAACCAACACCATGAAGAAAGTATAATTCAATCACTTAACATAGTTAAAATTTTTGTCCCTAGACTTCTAATTCAAAAGATAAAATGCAATCTAAGTTCTACCCATGATTTAAAACATAAAAAATATTATTTCATTCATCAAAGCAAAGCAAATACAAGATTTTAGAAATTAAAAGTTTTAATAGAGCATATACCCTTTGAAATGCTACCACTAGACGCCCTTCATTCCTCATAACATGTAAGTATTATAAGAGAAATCTCTTTAACAAAGTTTCCCTCACAAGTCCTCACACAAACCATCATAATCCCCTTAAATCTCTCATAGAAGTACTCTCTCACACACTCATAACACTCTCACAAATTCCTCATTTGAAGTTATTTGGTTGCTTCTGAAGTTCTACAGTGACACCCTTCTTTGTTCATTTGGAATGTTCTATCCTTTCTCCCATCGGTGTCTCATTTTCTAATCACTAGATTATATTTATCTACTATCTCACATGAAATGATGTCATGAATCATCAACACCTGCTTAAAATTGATACACTAGCACCGTACTTCCAAGATGGCACCAAGTTTCCATGGTCAAGCACTCTGATTCTAGGAGTAGAACCCAATTTCCTTTTAGTCTGCATTTGCATACAGAAGGAAGTGTCGCCTTGGCACTACATGTTGGCATTAAACTTCTATTCGGGAGGTGCCCTGGTGCCACTCTTGGGCAGATCAAGGAGCTTTGTTTGGTAAAGGCACACTTGGTGTGGGAGAGGCATTCTGAAAATTGTTTGAGACTTCCATATTTCTTTTTTCCAAGCATTATGGGGCCATAGAATAGAATTGGGGCACTCGATGGAGATTTATCTCAAAAATACCTAGAACCTATAAATACAAATAAAAAGTAACCTATAAAAGCGCAAAAATGATACAAATAATAGAAAAATACAAAAAAAATATACACACATTTCAAATTAGTATTACTTTCTCTCAAATAATTTTGAAATCTAGAATTAGAATTAAAGAGATAAGGGTAGATTTTGGATTTGGGATTTAGATACTTTCTAATAATACAACAATGTGTAATTCAAAGTGAACACATTTGTCCTTTAGAAAGTAATTTTATAACATCACTCTAATATCTCAATATAACATATGCTAACATTACATATATATAAACTATCTTAATTCACTTATGTGAGGCCTGACTATTAAGAAATTAATACTTCATAGATAAAACTTTAAATGCCTACATAATATCAATTTTGTTCTTATCTTCAAAAATATAAAATTTTAGGGACAAGTTAGTGAATATTTCAATCATTTGACTTAAAAGAAAGATTTATCATTGCTAATTTTTAATTGGAGCTTGACCCCATGCTTATCCTTTTAGGTTTCTTTTTTTTTCTTTATAAGGATGAACCTTTTTTATTTTTCATTTGATTTGATTATTACTTTTTTTTGTTTTTCATGGATGATTACTATATTAGTTAAGATCATATTTTATGATTTTGAATACTAACCTTTGATCCGTCTTTTTTTCTTTTAAGAATATATGATTTTGATTTTGCAAAGATTATTTTGATTTTAAAAAATGAGACCAAGCAAATCTCATAAATTTAAATGTTTTAATGATCCAGGACTATATTACAAGTAATACTTCGTCTCAAAAGATGAGGATATCACTCGATAATAGTCTCAATTATTCAAACCAAGAAATATATGATATTTATTTTGTCTGCAATATTTTTAACTTATCATTCCCCTACTAACACGCCCAAAAATGCTGGATTTTTCATATACATTTTATGCTTAATTTTAATGATATTACACTTTAAAGGAAGTTATTTTGCATGTTTTTGATTTTAGGTTTATGAAATGAATTTTTGGAGAAAAATAAACAAAAATGGTGCAATTTGGAGCAAAAACGAGCAAGAAATGAAATTTTGCCCTGTCGCCTTTCGATAAGTCTTTCGAAGCTTAATCTCTTTTACACTTCTTGTATATTTTTGAATGAGATTACACTTTGAAGGAATGTTATTTTTATGCTTATTTTGTAGGGCTATCTGTCAGGAATACAACACAACTGAAATGGGACAAAACGAGCTAAAACGGAGCAAAATAGTGTAGCTACGCAAAAATCTCACTGACGACATCCTCGAGCCCGCCGACGGTGAGATTTTCCCGAGAACACCGAAAAGTGATAGAAAATCTCGCTGATGGCGCTATCGAGCCCGCCGACGGCACCCGGAAGATTCTAAACCGACTATTGGCGGTTATGGGCCCAGATTCAACGTATTTGGACGTTTTTTGAAAGGATTCTTATGGCAACTCTTCAAACTTTGTCCCTACACTTTAAAAGAACGAATTTATGTTAGAAAAAGGGGTTTTTTTGTGAGAGGAATGTTAGGAAACATGTGGAGAAAGTTTAGGGTTTTTAGAATATGAGTAGAAATGTAGATTTCTACTCTTTTGGAGAGATTGGAGAGGAGATTTTGAGAGAATTTGTAAGGAGATGATCTAGCATTGCATGGATCGGCGGGAGACTTTGTGGGAGAAATATTCGTCTTTCTTTCAAAGGGAAAAAGCTAAGTATTGTGTTCTTCATTATCTTTTGATTTTTTTAAACACTTATCTAGTAGATTTGCTTTGGTTAAATGAAGTTTCAGTTGTGTTTTATTCGTGCTTTGTGATGGGCTTCTCTTACTCTTTCTTCTTCTTTAAAAATAATGTCATGAGAAGATTATGCCAATGTTTTCACTTTACTTTTCTTTTGAAATGAGCAGAATTCATGTTTAGGATTTTGGGATGCTTGTTAGAAGAAGATTTAATTATAAATGTGATGGTTTTTACTTGCACTTCATTTACATTATAACATGGGCCCGTTGTAGTGCTAAAATTTGTTGTAATTTCATTGATCCAAACTCTCAACAAAGTGGAACCACATTCAAATTCTATGGATGGTGACATTCATGGGAGTTGAGTGTAAATAAATAAGGAAATATACTTTGATGGGCGTAGACATAGAGATTTTAGGGTGACACTAAAATCCCTAATTTGGTCCTAGGGTATGGAAACTGAAGCAGAGATGTTAGCCCTCAGGTGAGGGGAATGTGGGACCTCCGAAGTGAGAGCCGGTATCCTCCAAGCCTAGCCACGGATTCAGTAACAAGCATAGGACTAGTCAATGATCTTTATGTCTGGACCAAAGGGTAAAGAATATGATTGCTCCTATTTGACACATACAATATTTAATGCATCTCATTCATTTACATTATCTAATTCATTACATAAGAATAGTAGTTTTTAATATCTCAAAATTCTCCAAACCAATTCATCCAAAAAGTTAGAATTAATATTTTCATTTAGGAGTATTTATTAGTTGTGTTAAACTTAAGACTTACATTTAGGAGTATCTGTTAGTAAAACCTCTTAAATCGCACTTCCAAACTAAGGACTAATAGTAGTAAATTAGAATTTGACTAAAGACCTCTTACCTTGCTTCCCTGTGGGATCGATAAACGAGACTCCACTAGAGCCCTGTATTACTAGAGCGATACGTATACTTGTGTTTGAAATTATGACTTTGCAAAATCATTATAAATATATAAATCTGGGTTCATAAATTCTTGCATATAAAAAAGTCACATCAACTTTTTGGCGCCGTTGCCGGGGATTTAAATCTTCTAATTGTGGTGCCAAATTCTTGTATTTTTCGGTATATAAAAAAGTAGCATCAAGTTTTTGGCGCCGTTGTTGGGGATTTAAATCTTCTAGTACTGGTGTCAAATTCTTGTATTTTTAGGTATATAAAAAGTCGCATCACCTACCTAATATAAAAAAATAGATATAGTTTAGATTATTTGGGTTATTAATACTTTTATAAGCGCATGCTCCTATAACTAATTGCATATTAAGAAAATAAAGTAACTCAAGAAAACTGACTCATTGTGGAGTTATTATTTTTGAAATTCAAAGGAGCAAAAAGAGGGGATATCATAGATTTCAAGGAGAATCTCAATGACTTCCCAAACTATTCTATTGTTTGGCTTTACATTTCTAAAATGATGTTACTTAGTGTTTACTCCTGCCATTTTTATTTTAAATCTAGGACATACATTGTACGACATACAATCAATGCAGATAGCATTAGAAGATAGAATGATTTGTGTCAAACTGAACGAATACCACAAGATCCTAGAGAGAGTTAGGGCTTTAATCACACAACATACAATCATGTGAAAGCCTAAAAATAAAGTAAGGATTTACGTGATGCTAGATAAACCACCTCAAAGTCCTAATGGTCTGTGTTGTTTAAATATAGGGAAAGTTTAGTTGAAGATCATCCTTCACTTTATTAATTTGATCTTGATTGTTTCCTGAAGGTTGTCCACCACTTGATTGCGTCGTTGCCTCATTCTGTGAAGAGGGAAGGGGAGAGAGAAACCATGCCTCAGACTACCTATCCTAGGGTCTTTATTTTTGTGTTTTTGATTTTACAAAGTACATTCAAGTTGACATTATTTTTCCAATTACTATTATTATTGATTCATTAAATTTTTTCATGTGGTCCTAGAAATTATTAAAGTTTTGTCAAGCTAATGTGTCAGTCATGTGTCATAGGATTTCTGTTTAAACATATGTCCCATGTCCCCTATCCTAAGGCCTTTATAAGAAAAGAGTTATACATTTAAGGTTATACACCATAAGCATGTTTCCTATGTTGTTTACCCTAGGGCATTTTTCCACATGTCAAAAATGCAGTAAATAGCAGAAGGATAACATATAAAGAAAACATAACCGCCAAGTACAGTAAAAAAGAGAAAGAAAGTGGTAGTGCGTACCTACCACCTCTAATAACATTTTAAAAATAAAATTGCATTCATATAGTTCATGTTTATAAACATAAGTATTAAACAAAGACGGGATATTTTGAAACTTTAATATGAACACATAAGCATGCATGTTGTATAAGATTAGACGGTAGATATATGAAAGATCAAAACTAAGTTATAAGTATTTTGAGTTAGAGATGGGCTCAACTTCAGGACCTTTGGCCCTGATAATCCTTATCCATGAACTTTCGTATACAACCATCGACAACTACATGTATAAAGCCAAGCTTGGGTAGAAATTATCGACAATACAATTAAAGGAGGGAAACTCTTAGCCAAATCAAGGTGACTAAACGGTGGACACATAGAAGGTAACACCCAAAATTCAAAATTTGTCATGCATTAAATTTTCATATGGCAGCTAAAACATTAGAATCACAAGAAAAGATTTTATTATATTATTGCAAATTTTGTAAAGTGGATGGTCCACAAATCAGCTACATTGTTGGGCTAGAGTCACCAACAACCCAAGAAAGTAAGGGCAACTTTTTACTAGAGGTTAGCGAACAGTTGTATCAATCATGCACCTCAAGAAGTCATCGGGCTACGAGATATATTACTATTCTATTATCTCAACTTTAGCACCAAATTTCTTTTGCATCATCGCTCATATCACTAACACTTCAAACTTATGAGCCAGCACAATGTTTCATATGAAACTGCCATGATTTAAGTCTTTAATTGCTAGGTAGGGTTTAAGCATAATATTTGGAACTAAAGCCCTTGAGTATTGGATGTCACTTTGGGTTAAAATGTATCAGGTTGATTCTATGAAATTTTGTGTTTCATTTAATTTTTAGGGTCATCCTCTTCTTTTTTAAACTTAATTTTCTCCTAAATTCACAATAAGTCTAAATGACCTCCAAAATATCTAGAATTTTAATGGGGCATTCAAAATGGGGTCCTAAATGCTCCAAAAATTTTCTACGTCCTCTCAAGTTCATTTAGGCTTTTTGTGAATTATTAAAATATTTGGCAAATTTTAAAATAATAGATAATCTGAAATATTAATAATTTAAGGATACAGTTCCCTTATCCCTTATGATTTAGTTAGGTTATGGGTGAAGGCCTTCTCCAAATTTGAATTTTATGAAGAAAGTTACTCAAGTGTTACTAAGAGGGACATAATTGTAAATATGCACTTTGGCAATTAACTTACTTTTCATTGATTTATCAATTTTTTTTAAGGACCTCTATTAGGTTGATTAACAATTGACTTCAATAAATTGAACTTCCTGAACTATACATTGTCTCTAAATGAGTTGAGAGTCTTCTAGGGTATTTTTGTAATTTTATCAGTACATGTATGTGTTCCCCTAAGTCAGGCCAAAACCTGGAAATTTTAGAGTATTTAGCTATTCATACCTTGCTTAAAAAATTTCATTTATTTTGAGTTATGGATGGTTCATTATGGATTATTAAGGTTTTGGGGATAAATTGGTAATTTATGACATTTTGTTAATCCACCTCCATGTGATCACATAAATTTTTCCAACTTGTGGTTGAAAGCTCAAATCAGAGAATTAGATGCTTCCAAACCATAATCCCTACCACTCAGTCATTCAAGCTTTGGTACTCCTTAATCCTTAAAAATTTTCAAATTTGCATTTTTACCCTTTCTTATGTTTTTTTTTTAAAATAACTTGTTGGCTACCCTAATCAACCCTTGATGTTTCAAACATTTCAGCAAGGATTTGAGTATAATTTTGACGCACTTGCCCTCTAATGTGGCCCATTACTAATTAATTAAGGGATAAAATGCAAATATGATATTTACAAATGCACCCCTATGGTATACACTTTACTAACCATGCCAACATGATTCCATTTGTTGTTCAACTTTGCTGGTTATTCACCCATAGGCTAATTAACCTTTTAGAGGCGAGTTTATATTCTTTTTAAGTTTATTTTATTTTTTGTAATTATTTAAATAAGAAATTATGATGTTAAAGTAAAAATTTATTTAACTATAAAAGATATGTCTTCATGTCTGAAAATTTTATAGAAGCATTTGAGGACTATGAAGTCAATTAGAGAAAATATTGTTATTTTGATTTATATTTGAATTTTTATAATTTTTATTTAAATACCTATGAAATTACATTGATTCACCATCTACTCAATAGTCCACCATCACTCTACTAATAGGAGTTACTCACTAGAGATCGAGTGTCGAAAGCTAGAAAAAATCAGTCAATTGACAAACCTGACCAAACCTAGCAAACTGAACCAGTCATGTCGACCCAAAGCCAATGGAGGTTAGCTAACCAATCACACTAAGTTTACTTGATCGAACCAGCCGACCTGTCATGTCGAAGCCATACTAGCTTAGCCAACCAAGCCAGAAAATCGTTGAGCAATAGGCTTTTATTTAAAAATTACCTATAATTGCATGTACAACCCCCATTAATGAAGAGACAAAAAAGTATCATCACCATATTGTATTCTCTTCTCCTATAAATAGAAAATTCATTTTATAAGAATGAAGATAATTGACAGGATATATTACTGTTCGGAATTGTTCTCTCTCTCTCTCTCTCTCTCTCTCTCTCTCTCTCTCTTGCTCTCGCTCTCTTTCCTGACTTATAATTTATTCCTTAGAGTGTGATTCACCAACAAATCAAGATTCAAAATTCCAATAATGAGAATTCAGAAAATTTTACGATTAAAGGCTAAACTAAACATTTCATTATTAGTGGCTATGAATGAATTGAGTTGAGTTGAATATTATGAGTCATTTATTTCTTATCTAATGCAAGCCAAAGTTGGTACAATTCATTACATATCATGTACAGCTGAAAGCACCTCGATCGGGTTCAAAGTGTGACTTAAGCTTGACCAAGTAACTTGATAAGTGAGTTCAAACACGATGGCTCATCTATGGCGATCGATTCACAGAAACTTGATCGAGGCCTCATCTAGGATTATCAACAAAAATTTTATCTAAAGTGAAGTTTGAGAAAAAGCATTTTGAAGAAATAATTATCATTAATAGAAGATGTTACAAGAATAATAATAATTATAATATCCAGAAGAAAAGAGGACAAAAAATTTAGATCAAAGATCTCTTAGGATTCATATGGTAAGTATGTTGTTTTATAATGTACAAGTCGTCCCTTCTATAAATAAGGATGATCAATATAATAACAAATGACGGATCTCTGGATCTTGAAAGACTTGTTCTTCTCTCATTCTTTCCCTGTTCTTTGTGCTCAAATTAATCTTTCATTATTCAGCTATTTCTTTAATGGTGTAATCCCAAAAACATATCAGAATCCAACACATTATTCTAGTGTGTTTGATGAAATCTAAGTATTTGTAGAAAAATTTTAAACCTATTTATTTGATTTTTTTTTTCATATAGTTACCTCTTATAATGCATACGTACAAACACACACACACACATACATACATACATACATACATACACATATATTAATTATTAACAAACTCAATTAAGTAATCAAATAAGTAATTGAACACCATTAAATTTGCATTCTAACAATAGCAAGCTAGTTGTTAAAATTCATATCGTTGAATCCCGATTTGTCAATAGAATGTAAATAAGAAGAGATGATGAGAGAAAGAGAGGCAATAAAAGAGAGAATGAACAATAGTTTGTTGATATTAATGGTGTTTTGTTCATAAAATGATTTCCCAATTTATAGAGGAGAAGGTAAATAATGATGATATTATATTTTTGCCCCTGCTATAAAGAGGTATATATTAGCGTATTTTTTGTATTTTACATATGTTAATCTGTCGTTGGATTACTTGTTGACTTGGCCGACTGATCTTAGTCTGCTTCGGGTCATCAAGATCGGCTCAATCGACTGAGTTTGGCCTATATGGATATGGTATATCTGCCAACCCATAGTCCTTGATGAGGAAATTCTGGGGCATTTCTTGGATGATAGGAGAAGCTATGGAACTAGATTTTCCCTTAGATTGATTCCACATGAGGGTTGACTATTGTGTTTGATTGGTTTTCCTGTAATAATTAGCTCAGATGTTCTTTTGCCTCGCATCTAGCCAATTCGTACAGAGTTGGGTCATCCTATCATCTTTTTTGTCTGTCTCGTAGCTCAGTTGATTTTGGCTTTGCTGCTTTTGCTCTAACAGCTTCACTGAGTCGGACAAGTAGACTTCACGAGTTAATCGTGGACTCATCATACTCTTCCTTTCTGGATCGTTAGATCTCCTCAGGATTAGTGCTGACACATTTTTGTTATACAAATAAATATGCTCTCAAACATGAAAGAATAAGTGATTCAATGTTTGATGTTATTCATTTTTTGACTAGTTTTTAAAATTTTATTCAAATTATTTCAATAATGTAATTAAACAATAATAAATAAACCTTCTAAAAGAGAGAATCCAGTTATCTTCTTGCGCATATGTTCTCTAACAACGCTACTCAGTTTACAACCAATTCAACAAAAAAATCAATAAATAAATAAGCAACAACCAAATAAAAAAATAAGAAGCATTTCTCATCCACCAAACGCTCATCCACAAAGATAACCCCCATCATAACGAATCCCTCTTCCTCATCCTCTTCAAACTTTTTCTCTACTTCACTACAAATAATTCAAAGCAGAAAAAAGAAGAGGTCGCCAAAAAAGAAAAAATGGCCATGAAGCTGTGGGCTTCTTCTACAGCCAATGCGCTTAAAATCTCCTGCTCCAAGAAGGCCGGAGCCACCCCTTCTCTCCCCTTCTTCTCCAGATGTTTCTCTTCTGGTAATATGAACCATTCAAAAACCCAACTTTTCTCAATTTAAAGCTTTTAAATAATGAAAATCTTCAATTCTTCAGTTTTGGATGGTTTGAAGTACAGCAATTCTCATGAATGGATTAAACAAGAAGGCTCAGTTGCCACTGTTGGCATCACTGACCATGCTCAGGTTTATAGATAAATTCCATTACTATGTGCTTTATGAACTAATCAAGGTGAAAAACTTTATACAATGGCTTGCAGGACCATTTGGGAGAAGTTGTGTTCGTCGAGCTGCCAGAATCCGGCAGCGAGGTAACGAAAGGAGGCAGCTTTGGAGCAGTGGAGAGTGTCAAAGCAACCAGCGATGTGAACTCTCCCATTTCAGGCCAAGTGGTGGAGGTCAACACGAAGCTCACATCAACTCCTGGCCTGGTAAAATTATTCATCTAGATTGGCTCAAGCAACAGGGTAAGTTATCTTCTGATGAAAAAGGAAATGTTTTTATTGGTCTTGCAGATCAACACCAGCCCTTATGGAGATGGATGGATGATTAAGGTCCGGCCAAGCAGCCCTTCAGAGCTGGAAGCGCTGATGGATCCGGGAGAATACAGCAAGTTTTGCGAGGAAGAAGATGCTCACCATTAACGCAATAAGGAAATTCTGTACTTTTGCGTTTGTTGTTCTTTCAAAGTAGTTTCTTTTTTGAGTGTTTACAATTCTAAGCAAACTTAATCTGGGGATTTGTTTCTAGTTATTTCATATGTAATTTGATTGATGTTTACTGCTATTCTTGTTTAAAAATTGTCTGATCAAATTTATCCGTTTTAGGAGCATGTCTGTTCTGCATATTCTTAGCCAAGTTACTAAATTCCTCTAGGATCTGTTTTCTTTGTAACTCAGAAGAAATGTGAAGGAAAAGGAAAATGGTAAAAATTTTATTGTTCTCTTTACCACTGATTTGTTTGGTTGAGCTGAAATTTTCGATGAAAAAAGCTTTCTTCTCAGTTGATAATTCAGTTTTTATTTTTTGTCAATCAACCATGTAAATGGATAAACAAAAAAAAATTATATATTCTTATAAAAAATGGGTGAAAACTATTAATGAAAAAAATAACTTTATTAATAAAAATATTATTATTACAATTTTCTCAATCACTAAAATAATTTAAAATTTTTCACTCATTCAATTCAACCCAAACTCTAAATAAAAAACTCACCAAAAGTTTGATCTCACATATTTTGAGTAACTTCTCCATTGTAGATTAAGAAGCAAGAAACTTATTTCTAAATATTAAATCCAAACTAGAACTAGCAATTGATACGTTATCAACAAAGTTTCATCTCGAGACATTTTTAGCTTTAAAAATGTTCCAATTCAGATTAAACATCATCTAGAGCTCTGATTTTCACAAACTTATAGTCAAACTGATCAATTTGATGAGACTAACCCAATGACACTAAAATTGATCTAATCTGAGTCAAATCATGATTAAATCAAGCGCTTAAGCCACTTTTGGAAGCTTTAGGTTGTTAATTAAAGTGTCAAATAGGTTTCAAATTTGACAAACTTATAGTCAAATTGAGTGTCTTAATGAGTGAAATCGAGCGAGCCCATTATCACTCAATTCTGACATGATTAAGGCACATAATTGTCCAAAAAATATTGTTCAATCAAGGGAATCGCTTTGAGTCGTCTGATGGAGTGTTTCAGATTCATGTCTTATTTATATGGGATACCACTCTCAAAATTTATAAAATGAGCCCTACTTTCTCATGAAGGGGGAACTTGGACTTAAAGGAGAAGAGAACGAGCAAATTTCTAGAGTTGTTATGGATTGAAGACCCGATGATCATTTCCTACCACCACAGATGTCAATCATCATTGACCAGTGCCCACCAGCCACTGTCGACCACTGGCAGTTGTTCCTTGCTCCTAACCATTGGTGGACCTTGCAGGTAATGTCGTACATTGAAATGAAGAACCTTGAAGATTGACAACAAATATTGTAGAGTAATAAAGCACCATGTTGAGCAGCAGTAAACATTACGGAGCAATTAAGCATCCTACTAAGTTACACAGTCTTTAAATATTGTGCAAAGATGTACTTCAAACTCGATATGCCAAAAGTTCGATGACAACTCTCTACAATAACTGCTTACATCCTCCAAACTTAGAATATGGAGACCTTATCTGGACTTCTTAAGTTCTATCCTTATGTTGTATATCAACAAATGATTTCTCTATTACAACTACCTACTGATATAACACCAACTACGACCTTTGGTGGCCAACAAAATTTATTACAGCTCACCATTATGGCCTTTGTGGCTACTTCCAAACTACGTGGTTAATGACTTATGCGGCTCCTAATTGTGGCATATGTGATAAACTATACTTTCTTTGGTTCAAAACTGATGTAGCTCTCATCTCTAGCCTTTATGGTCTGCAAACATTATTGCAGCTCACCATTACGATCTATGTGACCAACTAAGACCTGCATGGCTCACAACACATGTAGATTCTAAATCTGACCTTTATGTCCTACGATCGTTAGTGCAGCTCACCACTATGGCTTATGTGACTAACTACGACTTGTATGGTTCATAGCTCACACAAGTCCTAACGCTGACCTCCATGGCCTACATACATTATCATACCTCATCATTATGACATATGTGACCAACTATGGCCTATGTGGCTCACAGCTTATGCAGATTCTAACTCTGACCTTTGTGGCATACATGTATTATCACAGCTGACCATTCTTGCCTATATGACCAGCTACAACCTAAGTGGCTCATAGCTCATGTAACTACCAACTCTGGTCTCTGTGGCCTATAGATGTTATTGTATCTCAATACTATAGCCTATGTGACCAACTATGACCTACATGGCTCACAGCTCATATAGCTCCAACTACAGTCTATGTGACTTACTACTCATGTAGCATCCAAATATGGCCTCGATAGCCAATTGAAACTACTACAGTTTTCAACTATAGTGTTTGTATCCAACTGATGTTATTGCACCTTCCCACTTACATGACCAGCTACAACTTATGTGGATCGCTACTCATGTTCTTTCCAATTACAGCCTCAGTGGAAAACTAATGTTAATATAGCTCCCCCATTATGGCCTATGCGACCAACAATGTTCTATATGGCCCACAGCTCATGCAGCTTCTAACTATAACCTCACTGACTAACTAATGCCACTACAACTTTCAGCTATGATCGTTATGGCCCACTAATGTTATTTCAACCACTGTGTATAACATTTATGGTGGATTACTGTCTTCATAATAATCAACTACAGCCTTTGAAGCTTGATTGCGACTATTATCATTGAATTATTTTTTTACATGATCTTTATAATTCCATCGTTCCTAATTCAGGAGAAGAGTAGGCCTATGTACCTATAATAACATAGTTGAAAACCTTAATTGAGCTAGACCTTGTGGTTTTCCCCCTTTTATAGGGTTTCACCTAAAAATTCATGGTGGCTCATCGACTATTTTTCTATTATCTCTGTGTGTGTGTGTGTTGAATTTTCATACAATGTTGAGACATTAATTTATCACTCTACCACTGCAAATCTTCCAGTACACAACCATTTGACATCATTTATAAGAAACAAAGTTTTGTTTGACACAGTATTCAAATATAGGAGACATATAGCCGCTGCTTTATTTTCTATTGATACACATCACTTTGATGTCAACATATTTTTGAATACTCCACTCACCCTTTTGGGATTCATCAAAAGTAGTGAAAGTCACTAAAAGTTAATTTTCAAAGCATTCTACTATGAGGAGGAAAACCTTAACCGTAGTCTTGAAATTTTCTTCATGTCAACATCCACATTTGTGGTGGCATATTCTTCCCACAACTTATTCAGAAATCAAATTTATAGGAAGCATTTCCAATATGGGGGAACCTTCGTTGCAGTCTCAAAATATATTTCAAGCTAACATTCTATGAACGATAATTGTGGGGTGGTCATCCCACATCCCATTCATATATCAAGTCTACAAGAAGAAATTCTAGGTTGAGGGACAATATTCATCATAATTATTATCAATCACTGACTCGAGAGTTCTAGCAAAAAAATTCTTTCTAGCATCCCCTGATTTTACAAGAGTTCTTCCTCAATCAATCAAAAAGTTTATCTCCTCATATGAGATATATGGGCTTCTTTTCGCGCTCATGTGAACAGCACACTCATTAAGGAATGACATATTCAAAAGAAAAAATAAAGAAGTTATCACCTATCTTTCTTGAATATGGTCACAATCATATTTCAATAAAAGAAAAAGTAGTCCATGTAGACCTACACTCCAGACTCAAAAATACTGAGTAGTTTTGCCACATCATTTTGGGCTTAATTGAGCTCAAAGGGACTAGATAACAAGTTACACTCATTAAGTAGAAACTTTAGCTAACAGCTTTGGATATGTTAACAATTATTGGTGGATCTCATTTGACTATGCCCATTATAAGTTAGTGATGTCAAGCATCCCTGGTTAAACAACCTAGGATAACTTATACATCTTTTGTGGATTACAGTAGCCTTTATTCATTGCATTTTATTGTAGTAAACTGTATGCTTTAACTAAACTGCTTACAAAAGGTTAAAAATTCCTAATGACAGATAAACTCTCTATTCATATCCTTGGAAGGCATGCCCGTGAAAAATCATAGATGGGAAGCTAGTAGTAGATATAGTCCTCATTAAAAATATCTCATGAGAGAAAATGACAGACAATGTCTCCATTCATACCCCTATAAGGCACGCTCTTAAGAAAGGCTTATCAGGAAGTTGGTAGTGGACATGATCCTCACTAGAAGAACTCTATGAAAGCAAGTGACTAACGAGGTCTCCACTAAAAAACTTCAGAAGAATATAAGCCTCAAAAGGTACAATTTAACTTTAAAATCTTAGAAGGCACAAGCCTCAAAAGGTACATAATTTTTCTTTATATAAATTATAATGTGATCACTTTGATTACAAATTCTCTCACATATTCTAGAAGCCAAATATTTACATATGAATCTTAGAAGGCATAAACTTAAGAAGATTTTTATGCTACGATGCTCCTATTTACAATATGGGGAAGAACCTACCCAGAAGTTGGGTTATGGAAACCTATAAGTCAGGAAAATTAGCTAAAACATTTGTGGCAACATTCCATGCCTACCAAAAAGATGGGTAAATGCCATCTTAGAAAATAGGGTACCAGTAGCTTAAGAGATGTAGCAACATCCTCCCAACAGAAACGGTAACAAAGATATATAAATTGAGAAATAATAACACAAAGGTAGAGCAATCACAGCTCATAAGTAGAGGTAATAGCTGCTTTAAAAGCAATGTCAACAATTTTTGTTATAGGCCCAAAATTATATGAGCATTGATGTGTCCTAAAGCATGCATAATTCTTTTTTTGTCTTTTACACTTGTTTTTTGATGAAATTTCACTTTAAAGAAGGGTATGCTTGTGCTTTTCTTATGGGTATAAAAGGTAGACACATGAAGCAAAGCAGAGTTGAAAAGGAGCAAAAAGGAGTTGAACGGAGCATATTGGAACCAGCAAGCCTAGAACCTAGGTGCCAGAAGGCTCCAAGACAGTTCATCCAACTGTCTTTATTAGCAATCAGATGCCAAAATCAGTTCAACAACCCAAGAGGCTGGCGCTTGGGTGCCATGGCACAGTCTTATTTTTGTAGTTGCTCCACCACGACTTGGGGAGTTATGTAGTTATTTTAAGTTGTTTGAGAGGAGATTTTGAAAAATGCTGAAGCATTCTGTAGTAAGGGAAGAAGTGGAGAGAAGCCAAGGAGTCCTAGGGAGATATAGTGTCTATAAATTTCCACTTTTCTTGAGAGATTGGTGAGGGGTTTAGAGAGAAATCCATAAAAGAAGCATTGTCGCATTGCATGGAGGACTTGGATTCATTGTTGGAGGAACTTTTCAACTATTTTTAGAAGAGAAAAACTAAGCATCGTGTTTCCATTTGTCTTGGACCTTTTGTAAACGCATATTTAGTGTATTTGTTTTGTTAGATGATGATAATTTCCATTGTAATCTTTATGCTTTGTGATTAGATTTATTTTACTTTTTTCTTGTGATGAATATGTATGATTTTTAGGATGTGTTGAATACTTTTAGAGTTGGATTTTAATACTATTATGATGATCTTTCCTTCTATGCTTCATTTACTTTCTGTAATGGTCATGTGAATAGTTAAAATTTGTTGTGAACCCATAAAGACTCGGAACAACTATGACATAAACAACTATGACATGAACAACTAAGAAGATCACGTTGAATTAGTGGGTGAAGGAAAGGTAGCCCATAGTGTAATGAAAATAGATAGGGAGATAGATTTTGATGGGTATAAATTAGTTGTTCCTAGGATTACAAGCATAAACACTTACCAAGTTGAACTAAACTTCTTTACACACTCAGAAGAGGGTGTATATGATCTTGTTTCTCACTATCCATATTAGTAATTCTTGGTACTCGTCCACAATCCACTTAGGCAATCACAAGAGAAAGCTAATTTTCATATCTTGAAATTCACCAAACCGATTGATATAGTTAGTTTTAACTTTAGAATTAGTGTTATAGTAGGAGTAATTAAAAGAAAAAACATTTTTAATTTGCTTTCCAAACTACGATCTTAGTGTAACAGACTAGAACTTCGCCTAAAGAACTCCTTACCTCCTTCCCTGTAAGATCGACAATCCTGATTCATTAGAGCCCAACATTACTGAAACGATATGTATAATTGCATGATAAATCCCAGTGACTAATAATACCTAATTTTAAGAAGTAAATTAATTTTTTAAGGGAGCAAATCAAGTTTCTGATGCCATTACCAGGACTTCCATTATTGTGATAATTGTTGGGTTGGATCAAGTTTCTGGCACCATTATCGGGGAAGATGGTAGAGAGCTTTTTTGGAGAATTTTATTTGATTTTATAAGACTTTTATTTGGAAACTGTAGTGTTCTTATTGAGTGTTTTATTTATTGTGTGTTTTTAAAAAAAGAAGAAAAATTCTAAAATATTATCTTGTTTTTAGCTTGTGTTATTAAATTTATTACTTAATGGTGTATGTGTAGTGCAAGACCTCCAGGACTTGTGCCTTATGATTCAGAACTAGAGAGGAATATTAAGAAATTTAGAAATTAAAAATGACTTTCCCAATTTTTAGAAGAAATGACGAGGATTCAAAAAATTAATTTAGATAATAAAATACCACATAATAAACATCATAACTAGCATAGGTCATTAAGGGATTACACTAATCCTACGTCAGACAAAATTCATTTAAGTATTCAAACTCCTATCGTAGAAGCTAATACATTTGAATTGAAACCTACTATTATCCACATTGTGTACAACAAAAAGTTTGGGGGAACTTCGTCTAAGGATCCAAATTTATGCTCACAGATTTAATAGAATTTTGTGCTACATTTCATTATAATGGTGTGTCAAATGATGATGTTAGACTTAGGATTTTTCCCTTTTTCTTAAGGTATAAAGCTAAAATGTAGTTGAATTTATTAGCACATGTATCTATTAAGACTTGGAGCGACTTAGCCCAAAAATTCCTAGCTAAGTATTTCTTACCTTCAAAAACTACTAAACTTAGAAATGATATTACTTTATTTTACCAGTATGAAGATGAGTCAATATACGAAGCGTGGGAGAGATTTAAGGAACTTCATAGGTAGTGCATGCATCAAGATTTGACATATTGGTTAATTATTCAAACTTTTAATAATGGGTTAATAGGATTCCGTAGATCTTTCATTGACGTTATCGCTGGTGGTTCACTCATGTCGAAGACAATTGATGAAGCTTACTCATTTATTGAAGAGATGGCTACAAACTATTCCTGATGGCCTAATGAAAGGGTAGATTTTAGAAAGGTATCCAGTGTGCATAATACAGATATATTGGTAATTCTTACTTCCCAGGTTGCAATAATATATAGGAAGCTGGATCATTTTGGAATAAATCAACCTCAATTCCCTCCAGTAATTGAGGAAAATTAAAAAAAAATGGTTGATTCTATCACTTCATCATTTTAGACCTTAAATGCAATGAACAACAGACCAAAAAACTCTTATTCCACCTTCTACAATCCAGGTTGGAAGAACATCCAAATTTAACTGGAATAGTAATTTTGGTGGTGCAAATCAACAATGGTGAAATAATCAAGCAAATCCTTTAGGTAATTGGAATAACTACAATAGTCCCAATTATAGACATTTTTGTCCACCAAAATTTAACAGTAATCCACAATTTAAGGACAAGAAGTTCTTTTTGGAGGAGGTTGTTTTGCAAATGAGGAATCAACTATAAAGTCAAGGTGTAGCAATAAATAATTTAGAGAACCAGTTGGAACAGATTGCTTCTACAATTAGTAGTCGTATGCTAGGGATTCTTCCTAGCAGCATTGAGGTGAAACTTAAAGAGAAGGGAAGTGATCAAGTAAAACATGAATAACACTTGGATTCATTGCGCTGATGACATTAAACCAAGCAATTTATGGGAGGCCTTCCATGGTTATCTGTGTTCGTGCGTTGTGTTTGGGTTTGTTTGTGTGTCTGTGTGTTGAGTTCATGTCATTGTGAAGCTAAATGATTTGCATTGATTTTGGATGTTTAGGTGTGAGAGTGGATTTTTTTGATGTTAGTGTATCATGAAGAAGGTGATTCCTTAACTTCTTGTCATGGCAACACATTTATGTGCTCTTTTGTAATATTTGGTTTGATGAGTCCACTACGACTCAGTTCTCAACTGGACATGAGTATTATTAGAGGCATGTTGAGTTTGTACATTGAACAGGACCGTCTTAATTTTGATGCTTCCTTTATCTGACTATATTATCATTGAGTAGAGTCATAAAACTACTTGATGAGTAACATGAGAATTAACTTACACTATTTATGTTTAGCTAAACATGCATACATTAAGAGATGAGGTAATGCCTAAGATTGGCATCACATGATCCAATATAACAGGGCATCCAATATATCAGTGTGGTGATTCAGATAGAAATTGGAAGTAAGGTAGAGAGATGTGATGATTAGGAGGATGTATGAACCTCATTTATCTATGTTGTTAGTGTATGTGTTACAAGAGTAATATATGAATTGGAGGAGAACTAAAATATTCATTTTAAATGACATAAAAAAAAAATCAGTCATACACTAAGGCCTGGGGACCCCTGGTATCAATATATTAGAATTGGAAAACTGCACCTAGGCACCCAAAAGCTGGTTCCAAGACATTGCCTCATAGCTTCTTGGTGCCCAGTTCGCAGCGCCTAAATGCTAAGTTCTCAGTTCAATTTAAGCTACTTAAACTGCCTTAAGTTAGGTACTTTTCACATGATTTTCTTCCCCAACTCCTCACCAACGATATAGGGGCGATCCTTAGAAAATCCTTTTCTTCTTTTTTTGAGCTCAATCTCGAGGGTTTGAAGGGTTAAATTCATCTTTACGAGGAAAATTTCATCAGTTTAGCCTTGCACTTCCTTATTCATCAGGGAAATTTTTTGATTTCTTGGGTAATCAGTGGAGGAGAAGATCTTTGTGGGGAGAATTGATCCTTTAAATTGCATGTTGTGATCATTTGCATCACTTCCTTAGCCTCTTTTCTTCAAAAATATTATTGATATTGCTTGAAATGGCTCCTAAGACCTATCCAAAGGAAAAAAGTACTTGCTATCATAAGAAATTTAGTTGCTCCAAAGCTCAAAGGCGTTATAATAAATTTCTTGTATCAAAGAAATTTTTTGCAGAACGGGGTTTCATTAGCCCTTGGGTGATGTGGAAGACTTGATTATAACTTGTCATTGGGGGGCCCTGTGTTATACTACTATTGTGGCTCTTGTTTCTATAGTCAAAAAGTTTTATGCTAACCTCCCTAATTCCACACTTGACTTAGTCTATGTGAGGGAGAAGAAAGTAGCTATTAATACTCATTGTATTATTGTACTATTTTCATTAAAAGATGGTCCTGGTAGTTTTTCCTTCAGCTTTTGGCCCCACTGACTCTAAGCTTGATGGTATCATCAGATTTTTAACCAGCTAGTAATTTTTCTTCATCCCAACTCACAACACCTTCCAAAGCTTAGCATTATTTCATCTCAAACATGGTTCTTCCTTCTATGAATCTGAGTGAGGTGACCCAAGAAAGAGTTACTCTTAACTATCGTATTCATACTATGAAATCTATTGATATTGGTTCCATCATTTATCAGTCTATTATCAATGCTTCAAAGGGAGGATCTACTATAGATTTAGGAAACCCATCTCTTATTATTACCCTTTACCAATAGTTTGGTATTGGTCTTTAGGCATGGGAGGAACTACTTCATCCATTAAAACCCATTAGTATAGATAATGTAAGTTTATGTGATAAACATACTATTTTTGGGTGCAAAGCGAGTTCTTCTCAGGGTTCTTATTCCCGGACATCTACCTCTTATTCTCACTCCCAGTCTTCCATGAGCATAGCTTCAATGTATAAGATATTGGAGATTATAGGAGATGATCTTGATATTATGCATGCTCAGGTGTATACTAATGTGCCTAAAAATGAACTATTTTTCATGCTATATTTTATAATGATATTGCTCTTTAAAGGTATGTATTCTTGTGTTTTTGGTTGTAGGTACATTAAATTGAAGAATTTTGAGTGATTGGAGCAAAAAAAAACAAAAATGGACCAAAACGAAGCAAACTGGAGCAAACTGAGTCGAATCGGGGCACATCAGAGCCATGGGGACCGAAACCGAGACTTAAGTGCTTGTGCCCATCTCGTAAGCACCCAAACATGGTGCTTAAGCACCACCAGACAGAGAAGATGGCGCTTAAGCTCCCAAAATCGGTGCTTAAGCGCCAAAAAAGGTTTTCAACAAATTTTCTAGAATATACATCAGATTTGGACAATTTTTGAAGTGTTGCTTCGTGCGTCTCTTGGAGAATTCATTAGAAATGATAAAAGGGACTTTCTAGAAGTATTTGGGGGTAGTTATATGGACTTTTTTGAAGACTTTGAAGAGGCACTTGAGGCATCATTTGGAAGATTCACTGAATATGGACATTTTTTAAGAGAAACTTAAGCAACTTTTGGGAAATTATAAACAAGGCTTGGAAATGTTTTTAAAATTTCTCTTGGAATAAATCAAAGAGGAGAATAAGACTTGAGTAGAGTTAGAATATATTGTGATTTTGTTACTTTGTTCTTCATTTAGATGTAAACTTGATGAACTTGCATGTTAAAATCTGTTGTGAGAACATGTAAGATCCGTGATAGTGTTGTCTCAATCAACTATGGTAAATCAAATGAGATTGTATGGATGAGAATGTAGTCCATATGGTTGAGTGCAAATAAATAGGAAAATAATCTTGGATGGGTGTAGAGTTAGAGGACTTTAGAGTGACAGGCTAAAGCCCCCAATTTGGTTCTTAGTTTTATGTCTTAATATTAGATGTTAACCTTCAAGTGAGGGGACGAAGGAACTCTAGAGACCGGCCTTTAGGATTTTTAAACTATGATTTAGCCAATTTTCTTTATATTGCTTGACCAATGGTAAAGAATATAATTGCTCCTATTTCTCACATTCTCTCTCACCACTTGTTTTACTTTTACACATGTTATTAATTTCATTGCATGAGGAAGAGTACTTTTAATATATAAAACCTCACTTTTTGATTTTTACTAAGCATTTTATTTTCGGATTAGAATTATTATTATAGTGATAATTTTAGGATATAATCAAACCCAACCCTTTATCGACCTTCCAAGTTAAGGGTGTGTTATTCTAAACTGGAACTTCTTTTGAAAGCCGTCGTGATTAACCTCGATCTCCGTGGGATCGATATGTGGGGCTTAATCAGAAAGCCCTATATTGCTTGATAACGATACATATATTTGCATGGAATTCCTACAATTTAAAAATATAATTGAAATCTTACTTTGCTTGGGATCAAGTTTTTGGCGTCATTGTCGGGGTTTAAAATCTTCATGTAGTGGTGTCAACTTCATAAATCCTTAAATATAAAAAATATCAGGATTATATACTAATTCAGATTATTTTGCACATTTGGCAGATGAAACATCAATGTGATCAAAATGCTTGTGTTTATGTTGCTCAATTAGAGATGTATAGAAAAAATCAGTGAATAGGAGGTGAAAGATAGTGGAATTCCGTGCATATCCTTAATCCCTTTTACAAATAGTTTGATATTATTATCCTACTAATTTTATTTACATTTTAAATTGAAATATTTCTAAGTTGACACAGATATTCACTTATTCCCTATGGGTTCAATACTAGGGCTTTTAAGGAAAACTCTATATTACTTGAAATGCTACATATGCGTATGCAGTACCCGTAGTGTGTAAGTCATTAATCAATTTTATAACATATTTATTTTGCACACTAGCTGTTGAATTTAAATTGACTCAAGTTTTTGGCCATCTTTTAGAACTTAAATAGTTATGTAATTTTGGGTCAAGTCAATTTTTTGGCGACGTTGCCGGGAAAATAATAAAATTCTTAACATATAAATTTTTATTTGATTGTAGTTTTATTTTAGGAATTAATGAAATATTTTTATTTTGAGTGTTTTGTTTTACTTTTATTTTCTAAATTTTTAATTTTGCATGTGTAGTTCGGGATCTGAAGGTTTAGTGCCTTACGATTATGAGTTAAAAAAACCATAAAAAAATTTTAAAATTAAAAGAAGTTCACAATTCTTAAAAAATGGCAAACATTTCACAAATTAATTTTGAAAATGAAACTGTTAAAAATGAACATCGTAATATACAAAGTCTTTTAAGATACTATGTAAACCCTACACCTAATGAAATTTACTTAAGCATACAAATTTCTGTTGTAGTTACTAACTCATTTGAACTAAAACTTGTTATTATACAAATGGTACAAAATAATCAATATGGGAGAACACCATCTAAGGAACCAAACTTACACCTTGCAAGTTTTCTAGAATTATGTGCTACATTTAAATATGATGGTGTATCAAACGACACTGTCAGACTTAGACTTTTTAATTTCTCTTTAATGGATAAAGCTAAGATGTGACTAAACTCATTAGCACCTTGATCTATTAGAAATTGGGAAGAGTTAGCACAAAAATTATTGACTAAGTATTTTACACCTTCAAAAAATGCTAAGCTTAGAAATGATATTACCTTATTTACTCAATATGAAGGCCAGTTAATATATGAAGCTCGAGAACGATGTAAGGAACTCCTAAGGAGGTGCCCACATCATGCCTTGCCAGTCGGGTTAATTATTCAAATATTTTATAATGGGTTAGTAGGATCCCTTAGATCTACTATTGATGCTACTGATGGAGGTTCATTAATGTCAAAACCATTTAATGAAGCTTATGCATTAATTGAAGAAGTGGCTACGAACAATTTTCAATGGCCCTATGAAAGGATGAATCCTAAGAAAGTAGCTATTGTTCATGATAATGATGCAATTTCCTTATTAGCATCTCATATTTTTGCAATATTAAGGAAGATAGGTTAATTTGGAATAAACTTTTCTCAAATACCTCATGTGATAGAAGAAAATTCATTGGGATAGACGCTTGATTCTCAACCATCATTAGAAACTTTAAATGCATTTAATAATAGACCCAATAACTCATATTCAAACTATTACAATCCAGGTTGGAAATATCACCCTAACTTTAACTGGAATAATAATTCTGGTGCATGAAATCAGCAATGGGGTAATAATCAAGCAAACCCATTGGGAAACTGGAACAACCAAAGTAGTATTAACTATAGACCTTATAACCCTCCTGGACTTACAAATAACCAACCAATTAAGAAGAAGAAGTTGTCTATAGAAGAAGTATTGAGAAATGTTGCAATACATTTAAAATGTTGAAATAAGAAATATTGAGAATCAACTAGGACAATTGCTAATACACTTAGCAATAGGCCTCAGGGATCACATCCTTGCAATGTTGAAATAAATTCTAAAGATAAAAACAAAGAGCAAGAGCAAGTTAAAGTTGTCTAACTCAGGAGTTGGAGGGAACTAAATTTTGGAATTCAAAAAGAGATTTAACTTGAGGGAGAGAATAAAGAAATCGAAAAACATGAAGAAATTATTCCCATGAAGGTAGAAAACCTATCTCTCCAAATAAGATCAATTTAGAAAGACCACCACTACCATTTCCTTGGAGACTTAGACAGCAAAAGCCGGATCAACTATTTTCAAAGTTTTTTGAGATATTTAAAAAGCTTATTATTAATATTCCTTTTTCTAAAGCTTTGGAACAGATCTCAAGCTATGCTAAATTTATGAAGGAAATTTTAAACAAAAAAGGAATTTAAATGATTATGAAATTGTTAATCTAAGTGAAGAATGTAGTGCAATAATTCAAAAAATGCTTCATCAAAAACTCAAAGATCCTGGTAGCTTTACTATACCTTGTGTAGTTGGAGACAGATTTTTTTAAAAAATTTTATGTGATCTAGGAGCTAACATTAACCTCATGTCATTATCTATATTCAGAAAGTTGGGCTTACGAGAGATTTCTCCCACTACTGTAACCCTGCAGTTATTTGATCGATCTATTACTTATCTTAAGGGGGTTATAAAATATATATTTGCAAAAGTGGATAAATTTATCTTTCCTGTGGATTTCATTATTTTAGAAATGGAGAAAGATAAAAAAAATACCTATCGTTTTGGGGAGACATTTCCTTGACACTGGACGAGTAATGATAGATGTGCAAAAAGGAGAGTTGACTATGAGAGTTAATGATCAGGAAGTTACATTTAATGTGCTAAAATTGATGAAGTATCCAACTAAAAGAAAATATGATAAATGCTACAATATGGATATTATTATTTACTTATTTAATATACATTTCAGAGAAAGATATAAAGTTAATGAATCAAAATGAATTAGAGAATAAAATTGAAATTGATGATCAAGATAAATTAAATGAGATAAATACTGTGGATTTAAATTATGTTCAGGAAATTTTTTAGATTTAAGACACTATTAAAAGTAGTAAACCTCTGATTCCTTCAATTGAAAAACCTCATGAATTTGAGATGAAGGTGCTCCCTACTCCTTTAAAGTAGATTTTCTTATCGACTTCATCTACATTTCCTGTAATAATATCCTCTGATTTAACTAAAGATCATGAAGAAAAATTATTGGACACTCTGAAAAATCATAAGAAAGCTTTTGGATGGATGTTAGTTGATATTAAAGGAATTAGCCCTTAAAACTGGATGCACGGGATTTTTGATCATAGACGTAGGGCTGATCTTCAGAGGATATTAAATCTTATTATGAAAAAAGTGGTTAAGAAAAAAATTTAAAGTGGTTATATGTTGGAATCATTTATACTATTTCTAACAGTGCCTGGAAATTCACTGTGTTCATAAGAAAAGGGGAGTGACTGTAGTTGTAAATGAAGGGAATGAATTAATTCTCACAAGACAAGTTATTAGATGGTGAATCTGTATTGATTATAGAAAATTAAACCTTCGTACTATGAAAGAACACTTTCCTCTACCTTTTTTGGACCAGATGTTGGATAGACTCACTGGGCACCGATTTTTCTCCTTTTGGGATGGATATTCCAAATACCACCAAATACCCATAGCCCCTGAGGATCAAGAAAAGACAATATTTATAAGTTCATATGGGACTTTTGCTTTTAGATAAAAGTCTTTTGGTTTATATAATGCACCTACAACCTTTCAAAGGTTCATAATGTCTATTTTCTATGATTTGATTGAGAAAGGAATTAAAATTTTCATGGATGATTTCTAAGTTTTTTGGATCTCATTTGATTCATGATTTAAATAATTTAGCTAAGGTTCTAAAATGCTGTGAAGAAACAAATTTAGTTCTCAAATGAAAAAATTATTAATTTATGGTCGCATGGAAACTCTGTTAGGACATAAGATTTTTGAAAATGACATGGAAGTAGATCCAACAAAAATTCAAGTTATTGTTGAATTATCACCTCCTACATTAGTGAGAGGAGTTAAAAATTTCTTATGACATGTTGGGTTCTCCGGGTGTTATATTAAATACTTTTAAAAATTTGTCAAGCCTTTATGTCATCTTTTAGAAAAAGATATGAATTTTGTTTTTAATGAGGAATGCCTAAATATCTTCAACTTATTAAAGGAAAAATTAAACACTGCACCTATTATTGTTTCACCTGACTAGGAAAAATCATTTAAATTAATATGAATGCAATTGATTATACTATTGGGGCAATATTAGGGCAAAAATATGATAAGATTTTTAAACTTTTATACTATGTCTGTAAAACCCTTAATGAAGCTCAAATTAATTATACCACAATTGAAAAGTTGTTATTGACAATAGTGTATGCTTTTGCTAAATTGAAATCTGATCTTATTCGGGCAAAATGCATTATGCATACTGCTCATTGTGCTATTAAATATTTAATGTTGAAGAATGATGCAAAACCACAATTAATTAGCTTGGTCCTTGTGATGCAAAAGTTTGATTTTCAAGTAGTAGATAGGAAGGGTAGTGATAATCAAATAGTTGATTATTTATCAAAGCTAGATTAGGAAAATTATGGTGATAATGATATTAAAATAAATGAAAATTTTTTTGATGAAAAATTATACTCTGCTTCTGAGTAGAATATTTTGTGGTATGCTAATATAGTAAACAATATAGCTAGACTACAAATTAGAAAGCCACCACAAGAAGAAGTTCATTCATGATACAAGATTTTAATTGTGGTACGACCCTTTTTTATATAAAAAATGTAAGTACTTAGTCATCCAAAGATGTGTACGAATTAAGGAAACCAAAGAAACTATTCAAAAATGTCACAAATATGATTTTGGGGGACATTTTAGAGTTGATAAAACAACATTTAAAATTTTACAATCTGGTTTTTATTGGTCAACTTTATTTAGGTATGTCAATCCTTATATAAAATCAAGTGATCTATGTCAGTGAGTAGGCAATAATTCTAAGAGAAATGAAATACCCCTAAATTTAGAATTGAAACATTAACAAGAGAAATGAAATGCCCTTAAATTTATGAAAGTGAGAAATCCATGGTTGGAAGTTTCATTTGCTTGGAAATTACTAGTAGGAGCCGTTAGAACTAATATATGCAATTTAATTTGAATTTTTCTAGATATTTGAGATGGCTCCTAAAACAAAGAGAGAAAAGGGGATATAAATTTTTAACAACATGAAGTTTGAAAATCTCAAAACACAAGATAGATACAACAACTTTCTATTGTCAAGGAAGCTTATTATAGACAAAGTTTTTCTAGTCCTGGTGGAGTGATGTGGGGTATTTGTTGTGCGTTGCAAATATCTTTCAATTTTACAATACACACATGGTAGCACAAATAGTAAATATGCAGTTCAATTCCAATAAAAATAAATTCAGTATGAATAGTTTTATCTTTTGAAATCTTTAAGTTGTCAAACCGTAATAATAACACAAGTATACGTATCGTTAAAGTAATAAAGAGCTCTAATGGAGTTCTAAATATCGATCTCATAGGGAGTTGGAAATTCTTATGGTTATAATGTAAAACACATTATTCAAACTAAAAAACTTAAGTACATAAAAAAATCTAAAGTAAATTTACTGTATGCTAAATTAAATGCAGTTAAAAGAACTATGTTAAGTAAGTTATTTGCTAAACTTCAAAAGTACACTTATTAAGATTAAACAAAGTTTTGTAATGAAGAGTTAAAATTTAAGAAAGCATCCTTCCCTTTTATAATGAGTTCATGGATTATGAAGTAATTAAAATCATTTAAAATACATATAAAATTTTATTGTGTCAAATAAGAGCAATCATATTCTTTACCTTCTGAGAGTGCATAAATAACATTGACTAATCTAGAGTTTGGTCTCAAAATCCATGGTTAGGTTGAAAGGATACTGACTATCACTCCAGAGCTCTCACTTCTCCCTCCCTTGAGGGCTAACAATCTTGCTTTAGTTTCCAAGCTACTGGACCAAATTGGGAATTTTAATCTGTCACCTTAAAATCTCTAATTTTGCGTCCATCAAAGTATATTTTCCTATTTATTTGCACTCAACCTCATGTATAGCATTTTCACCCATGAAATTGAATGTGACTCTTACCTTATTACAAAAAGCATAGCCCTTTCAAATCTTATATTTCTCAACAACTTTTAATATTTCAATTGGTCATATAGAAAAGTAAATGAAGATCAGAGTTCAAATCATCACAAGTTATTGAAATTTAAAACCTTACATAACAATAATAATTCTTCACAAAACCATATCTCATTGTAGGGAGAAGGATAAAGAAGACTACTCAGAATTCATGAAAAAGATACGACAAAATATAGATTATATATATATATATATATATATATA
>NEWO01000792.1:117763-146827 GCA_003013225.1 Phalaenopsis aphrodite | reverse complement strand
TATATATATATATATATATATATTACTATTTATAAGAAAAAGATTGGCAACATTAACTAAGATAATTATGGGTTGCCTCCCACAAAGCGCTTGGTTTAGTCCTCAGCCCAATATTCCGAATCTCTACTCTAGGTGACTTAACATTACAGTCTCTTTAAGAATTGGTCTTTGTCCATCAAAATATGATTTCAATATGTTCCCATTCACTTTACACATCTTTCCAGTCTTTGGATCTTCAATATTAACAACTCCATCGGGATAGACTTTTATAAATGTGAATGGCCTTATCCACCTAAACTTCAATTTTCCAGAAAATAATTTCAATCTTATATTGTATAATAAAACTTTCTGTTCAGACTCAAATTCCTTATTTATTATCTTCTGACCATATTATTCTTTCATTTTCTTATTATATATCTTAGCATTATCATAAGATTCATTCCTAATTTCTTCAAGCTCATTTAATTGCAATAATATTTTCTCACCAGAATCTTTTAAATTAAAATTAAACTCTTTAATAGCTCAATAAGCTTTATGCTCTAATTCAACTGGTAAGTGACAAGTCTTCCCAAAAACTAATCAATACGGGGACTTTCATATAGGCTTCTTATAAGCTGTCCTATAAGCCCATAATGCAGTATCTAATCTAGCAGACCAATCCACTTTATTAGGATTTATAGCTTTTTCCAAAATTTTTTTGATTTCAAGATTAGATACTTCTGCTAGACCACTAGTATGGTGATGATAAACAGTCGCAATCATATGTATAATTATACTTTTCCACCAACTTTGCAATTCATTTATTCCGAAAGTGAGATCCTCCATCAGTAATGACTATTCTCGGCATTCCATATCTTGTAAAAATATTTTCAAATTCCAAAGTAAAATTTAGGGGCATTTCAATTAGTTTTGAAATATTGCCTACTCACTAACATAAATCACTTGTTTATATATATATATATATATATATATATATATATATATATATATATATATAATCTCTAAATAGAGTTGCTAATAAAATCCAGATTGTAAAATTTATGAACAGTTCTATCAATCTCAAAAATACCCCCAAATTCAGAATCATGATATTTTTGGATAATTTCTTCAATTTCTTTATAAGGCACACATCTCCGCATAACAAAATCTTTGCATTGTTTGTACAAATATGGGTCATCCAAAAAGTAAAATTTTATATCGTGAATAAATTTCTTCTCTTGTTGCTTTGTCAATTTATATGGTAAAAAATACCACAAAAAATGTTGTTTGCAATATCAGCATATCACGGTATTTCTCATTCTTTAACATTATAAAGTTGCTCATAAGGAAAAGTTTCCTTAATTTCTTTTTTAAGATCAAATGTTTCTTCCTTTTCTAGCCTAAATAAATGATCAGCTATTTTATTATCAGAGTCTTTCGTATCTACCACTAAAAAATTGAATTCTTGCATCAGAAGTACCCATTTAACTAATCTTGTTTCATATTTTCTTTTGCAACAAATATTTTATAGTAGAATGAACTGAATGCACAATACATTTAGCTCCTATTAGATATGACCTAAATTTATCAAAATCATAAACAATAGCTAATAACTCTTTTTCAGTAGTGATATAATTAATTTGAGCACCATTTAGGGTTTTACTAGCATAGTATGTAACTTTAAAAATTTTGTCATATTTCTGCCCTAAAAATAGTTCTAATTGCATAATCACTTACATCACACATTAGTTTGAATGGTTTCTCTTAATTTGGTGAAATAATTATAGGAGTAGTGATCAATTTTGTCTTTAATGTTTCAAAGGCATTAAGGCACTCTTGATTAAAATCAAATTTTGTATCTTTTTTAAAAAGTTGGCATAAAGGATTTATAATTTTTGAAAAATCTTTAATATACAACCTGCAAAAATCAGCATTTCTTAAAAAACTTCTAACTCCTCTTACAGTAGTAGGTGAAGGTAGGTTAGCTATAACTTGAATTTTTGTTGGATCTACTTCTATGTCATTTTCTAAAATTTTATGCCCAAGTACAACTCCTCTTGCAACCATGAATTGACATTTTTCCCAGTTTAATACTAAATTCATCATTTCACATCATTCTAAAACTTTCTATAAATGATTTAGACATATTTCAAATGAAGTTCCAAACACTGAAAAATCATTTATAAAGATCTTTATCCCTTTTTCAATTAAATTACTGAAAATTGACATCATGCATCTTTAAAATGTCACATGTGCATTGCATAAACCAAAGAGCATTTGTTGAAAAGCAAAAATACCAAAGGAACTATTAAATAATGTTTTCATTTGATCTTTTGGAGTAATTAGAATTTGATGATAGTTGATATATCCATCTTAAAAGTAAAAATATTTGTGCTCGACTAGCCTATCCAATATTTAGTCCAAAGAGGGTAAAGAAAAATGATCTTTCCTGATGACTGTATTTAATTTTCTATAATTAAGGCACATTTTTCAACCAGTGACTTGTCTTGTTGGTATTAATTCATTATTCTCATTTGTCACAACAGTCACACCTCTTTTCTTAGAAACACAGTAAATTGGACTTACCCAAACACTGTCTGAAATAAAATATATTATTCCAGCATCTAACATTTAAAATCTCTTTCTTTACAACTTCTTTCATCATAGGGTTTAATCTTCTTTGAAGATCAAATTTTTTTTCATGATTTTTTTCGAATAAAATTTTATGCATACAAGTCAAAGGACTGATTCATTTAATCTCAGCTAACATCCATTCAAAGGCTTTCTTGTATCTTCTTAACATTTCTAAAAACTTTTGTTCTTGTGCTTTAGTAAATTATGAGCATACATTTCGGCATTATTTTAGGCTATGGAGTTGCCTCTTGGAAGTTGTCGGTCGCCTGAATTGAAATCTCGTTGTCCTCTTCGGAAAGACATTTAATTTATATAAATATATAAATATAGAAAAATATGAAAAAAAATTGATCCCATATCTTTCACAGTTTAAACGAAAGAGCACTATACCTCAAACTTTGTATCTATCTTGAAAGATAAACACATCTTATATCTTTCACAGTTTAAATGAAAGAGCACTACACCTCAAACCCTATATTTAGCTCGAAAGATAAACACAGGCTTGATGGTGAGGCTCGATAAAATAAACTAAGAAATATATGACATTTGTTTGGTCTATAAAACCATTTTATTTATAAGCCGACAAGTTCCCTTATTTAATACGAAGAATTAAATAGGGTTTATATTAAGTTGGGTTTTGAAAAGCTTCCTATAAGGGCAAGCCTCTATAGTTAATTACATCTTAGATAACCGAAGTGACTTAAGAAAACTCTTGATAAAAATAAAAAAATGTTATCTTCAAAGAGGTCAAAAGAATAGAACTTTTCAACAAAATCGGACAAAGAGGTGTGAAAGGGGAATAGTTCAAATTTGGAATATCTTCTTATAGAATCCAAAGGAGGAAGAACTAGGGGGTGTCATGGATTTGGAGGAGAACCTCAATGACTTCTCATGCTACCCTATGGTTTGGCTTCAAATTTAAGGAGAAATATTTAAATTTTTCATCCTGTTAATTTTATTAGTTAGGGCTTATATTTGTGTGAAATGATCACACAAATCGCTAGAAGATGTGAGGATTTAGGTCGTAACAAACGACAACCTCAGAATCCTAAATGAGCTAGGGCTTAAATTGAGGATTTATTTTATATTAGCAAACCACCTCGAAGTCCTATGGCTTGGTTATTTAATCCTAAGGAAAGATATGTTGTTGTAGCTTCTCTTGCTATTGAAGATAGACGTGTTGCTCATGATGCTAGCTTCAGGCTCCTTGTCATGACGATTTTATGTTTTCTAATGTGTCAGGTTATAATGTGAAATCAGATGTCCCTATGGTTATGGTTATTTAAATATTATGGGGCATGTTAAAGTTGATTAGAGTAACACCGGTTAGGATCCTACGGTTCCCTCATTCTGGCACCACTATTTTCTTTTGAATTCACTTAGTTCAAATGAATTTACTAAACTCAACTTAATGAGTTCCATATATTCATTTATACCATGGAAAATCTCGTTAGCAACCATAGGTTACCTCCTCCGAGGGATTCCCTATATCCTATAGAGACATCTTAATTTAGTTGCAAATGTTGTTTTGTGAAGTTTGTGATTAAATTTTGACTTGTCTTATATTTTGAATGTTGTGGCAGTGAATTTTATCATGGTTGATTTTAGTTTTTATTTTGGTTTTACGGCTATCCTAGTAGTTTTGGTTTTCATGCAAAGTGACATCGTTATTTAACATGAAAGTTTTATAAGCATAAAAAAATACAGTGTGAAAATTACAAGAAAAGATGGTACTGTAAATTGTAAAAAGCGTACCTGGCGAGTCTTCTCGTTCCACCACCTGAAAGGTCAGTGCTTGCAAGGCATGTATATAATATTGCGAGGAACTTAAATTGCAAGACTAGATGAAGGTTCAACTACCAAACCCCAGGTTATGATTTTGTCAGATCTTGGAAGATCTTAGTGGATAATACTAGAACAAAATATGACAAGTTCAATTTGCTCTCCAAAATATCCAGAAGGTTTCAGAGGGTTGAGGGAATGACCCTAAACTACTTTGAGGCTCTCTTGAATTTTTTTGAGTTCATTTTGAACTTATCATATTGTTCTATCAATTATAAGAAGTTGAAGTGTGACTACCTCGTTGCTCAGTGAAACTTAGCGATATAATTATCCCAATTATAGGATACTTGATTAGTCAATTGATGTTTCATTTATAAGTTATGTGAGTGGGTGCCCCTAAGACAAGTCTAGGTTATTTAAGATTAAGATGCCCACAACTAAGGTTAGGCTTGTAGTGTTTAAAGATGTTAATCACCAATTATGTTATCTTCTAAATCTGATCAATTGAGTTAGACATTGAGCCTAGGTCACTACTAAGCCTTTAACAATCATGATAGATAAAATGGTGTAATCAGAATTTTGATTTACGTGATATGTATTCTTATCAAATGGTCAAATCATCCTCAACTTTGGGCTTAAGGCAAGTAAATTATCATCTTTCCTGCTTAAGACAATCACTTAAGAATCATTCGATCTTTATTAACTTCCAAGTCATGAAGGTCAGGAGGATTATGATTTTATTAATGTTGTGCAAGAGTGGTGAATGAGTTTCTACCTTTTAATACCATTGTATTTCAATCATCCAAACATATTTTTTAAAATCAAAATTACCCATTTTCCCTTGGTTAATCCTAAATCTTAATTAAGGCACCAAAGTCTAAAATTACCACTTTGCTTTAGGGCACTGCACCTCATACCTCATTAAACACAACTCAAATGATTTTAAGGGTTTAGAGTGTCATATTCATGAGGTAATTATAATATTTAGAGGAGAATATGTGGACTTCTCAAAATTTAATTTAATTTAATTAATTAATTTATTTAAATTTAGAAAATAGGAATTTTAGAAATTAATGCATTTAATTTTTCAAATTAAAGTTTTTATTCATAAAAAAAGTTATTAGTTGTTTCCTTAGGTCAAAGAAATACTTAGAAAAAATTTCATGACTTTTTGAATTAATTTATTATAATTATTTTCATGGGAAAATGAGGAAAATCAACTTTTAAGCCTTTTAAAAATTTAGTTTAAATTTATGAAAAACTAGAAAAAATATTTTAATGAGTCCCAAGTTATCAGAGAATAACTACGCACATTTTAAAATATTTTGACATTTTTTGGATTTTTAATTATTTTAAATTCAAAATAAGGCTAAAAAATTAAGTATTTTCCCAAAAATAAATTTATTTTTCCTAAGTGCCTATGATCACAAGGAACTCAGAAAACCACTCTTCATAATTTTGCCAAGTGTATTTAATTTATTATAATTATTTTGGTACAAAAATACAAGTTTCCTGAGAAAATCGATTTGAATACTTGAATTCAATCAAATAGTTTTTAAATTTTTACAGTGAATAAACATGATTTTTATGAATAATGTGAGATTAATTTTGTCAATTTTTGATAAGTATATAATTTACAAAAATTAACACAAATTATTTACATTTAATTAAATAGAGAAATTCACTAAGCAATTCAGAATATCAAGATATTTTTTTTAGCCTTCTCTGATCGCAGAAAAGCTACTAAAATTATCCTCAAATTTTTCTAAGTGATATTTTGATTTATGTAATTAAAATAGGCCAAAATGGTCACCCTAGCTTGAAAATTAGGGATAGAAGTATAGAGATGTTCTTTGATCATGAATAAATCAGAGAACACCCCCTCTGTGATGAAGAATGAACCCTAAAAGTTTCAAACCATGGTGAGCAATATTTAATCATGGAGAAACAAAATATCACATAGAGTATTTAATTCATTAAAAATCATATGTTTTCTAAATAAATTTTATTTTTAGTCCATGTTATTCTCCACTGTTCACTGAGCAAGTGGATATTTTTCTTTGATTTTTATGATTTTTCTAGAGAAAGATATGGATTTTTTAAGTTTAGGCATTTAAAATAATTCAAAAATCCATATTTTTCTACTTATCCAACGCAGCGCCAACTCATCCTACGACGGCCCGAACTCACATGCGGCGTGCTCTCATTTGACGCCGCCATCTACTTCAGTTGCCACGTAGCCCGCGGTTTACGCACCATCCGTTCGTCTGGCTTGATCTTCTCTGTTTATTGGATACACGCGCGATCGGACGGCTCTCCGTTATCGTCCCTAAGTGACCTAACTCGTAAGTCGTTCACACTAAAACCTCAAGATCTTTGTCTAGACACAACCAAATTGCATGGGGCTTGTTTCTAAACCTTCATCTACTTAAGATGAACACATTTATATTGTTAATCCAATATGAATTCAAGCCATTACAAATGAAGAATCAAAATAAGCTCAAATTAGGGTTAGAGCTCGATACCTTTGTCTGAGAGGGGAGGTATCAATCAGATGATTGTGGTAGCTTTGATTGGACCCAATGAACCTTCAGATGAAGTCTTAAGCCCTGGTGAATTATCTAGGTATGATTTTGATCAAAGTGGATTTCAGGTGTTGGTCTAGAGCTAGGTTAGAGGCTGTTTCATATGGGGCTTTTTTGAGGAATCAACTTCTCTTGCCATAGGGATGGTGTGTACACAAGCAATTTGATTTTGGTGGACTGTGGAGCTATGGAGAATTCCATCCCGGTTTTGGGCAGAAGTTTGAGCTCAAAATTGGGCTTTCATATTGGGGATCAGTGCGGGAAAATGATGGCAATGAGCTTAGGAGTTCTTGAAGAGTGTTTGAGAGCAATTGGACAGAGTTTTCCCAAGGATTTTGCACATTTCATGTCTTTTCCATGAGAGAGTGGGGTTAATTAAAATGCTTTAGGGTGGCTATCAGGGCCTGAATTCAGGTGCAAATTAGTGCTTAGGTGGAGGGCTGAGAAGCTTTAAAGTTCAATTATGGTGAGTTGGCCCCCAAGGTTGAAATTGGGTTTGATTTAGGGGTGGTGGCCCTTGATTTTGGAGTTTTCCGGCCACTAGGCCGGCCGGCAGGGCCAGGGGTGGTGGCCAGAGGGTTAGGTGAGCCAGTGGGAGGGTTAATTATGATTGATGATGGAGGAGATATTTTGGTTAAGGCTTATAAATGGGATAAGATCCCTTAAATTAGGGGACCCTTGGTCCATAGCTTACTTGGATGGTTTAATAGGGTTTATACTAGTCAATAAGGTGTGCTTAATGGCTGTGGAAACCTTAACTTGGTGACTTTAGGAGTCAATTTTGGTGTATGGGTTTAATTTGGGTTATAATTGCTAAAAGTTTGGTTTGGGTTAGGTTAGCCATGACTTTGAGCTCAATTTATTGATCAAAATTGTGTAGATGATTGTCATGAAGGTTTTTGGTGAAGGATTGAAGTAATTTTGAGTTCAATTGGAAGCTCAATTTGAAGGATTTTGGGATTTTGGTCACTTTAGGCATGTTGGACTAGACTTGAGTCTAGGTTGGACTAAAATTGGGCTAAGTCCAAACTAATGGTTAAAAATGTTCTATAGGAATATCATTAAGAGTTTTCAATATAAGTTGGGTGTTAATTTTGGGATTAGGACATTCAATTTAGTATTATTTGGAGACAGCCAATTTGGGACAAATTTAAGGATTTTTGGACTTGGGTCAAAATTAAGTGCAATTGAGGCTTCACCAAGGACAATTCAAGGTTTTATTTAGTGTTTAGTATCATTAAGAAGAATTTAGGATCCAAATTTGTGGAAATTGAGTATGCTATGGGGTTCAATTTGATATGGTTAAGTCATATGGTTAAAATTGGGGGTTTTGATTTGGATCAAAATTGAGCTCAAAGAATGGGACAATTAGGCTTTTATTTGGTTTGTATTGATCATATGAAAGTTTAATTTGAGTTTAGGATTGAAATTGATGGGAATTGAGGCCAAATTGATGGATATTTGGGGTGAATTTGGGGAAATTGGGACTTTAAAGGCAATTCAGGGGGTTTTGGTTAACATGGTCCAATTGGTCAAATTGGGTTCAATTAAAGGGTCCAAATTGTTTTTGGAGACATTTGAAGTGATTTTGGAGGTTTTGGAAAAGTTTGGGGTGCCAAGAGTATTTTTGTAATTTTGGCAAATTTGGGGGTATTTTGGTAAATTTGGAATTTTTGGGTGGATTTGGGTAATTTGGGTATTTTGAAATGGTTTGAAATTATTTTTGAATAATTTAGGGTATTTTGGATAAATTTGGGGATTTTGGTCAAATTTAGGGTTTCAAGGGCATTTAGGTAATTTGGGTAAATTCAGAGGCAAAAGGTCAATTTGGACATTTTGGTAGAATTGGGGTGCCAACCACCCTATATGAGCTATGGACCAATGAGATCCCCATTTGGGTCCTCTATGTACTGGTCTTAGCTAAACCCTAGCCTAGGGCTAGTGGGTCTAGGGGACCATCTACATGAGTCTCCCAAAAGATTTAGGGATCAAAGTCAACAATTTTGGGTTTTAGGATTATGAGTGATTGTGGGTGATAGTGAGTGCAGGTGAGTAAACTAGCTCTAAACCAACACCCAAAGTTAGCCCTAAGGTCAAACAGTCCTGTGGGGAATCATCTTGAGCTTCCCTATAGTGCTAGAGGTTAAGACCAATATATGGAACTTCAAGTTGAGCAAAGAGGAGTTTAGAATTTCTAATGTTGAGGGTTCCTTTCTAGTTTTCTAGGAATAGTCAACAGGAAAGTCATATGGCTAGACCCTAGGCTACTAAAGAGGGAAAACTAAACCTCAACTAAAAGTGAGGTCAACGATACAATAACAGATAATGTGGAAAATCTCCTAAAAAGACATATTTTAAATGTGTAGAAAGTGTTCTTATTTCTAGTTCAGGAGGTTTCACAATTGGAGAAGTCAAATTTTTGTTATTATCTGTAGGATCTAGCAATTCAAATTAATCTTGAACATAATTCAATTATTCATTACTCACTTTCATAGATTTATCTTGAATTATATCCTCATCCTCGTACTCCAAATATTCTTCTACAGTTTTCTTTTCAAATGTATTCATGAAATATTCATTGCTTAAATAGTCATTAATATCCTTCTGAAGCATTCATTATCTTTTCCTTTTATTGGGTATCTCATTGACTTTGCAATAATAAATGTAACTTCTTGATCTCTAACTCTCATAGTTAGTTCTCCTTTCTACACATCTATCAAAGCTCTTCTAGTGGTAAGAAATTTTCTTCATAGAATGATAGGAATTTCTTTATCTTCCTCCATGTACAACACAATAAAATCTATAGAAAAGATAAATTTATTAACTTTTACCAAAACAACTTTTATAACTCCTTTAGGATAGAAATCGAATGATCTGCTAATTGAAGAGTTACAGTAGTAGGTGAAACTTCTCCTAAACCCAACCTTCTGAAAATCAATAGAGGCATAAGATTAATACTAGCTCTCAAATCACATAAAAATTTTCCAAAATATCTTTCGCCAATAGCATATGGAATAGAAAAGTACCAGGATATTTATGTTTTTCAGGGAGCTTTTTCTAAATTATAGCGTTACACTCCTCACTAAGTGCAACAGTCTCATTATCTGTAAACTTCCATTTTTTATTAAGTATATTCTTCATAAAATTCACATAGCTTGACATTTGTTCCAAGGCTTCAAAAAATGGAATGTTTATTGTTAATTTCCTTAATATTTCCAAAAATTTTGTAAATTTATTATCTATGTTATACTGCTTCAATCTTTGAGAAAATGGAGGTGGTGGTCTTTCTACGATAATTTTCATTTTCCACCCCTTCTTTCTCGACTTCAACTTCAATTTCTTTTTGAACTTTTGTTTCTAATTCTTTTCCACTTCTTAATTGAATAGCCTTGATTTGCTCTTTATTCTGTTCTTTATGATTAACTTCAACATTACTACGTAAAGTTCCTGGAGGTTTATTGCTAAGTGCAGTAACAATACATCCCAACTGATTTACCTTGTTTCTAATTGCAACTCCTTGAATTTATAATTGTGCTTCTTGACTCTGTAATTTTGCTCTTATTAGCAATATTAATTCTTCCATTGACAATTTCTTCTCCTTACTTTGTGAATTGCCATTGAAACTTGGAGGGTAATAAGGTTTATAGTTATAATTTTCCTGATTGTTGGAGTTTCCCAATGGGTTCACAACTTTGTTACCCCATTGTGAATTTACAACATTAGAGTTATTATTACTCCAACTAAAATTTGGGTGATTTTTTGAACCAGGATTATAATAATTAGAATAAGGATTATTAGATTGGTTGTTTATTGCATTTAAAGTCTCTTACGAAAACTGAGAATCTATCATTCGTCCTAATGAATTTTTCTCAAGCATAGGAAGTGTCTGAGAATAATTCATTCCAAGTTAATCTATCTTCTTCAATATTGCAGTAATTTGAGCAGCCAACATAGATATTGCATCAGAATCATGAATATTAGCTACTCTTTTTGGAGTTACACTTTCAGAGGAAAATTAAAAATTATTATTAGTCATCTTTTCAATTAAATAATATGTTTCATCGAATAGTTTTGACATTAATGATCCACCAGCAGCAGCGTCAATTATAAATCTAAGAGATCCAACCAATGAATTATAAAAAGTTTAAATTATTAACCAATCTGGTAACGCATGGAGTGGACACTCCTAAGAATATCTTTAAATCTTTCCCAAGCTTCATAAATTGATTCTCCTTAAAACTGACAAAAAGATGTAATGTCATTTCTCAGCTTAGCAGTTTTTGGTGATGGGAAATATTTAGATAAAAATTTATGTTATAAGTCTCCCAAGGTTCTAATAGATCCAGGTGCTAATAAGTTTAATCACATCTTAGCTTTATCCCTTAATGAAAAAGGAAAAAGTCTAAGTCTGTCGACATCTTTTGACACTCCATCATATTTAAATGTAACACACAATTCTAGAAAATTAGTAAGATGTAAGTTAGGATCTTCAGTCGGTGTTCCCCCAAACTGATTATTTTGTACTATTTGGATAATAGCAGGCTTAAACTCAATTAAATTGGTAGCTACAACATGGTTTTGTATACTCAAATGAATTTCATCTACTGTAAGATTAACATAATTCTTAAAGGTCTCTGATGATGTTCATTTTCAATTCTAGAATTATTTAATCTTGTATCCATTTTGTTCAAATTATCTATCTCTTTTTGTTGTTTTTGATTTTTTTCAAATAGTTCTTTCTAACTCTGAATTGTAATGTACTAAACCTAACAGTCTTAAACTACATGTACACAAACACAATAAGCAATTAAAATAAGCAAACACATTAGAATATACAAATATTTAATTAAACTACAAATAATTTTTCACTTCAAACAAAATTTTCTAAATTATAAAGTAATTTACTGTTACTCCCCGGAAATGACGCAAAAAACATGATGTAGGGTTTTTGTGGTGCGTTGCAAATATCTTTCAATATTACAATACACATAAGACAACACAAATAATAAATATTCAGTTCAATCTCAATAAATATAAATTCAGTATAAATAGTTTTATCTTTTAAAATCTTTAAGCTACAAAACCGTAATAATAATGCAAGTATACTTATGGCTCAAGTAATAAAAGGCTCTAATGGAGTCCTAAGTATTGATCCCACATGGAGTTGGAAATTCTTATGGTTATAATGTAAAACACAATATTCAAACCACATAACTTAAGTACGCAAAACAAATCTAAGTAAATTTATTATATGCTAAATTAAATGTAGTTAAAACAACTGGGTTAACTAATTTGTTTGCTAAACTTCAAAAGTAAACTTATTAAGACTAAAGAAAAATTTGTAACGAAAAGTTCAAATTTAAGAAAGCATCATTCTCTTTTACAATGAGTATATGGATTGTGAAATAATTAAAATAAATTAAAATACATATAAATTTTTATTGTGACTAATAAGAGCAATCTAATTATTTACCTTCTGAGGGTGCATAAAGTACATTGACTAATCCAGAGTTTGGTTCCTAAAATTCTGGTTAGGTTGAGAGGATACTGGTTCCTACTCCAGAGCTCTCACTTCTCCCTCCACTAAAGGCTAACAATCTTGCTTTAGTTTCTAAGCAACTGGACCAAATTGGGGATTTTAATCTGTCACCTTAAAATCTCTAATTATGCGCCTATCAAAGTATATTTCCCTATTTATTTGCACTCAATCCCATGAACAACATTCTACACTCATCAAAGTATATTTCCCTCTCCTCTTACAACTCTAAAAGAAAATCCTCACTTCTCCCAAGTCTTCTCTCTCAATCTTCAAGCATGCCCCCTTTCTTCCCTAAACTCCTCTCTTTTTTAATTAGCACTAGCCTTCATTTCAAAATGAATTTATAATTCTCTCCTTATTTTCCCAAAAGGCACACCTCTTCACACCAAGAGAAAAGTCTCTTCATCCATGAAACATATCTCTTTATTCAAGAGCCTTTCCAAAGTGTCTAGACGCGTTGAATCACTCTATAGGGTGTTTGAATTGATTGGAGCCTTCTAAAACGGCTAAAAAATAGTCATTAACTATCTTACTCTATCTTAGTTTATCTCTAGTGCTTCTAGCGCTAGTTCTAGTGGCTCTAGTTCCAGTGTATTGAGTTTCACATTGTTCTTTGGATTTTGGCGCTTCTGGCACAACTTCTCTATAAAATGGCACCTCTGGGGCCCATTTCTAGCGCCTCTGGTGTTAGCTCTATGTATAATGACGCCAGGATGTTGAAAAGCTCCATTTTGGCTCCAAATTTCCTCCTTTTTACTCTTTTTTGCTCCAAATGCCTAATATCGATGTACCTACAACAAAAATATGAAAATACCCTTCTTTAAAGTGCAATATCACCAAATTTAAACATAAAATGAATGCATAAAATTGCACATTATTTTGGTGTATCATGTGGTGGTAAGAAGTTTAATTGTTGTTCAACACTGGGAAGTTTATTCTACTTCACTGTCATAACACTTATTTCTGTTGTGAGGATATTTTATGTGAATCTGCTTGAAGCTCCAGAGGATTAGGTATTTGTTCGAGGAAAGGGAGTTGGGTTCACTCCTAAGAGGATTAATGTGCTATATAGTTTACCTCTTACTTTGGACTGCTTCTATTTAGAGCTCGAGCCTTCTGGATCAGAGCTAGATGAGATTATTGCTTACCTTACTGATAAGCATGGAGTTCAGAAAATCATAAACGAACATAAGGTAAATTTTTCATCTTGTACACTTAATGCCCCATTGAAGGCATGAAGCATTTTATTTATGCTCAACTATTATCCTCAATCCATTTGACTGAGGTAACTCATGAAAGAGCCATCTTAAGCTATTGCATTCAAAAGATGAAACCCATTGATGTTGTCTCTCTAATCTTCAAGATAATTAACACCTCCAACAGAGCTAGTTCTTCTACAGGTTTGGGTTTCCCTTCCCTTATCTTAATATCTGCAAAGGATCTAGAGTTAAATATGAGACTTAGAAGGAGCAACCAAAGCCACTGAAGCCTAGGGGAAAGGATAATGTGGACACTTATGGAAGATCTCGAAGTACAGCTTCTGATATTCCATCTAATTCCACCTCTTGACCTTCTACCTCCAGTGCTACTGCTCCACCTTCTGGTATTTGTGATGAACTTAGAGATCAGACCTTGGAATATCAATAAGATATATTCTTAATGCAATGTCAGCATCAAGATAATTAGGAACATTGGAACCACCTAGAACATTATATGAGAAGGAAGAGTGATTATGAAGCCAGCTTCAACATTTAGCGAGTTTTCTGCGTGGTGACCATAGTGTTGAGTTTCTTAGTTATCCTTACTACCCACCTTTTGAGCGCAGAAAGATTATGGATGAAGATGTAGATGTAGATGATGATGGTGATGATGATGAGGAGGAGGATGATTAGGGAATCTTGATTATTTTTCTGTTGTAGTTCATTGTGTATATTTGGTTTGTTTAAGTACTCTTTGATTTATGTTGAACGCATGAACTGCATTTCCTATTTTTACTATTTACTCTTGCTTCATTTTAGTTTATATTTATTGTGTGTTAGAGTTGTGTTTTACTTCGCAATTTCTATGTTATACATGTTGACTTTAGATGTACTACTATTCAACACTTGTTTGTACTACTTGCACTGATATTGTTTCCATGTTTAGTACCCTGTTATAACCATTTTGTTAGATTTTTCTCTCTTCACACTTTTTATATACTTTGATGTTTTGCACTATTTAAAAATTCAAGTTTGTGGGAGGGAGAAAAACTTCTTAGAACTAAACTTTATTTACTTTAACATAGCCTGTGGTATGTGGTGTTAACTTTAGATAATTATATTTTGGAATTTACAAATATTAAAGTAAACTTAAGTAAATTTTTTTGGTAATAAAGGGTAATTCTAAAGTTAAGGTATTTATTAAAAAAGTATAAGAATATGCTTTTACTATTTATACCGGGAAAAATTGTATTTTTGAAACACTAAGTATTTTAGATCTACACTTTAAAAAGAATTAAAGACTATGAAAAATCATTAGTGGACTAATACACATTATTAAGTTAAGAAAAGTGAGAAGTTTTTAACTTTAAAAAGAGGATAGTGAAGTTAAAAATCATTAAAGGCAATCCATATATAGTAATCCTCATATAAAAAAATAAAAAGAAAAGTAAGGATTGAAAATGATCTTGAAAGAAAAAGAAAAACAAAATTAATAGAAAAAGAAGAGAGAAAAAAATGTGGGGAGAAGCTTAATTAAAAATTGGCTTTACTTGAATTATCTTAAAGGAAGAAAACTTATTTACACTTCTGAGCTAATTCTTAATTTTAAAAGTATTAGAGTTCTCATATAATTCATTGCTTTTAATTCATCTAAGATTCCTTAGTGTGACAAATTACAGTTATTTTTGAAATGAATAGAAAATCAGAATTCCTAACTTAACTACTAGATATCCTTATGTTTTAGTTATGACCCGAGTTATTGAAACGTCTTCTAAAAAGTTTCACTATCACATTTATGGAACAAACCTATAAGTGTCATTAATTGAAACTCACAATCATAAGTTATTATATTTGGTTTACAAAGTACAAGGGTTACTTGAGGACAAGTAATATTTAAGTTTGGGGTAATTGAAACGCCTTAAAATTACTTATTTTAATATATGTATTTCATGCTCATTTTTAAGGATATTGCGCTTTAATGAAATGTATTTTGAGTGTTTTGTATTTCAGGTGCATGACTTGGGATTGAAGAGAAAAAAAGAAGGAAAAAATGGATAAAAAAAGGAGCAAAATAAGCTAATTAAAGCTAATTGAGCACAAAATTTACCTAGCATCTAGGCCCCAGGATCTGGCACTAAGGTGCTATAATGTTCTAAAAGCTCAGCGTCTAGGGGCCACGATTGGGTGCCTAGACGCTAGAGATGGTTATGCATATATTTAGTGAATTCGAACAAAATTTGAAAAGGTGCCTAAAGTGACCCTTGTTGATTTTTAGAGCTCTCTATATATAAAAGATTTCCAAACAAAAAAAGTGTATGTGGAGAGTCCTTTTTGGGTAGGTTAGACCACCATTAGGGTTAGCAACCGCCATAGTGAGAGTGTGGTGTTTATGAGTGCTTGTGGAGCCTTGTGGAGTCAAGTTCAGTCAAGAAACTTCAGAAGATTGCTTGGAGAAAATTTTGAGAAAAGTATTTGTACTTTTATTTTAGTCTTGTTTTGTAAACTTTATTTGTAATATATATCATGTTTTGTTATGTTATTCCCATGAATTCTGAGTAGTTTTCTTTTCTTTCTCCTTGCAATAAGAAGTAATAAAGATTTCTTTTGTTCAAAAATTTTTTTATGGAATTTTCATTGCTTCTTAATTTACTTTGCAAGCTGGTCATGTGACCAGGAAGATCTATGATTTCACCCAACTAGTGAGTACCACACTAAACTTTTGGATGGAAGGGATGTCATGTCCAAAGGGGAGTGCAAATAGATAAGAAGATAAGTTTTGATGGGTGTAGAAAAGATTATTCTAAAGCTACAGGCTATAAACTTTTTCAATTCCATTTTTAGTTCAGGCCCTGAGGCGTGGTTAGTTCTATAGAGAGGGCACATTGGGTAATCTGGAAGTAAGATGCTAGAATCTACTCAGCACAATCATATCGATCAAGAACTTAACTTTAAATTAGTTAATATTCTTTATGCACTCGAAAGGGGTAAAGAATAGTTATGGTCCTATTTGTCATAAAACCTCATTTTCATCTTTAAGCATTTGATTCCCACACTGATTACAATCTTTTTGCAAGGGATAAGACTTTTTATTATAACCCTATTCCCTTGCACATCTGTAGTTTAGAAAACTTTGCATCTACTTTTAGCATTGCATTTAGATTTTGCAAACTTTAGTTTAAATCCTTTTACAAACAATTTGATATTATTCTCATACAAATTTTGTTTACAGTTTAAATGAAAATATTTCTAATTTGACATAGAAATTCACTTATTTTTGGTGGGTTCAATACTGGGGTTTTTAAAGAAAACACTAAATTACTTGAAACGATACATATACTTGAGTAGTACCTCTAGTGTGTAAGCCATTAATTAATTTTATGACATAATTATTTCGTACACTAGACACTGAACATAAATTGGGTAAAGTTTCTGGCCATCTTTCGGAACTTAAATAATTGCATAATTGTCAGTTAGGTCAACTACTTTAGGAAAAAAATTGTGTAAGTTGTTTGGAGATTGATGTGTGAATATATGATAGAAAATGTGTAATTTTCTTGCTTTTTCATTAGTTTTTGTTCATAATGTTGCTTTTCTAGGCGCTTTTGTAATTGTAGGACACAAATATTTATGGAAGCTTTAAAGAGGGCTTAGCAGATATTGGAGTGAAACAGGAGGAATTTGCTTCATATATTAGTTCAAGGGAGCCACCTAGGTCACCATGCTCTATTGGGCTTCAATGACATGCATGCACCACAATTGGGTGCGTCCGCGTCTGTTCGGCATGATGCACGACTCTAGGCACGTCTTTGCCATCCTGAGACCTGGCAAACCGTAAGCTGGGCACCTTGAAAAGTACCCCATCAATCTTTGCACCCACACCAATTTTGGTGCAAGTGCATCCCTATTGGATGTGCTATAGTTAGCGTTGCTTCTACATGGATCGAGCAATACTTCGGTGCATCATGTTGAAACCCCGGAGCCGAAACTGACATAGAGAGTCACAATAGTTTTTGCCAATGTGGAGTTTCTCGTAGCTACAAAAGAGAAATTCAATTGAACTAGGAGCGTCACTTGAGCACATTAGAGTGGGGATCTTTATAAGAGATTGAAAGATGATAAAGATGAAGAAGAGGATTAAAACGAGAGACAAAAATGGAGCATTCATGGTACTTCGAAGGAGGGTTTTGAGGGAGTGTTGTGAGCGCTAGAGAGTGGTCTCCTGAGTGAGGTCAAGTGAGTTTGGAAAGTGGGATTGTGATTGTTGTGCACTTCGAGTGGGGAAATCTCAGAAGTTCAGTTTAGTAGATTAATTCAGTAAAATTTTCTAAATTTTATTTGCTACAAATTTGAAATGAATTTTCATTGTGTTTTCTTTCAATGAGTGTCAACTAAATTTCACGCTTTCTTGAATTGGTAAGCTATGCATTTTAGTACTATCCATGAACTGTGATTGAGAATTTGTGCGTAGTAAGTTGATCTGTTAACTTTTTTGCTTTTCATTTAGTTTCAACCTTTAAAACTAATAGTGACTTAATATTGTAGGAGTAGGCTGGTGACACGATTAATTTAACATATAATGCTTTAGGAGAATTGAGATTTTGCTGCTAGAGAAGTGCAACTGCATATGAAAATGCGGAAACATAGAAGTTTTAGTATGGATAGGGGACTAACTATAATAAGTAACACCAATATGTTTTAAAACTATTGTGAGGAGCTGAGGAATAATATTGTTCTTGGTTGTAAGCAAAAATAGAGTTACATGTTAGACCCATATCAAGGGAGTTGTTCTCACTTGATTAAAGTATGAATACTTAGTTCATAGGTTTAAAGTCTTGCAGACAAACTTAAATGTTTAGATACTTTTAAAAAAAATCACCAAATTTGAAGCTTTTATGCTTGACTCGTAAGCAACAGACTAAAATTTTTGCATTTCGGAAATTCACCTATTTTTTGAGGGATAATATATCGACTTTGTTCTGTATAATATTTGGACAACACATAAATTTGCATGATTTGCGAGTGCTTCAGAACATTTAGTTTGTATAATGAGGCGGGAACACATCCGTGAAAAACTTATGTAGATTTTCTTCTCGGATCACTTGCTCACCAACTTTTATGCTCTTCTTCCCAGCTCGCTAAGTTTTAGTCCTTTTGTATGTTGTCAACTGAATAGAAGAAAAACCTTTTATTGGAATTGATTAGATTTAACTAAGATTTAATAAATTCTGTAAATCCAAATGCACTAAATCTATAAATGGTTAAATCCCAAAAAAATGTTTGGAAACATATTTAAGGAATCTAGTTAGATCACGTCAAACTGTTTGTCAACCCCCGTCAGAAGTTAAAAATTGTTATATAACTTTGATTATTTTATTATTATGATAAAAATATTTTTAAATTAAATTAAAATATATTAAACTTGTATTTTTAATTATATTAATTGATATTTAATTATTTACTAAACTATTTAATTTTTATTAAAAATAAAATTAAACTAATTATTTATTAAATAATAATTTAATATTAATTAATGATTAACATATTAGTTAGCAATTACTTAGAATGTTATTAAATTATTTTAAATTTAAATTTGTTTTTATTCATTAAGCAATAGTAAATAATTACATTTAAATTTATATAATCATAATTAATTTTGTAATGTATAAACTAATTCTTAATTATCAATCAATTAAATTCATAAAATTCATTTAAATAAAAATAAATAAATAGCCCAAACTCTCCTTCCCCACTCCACCATTTTCCCCCTCCGGGTTTCGCGGCCAAACTTCTCATCTCTGCCCAAAATCTCCGCTTATTTCCCCGCCTCCGCTACCCCCCTTCGGGTTTCACCCAAAAGCACCGCCTTCCTGACCAACCCGTCGCGATTAGAGTTAAGTAGGAATGCAACGACACGATCGCGGCGTACAGAGACCCCAAACTCCCATCTTTCTCCTCTTTCAGCTCTGCTCCCACCCGAAACCATTGAGTAAGGTAACTTAGCATCCCATCCTGGATATACTGAATCCGCTGATTCACATGATTGAGTAAAGCCTGGATTTACGGCCGAAATCCTTGAAATCCTTATTTATTTTGTCCTAATTGACCGGTTGGCAAGATTTAGGTTAAATCCTGCTCTAAATCCGTTTTCAGACAGCCCCCATGAAATGCCACAACCCAAGGTCAGCTCTTTTTGCCAACAGCTACATCCGTTTCCGAAGGAGATACATCCTTGGGTTCTTCTCTCTGGAGTGGTGGATGCAATCCCCCCATGAAATTAGCTTTCAAGGATTCCAGTTTCCATCCAAAGCGGTACGCAGCTTATGATCCATGCCCACTCAGGCTTGAATCTCCTTTTGGGTTTCCCTGATAAGGATATGCGATGGCTTTATTCTCATCAGTGATTGTGACGAGCTTAAGCCATCAGAACTTTTTTGCGAGCACAAGAAGAACGGCTGCTCGTCAAATCCGAGCGGAAATTTCTGTAAGAAGAGAAGATATGAACAATATTATTTGGATTTGGGACAATCCGTTTTCATGCTTTATGCTTGTTCTTTATGTGGACTGATGTATGCTCGTGGAGTAGAAGAGGACGAACAGGTTCACCGTAAGTTCCACCAGGACTACGAGAGGGGAATTCGGTTCAAGGTCTCTGTTCTTTTAACTATTTTTGAAATCCTTCATCTTTGGAAAGCCTTTGTTGAGTATTGTGCATTTCATTTCATTTTTTTTTTCTTTTTTTGCAGGGATGGCCTAATGAGAGAGTAGTATCTGGTTCTTGGACCAATGGGAATCGCATTTTACTCATTTTGGATACTGATCCATCCACTCACAAACGCTTGGTATTGGTTTTTTGCTTAAAGTATGTGGCATTTACATACATAACACAACTCTCATGTATTTACATATCTAACTCCTTAAACTTTCATATTTAAACACATAACACTCTAATCTTTAATATCATATAAAAATACTACTGCTATGAACTTTTTGGATGTGAAGTACACGTTTTCATGCATAGGTTCAAGATACCAAAGTGTTATAAATATAAATACCTAACTTTAGGTGTTAGCTTGTGAGTATAATTGATTTGTGTGGTATATATGTAAATTTCCCCTATAAGTTTCTGTTTTTTGGAAAGCAATAGTTGATTACATATTATATACACCATTATGCTGTTCTTTTAGTTAGAGGATGACTATAACAAGATGCACACTTTTGCAAAAGAATAAAAAAAAAATAATAATGGTGCATATATCATTTTTGTAATAATAAATTGTATTTTATTTTGTGTTCTAATTCTTCTATTTCTTTGATAACTTTTTTTCTTTAAATTTCCTATTCCTATTTCTAATTTGTTTATATCATCTTCTATAGTTAACAAATTCTTCTCACTCTAGTGTCATTTGCATGTTCTAAAATATTTGTGTCCATCAAGCTTCCTTTTGAGAGTTTAACATAATATTATCTTACTTTGATTCTTCTTATTCTAGGGTTTGACCTTAAAATATCCGATTCATTTTATGCTTTTCTTCGTGGATTTCTGAAAAAAATTAGGACTCAACAAGATCATTTGAATCCATAACAAACCACAACCCTATGTAAATACTTCAGAGATTCAAAGCACATCTTTAATTTATTTTCTACACTAAGCGTAGCTAGAAGAAGCAGAATCAAAATAATATAGTATTATTTAAACAAAGTAAATAAATAAAACATAAGAACCTTCAATACATTAAAACATACTTACATAGAACAAGAAAAATTTACTTAGCCGCAGTGACAATCACACATAATTAGATTACTAGAGGAGAGGTAGACAGAAGAAGAAGAAAAATATTGGCATCTTTTGCTCACCCCTCAAAAGAGAAGAGAGCAATATATAGGCATTAGAGAAATACATTTTCTTCATTGTTGATGTATTAAGTAGAGGATATAATTGATTCTTTACCGGTTAAGAATCTTTTTTGCAAGTGGAAGATATAATTGATGTACGTGACTAAATTTTTTATTGCTTTTCACGCTGGTTGATAATAATTCAGTAAGTTGGCATGTGTACAGCAGATTTCTTTCTTTACAACTGACTTTCATCATTTTTCTGGTTGATAATAATCCGATGAGTTGAAATGTTTACGTCATATTCCTTTCTTTACAGCTGAGTTCCACTATTTTTGACTTCGAGTTTGTCTCGTATTCCCTGTATAATATCTTTCTTCTAGCAGTACATACATTTATGTATTTTCGCTTTCTGTAATTTCTGACAAATATTTCTTTAATCTCTTTGCTGACAATTATGTTGTTCTTACCTAGGATATACATCAATTTTTTATACATTATTTCATATATTTTCCTTGTCGGTTGTTTACAATGACTATATATGAATAATTGTTCGGAGCAGTAATATACCAAAATACTTGATGAATCAAATTTCTTTGTTTCGTTCCATATTTGATATGAGTCTTCAGCGGTAGATCTCTGATGTAGTAATTCTGTAGGTTTGTATTTCTGAGTAAATGTCTCACTACTAATTTCATGTTGTATAAGAGAAATAACTCCCCATGTTATCTCTGAATAAGTTTGATATAATTTGATGTATAAATTCCAATGTTTAACAGCATGGTGGAAGGTATCCACTGATTCAAATATTGATTTTCGTAATTCTCTTAGAAGACTTTCATCTTCTAAATATATTATGCAGATTAAACCACATTTGTATAATTCTGAAACAAAATTTAAATAAGTATTTACATAAATATAAAAAACTTGATACTTTCCTGCTTTATGGAAATAAATCTAGAGGTTAATTATTTTCTTATAGAGTGATAGTTGTTGTCATTTTTCAGTTATTTCTGTGATTGTCTTTGTAGATGTATCTTGTAGTATTTTAGCATATGTAGACATTCTTTCTGAGGAAGATAGTTCTTTTGCAGTGAAATTTTGTAATTCAGTAACTGAAGATGCTTTTTCTTTTGATTCTTCTCTTGTAATTTTGAGATTTTTAAAATCTTTAATTTTTCTTAGTTTATATATCGAGGGTAGCTTACCATCTGTTATTTCTATGGTGAGATAATTTTTTTACTTTAAATAATTCTTTTAGAATGGTATTGCCAAAGAAAATCTCGCATTCTAACTTTCAAATTTGTAAGTCAATAATTTCTAAGTAGTTATGTATGTCTAAATTGGGTTTATCTTCAGTTTCGTTGGATATATCATAAGTTTTCATACTTTCAATATCCATATTTTTTTCTTGTATAATTCACATGTTAGAATATCAACTAGAACATTTTGATTTCCTTGTATATATTTTAAATCAAAAGTATAAGTAGAGAGCCAACTTTGTCATCTAATTAGTATTTTATTAGGTAACGAATCTGTTTATTGTTAGTTCTAAGTAAAAATGTTTCATTTAAGAATATTTCAAATTTCTTAATAGTTTTCTTTATGGCTAATAATTTTTTTCATTAATATGATAGTTTTGTTCAATTTTCGTGTATGTACATGAACTTTATCTGCATAAAAGTTCAGTATTATGACGTCGAGCTTTTAAAATTGCACCAAATGCTAATTCAGTGCTGTTAGTTTCTATAATTAAATAATCATCAATGATTGATAAATGTAGTTTTGAAAGATTTTTACATAAATCCTTAATATGTTGTAAAATTTTTTGATCATTTTCATCCCAAATACAAATCCTATTTTTTCATAATTTCTTTTGTAACGGAGCTCTTAATTATGCGAGATTTTTTATATATGTTTCAGCATAATTGATCCATCCTAAAAGCGCTGCAAATCTTTTTGATTATTTATTTGTTTAAAATGATCAGTTTTTGTTAAAACATGTTCTTGTAGTTCAATTGCACTCTTATCTATGATAAGTCCTAGAAATTCAATAGTGTTGGTTAAGACGACGACTTTCCTTTTGCTTAATACTATTACATGTTTCTGAGCTTTTTGAGAAAACAATGCTAAATGTTTTAATGTTCGGTGATGGTTTGACTAATTATTAGGATATCATCTGCGTATATAAGACAAAAGTTTGATAATTCACTATAGATAGTTTTCATTCATTTCTGAAATATTTATGAGATATTTTTTAATCCAAAGAGCATAACATTCCATTGATTTAGTAAGTTTTGTAAGTTTGGAATTTTCAGGAGAAAGTGCATTATATATGCTTAAGTGTAGATATGAGGGAAAGCAGCTTTCATGTTTTGGTTAAGAGTATAATCACCACGTTGGTTGCAGAAAATTGGTGTGGTCAAAGGAATTTGTGGAGTTTTAATTATTGGGCATTTAAGTGGATAATTGTTGGGGGTGATCAAAGTAATTTCGTTCTCAAATTGAGTAAATGATAAGCAGGTTTTAAAGAAATTATTTCCAATAATTAAATCGGGGCCATTTTTGGAGCTACACCATAATTTATGTATTTTAGGAAGGGCAGATTGAATTTCAAAGAATTTGTTAGTCCAATATTCATTTATTGTATGAAACCATTAAATGTTTCGAGTAATAATTCTTCGGAATGAATTGGTATTTGTGGTTAAATTATAATTTTTTACATACGGTGATATCACTACATGTATCACATAAAACATGTATTGGAGTAAGTTCGTATGTAGGGGTATATAATTCGACAGTAGTATAGCTATGAAACTGCATTCCGTGGTAAGGTATAATTATCTATATTGATGGTTTTATGTGTAAATGTTATAGTATATTGTTGGAGAAAATCCATTCCTACTAATATACAATTTGAATTTTTGTCATCGGTTAGGAATAGATGTTAGAAATCTATTCGGTGATTATTTATATCCCAGAATCCATAAGTATATTAGCTTCATGAGTACAAAAGTGTTTTTGTCCAAGATAATCTTGGTAGATGTATGGAGTATCTTTTAGTGTTTGTAAATTTATTGGTACTAGATTTTATCTATATGTGATCGATGAGATCCAGTATCTAATAAAATATTTCATTTTCTTTCTGGAGAGATATAATAACCAATTACTAATACTTGATTATTATTATATTCTCTTATATTTGGAGATGCTCTAAGAAAATTAGATCGAATAATGCTCGTATCGAGAGACCGTCTTGGTTGTATGAAAAGAGAATTATTATTTTCTATGAAATTGAGTTTTGGATGTCTTTGACTTCCATAATTTTTATCATTATCAAAGTCAAGGAGAAGATTTGATGAGGGTGCTGTTATTTCTAGTTCATTAGTTTCTTTGGGTTGAATGGTTTGACCTATGTGAGAAAAGAGAGGACCTATATGAGAAAAGAGAGGGTCTAAGTGAATTGACTCTGTATGTGGTTTAAACGCTACAGTATTGTGTTGATAACTGTATGCGTATGCGGTTTGATAAGTAGTGTTGTAAACAACACTGCCTTCTCCTAATTTTACTCTGTCTAATATGTGTCGTAGTGTAAGAGATCTATCTAAATGTCGATCATTAATATTAACTGCATGGTTAGGATATAATTTAAACATTTGAGTTTGATAGAATAAGTTTTTTTGTATAACTCCTAGTAAGACATCTTTTTTAGAATGTATAAATCTATCATCGTATATTCAGATAGTTATAAGATTATCAATTTCTTTATGGAGGTATGCCTTAATTAAAATTTGAATCCCTCCAAAGATATATATGTTTATATTTTTCAGGATTTTTTATTCTTTCTAAATCTTGTCTTTTTATTTGTTGGTTATACAAAAGTATTCGGGTTCTTTCGTATTTGTTATATCAATGAGATGTTTACCCTGACGAATACTATAATGTATGCTTCTTTTTCAAATGAAAATAGACACATCAAAACAGTCTTTTGTTCTCAGGGATAATTTTCTTTTTCTTATTTTATTGTAGGTTTCTTCAGATAATGTATCATGTCTTTCTTATTCAATAGAGTTCTCATTAATTATGTCTGATTCAAAATTTTCTTTCATTAATTAGAATATAAGTATTCTTTTATTTCATTATCTGAATAACTTACATTTATTAAGATTTCTTCAATATCTGATAATTCATATAGTTCTTCATCACAATCTATATCAGAAAGTTTGAAGATGGTTCTAAATCATTTTCATTTATAACTGCTACAGATCTTACATGATTTACCTTAGTTTTTTGATGACGTTTATTTGCATACCACAAGAGCATTATCAATGGAATATTATGCTCTTTGGACGAAAAACTATAAAAAGTAAGAATTAAGAAATTCTTTAAGAAAATATATAAAAAAACATTTTAATCCTTATAAAAGAATTTTTAGAAAAGAGAATAATAACAATACAAATTTTTAACAAGTATTTCCAATTTCTAAGCTGTATAAGAAAAATAACTCATTTTATCTCGGGATAAGTTTGGTATAATTTGGCGTATAAATTCCAATGTTTGACAACATGGTGGAAGATATCCATTGCTTTAAATATTACTCCTGGTAATTCTCTGTGAAGACTTTCATCTTCTAAAAATATCATGTGGAATAAACCACATTTGTATAATTCTGAAACAAGATTTAAATCTGTATTTCCATAAATATAAACGACTTGATATTTTCCTGCTGTTTGGAAATAAATCTGGGGCTTAGATTTTTCCTCACAGAGTGATAGTTGTTGTCATTTTTCAGCAATTTCTCTGATGTTCTTTGTATATGTATCTTGTAGTATTTTAGCATATGTGGACATTCTTTCTGAGAAAGATGATTCTTATTTTGTGGTAAAATTTTGTAATTCAGTAATTGAAGAAGTTTCTTCTTTTGATTTTTCTCTTATAATTTTGAGATTTGCAAAATTTCTATTTTCTCTTAGTTCAGATATTGAGGGTAGTTCACCTTCTGTTATTTCTCCGGTGATATAATTTTTTACTTTAAATAATTCTTTTAGAATGGTATTGCCAAAGATATTCTTGTATTTTAACTTCCAGATTTGTAAGTCAACAATTTCTAAGTAGTTATTTATGATTTGATTAGGCTTATCTTCAGCTTCGCTGGATATATCATAAGTTTTCATACTTTCAATATCCATATTTATTTTTTGCATAATTTTTCTGTTAGAATATCAGCTAGAATATTTTAATTTCATTCTATATATATCAAATAAAAAATATAAGCAGAGAACCAACTTTGTCATCTAATTAGTCTTTTATTAGGTAACGAATCTACGATTTTTTTTAATGAATGAAATAGTTGTTTTATTGTCAGTTCTAATTAAAAATGTTTCATTTAAGAATATTTCAAATTTTTTAATAGCTTTCTTTATGGCTAATAATTCTTTTTCATTAATATGATAATTTTGTTCAGTGTTCGTATATGTACCTGAACTATACCTGCATAAAATTTTTGTATTATTAGATCGAGCTTTTAAAATTGCCCCCATGCTAATTGAGAGATGTCAGTTTCTATAATTAAATAATTATCAGGGATTGGTAAATGTAGTTTAGAAAGATTTTTACATACATCCTTAATTTTTTATAAAATCTTTTGATTATTTTCATCCCAAATTCAAACAATATTTTTTCGTAATTTTTTTTTTGTAACGGAGCTCTTAATTCTGTGAGATTTTTAATAAATGCTTGAGCATAATTGATACATCGAAATCTTTTTTTATTATTTATTTGTTTAAAATGACCAATTTTTGTTAAAACATGTTCTTGTAGTTCAATTGCACCATTATCTATGATAAGTCTTAGAAATTCAATAGTGTTGGTTAAGAAGACAACTTTCCTTTTGCTTAATGCTATTTCATGTTCATTAAATTTTTTATAATTAATTACTAATCTTACTATTTTCTCTAATATGTTCAACATAATTTCTACATAGGAATGTTGTACTATTGTGTGGACTATTATTTACTTCGATTAGTTTAAGATTTAATAATTCTTGTATTTGGTTTTGAAATTCTTTTTTATCTTCAGAAGTATATTTCATATGACGAACCGTTATAATAATTGAAGGATTAATTGGATCTATAATAGCAAATGGCTCATCTTGAGTCCAGAATTGTAGGAGATTTTCGGAAAATGAGCTTTTAAATAGAGAAGATGCGAAAGATCGAAGTTTAGTAAGTTTAGAATTTTCTGGAGAAAGTGCATTATATATGCTTAAGTGTAGATTGAATAGATGAGGGAAAACAACTTTCATGTTTTGGTTAAGAGTATAATCACCACGTTGGTTGTGAAAATTTGTGTGGTGTAATGAATCTTTGGAGTTTTAAATGTACAACTTTTAAGTGAATAATTATTGGGGGTGATCAAAGTAATTTTGTTCTCGGATTGAATAAATGATTAGAAAGTTTTAAAGAAATTATTTCCAAGGATTAAATCAGGGCCATTGTCGGAGCTATACCATAATTTATGTATTTTAAGAAAACCAGATTGAATTATAAGGAATTGGTCAGTCCAATATTCATTTATGGTACAAATACCATTAAATGTTTCGAGTAATAACTCTTCGGAGTGAATTGATATTTGTGGTGGATTCATAATTTTTTTACATACGATGATGTCGCTATCTGTATCACATAAAACATGTATTGGAATTAGTTCTTATGTAAGGACATATAATTCGATAGTAATATTACTATGAAACCACATTCCGTGGTAAGGTATAATTATCTATATTGACAGTTTTATGTGTAAATGTTATAGTATATTGTTGGAGAAATTCACTAATATACGATTTAAATTTTTTTCATCGGTTAGGAATTATTAGCCATAAAGAAAGCTATGAAGAAAATTGAAATATTCTTAAATGAAATATTTTCAATTAGAGCTGACAATAAAACAACTATTTCATTTATTGAAGAAAAAATCGCAAATTTGTTACCTAATAAAAGACTACTTAGATGACAAAGCCGGTTCTCTGCTTATAGAATATGTAGAAGGAAATAAAAATGTTCTAGCTGATAGTCTAACACGGAAATTATGCAGGAACTAAATATGAATATTTAAAGAAACTTATGATATATCCGAGGAAGTTGAAGATAAGCTCAATCCATACATAATGAAAAGGAATTATTAGAACTATCATATTAATGAAATATTTTTAAAATGAAATATTCTTAAACTATCGTATTAATGAAAAGAAATTATTAGTCATAATAAAAGCTATTAATAAATCTGAAATATTCTTAAATGAAATATTTTTAATTAAAACTAACAATCAATCAACTATTTCATTCATTAAAAGAAAAATCATAGATTCGTTATCTAATAAAGGACTAATTAGATGACAAAGCTGATTCTTTGCTTATACTTTTGATTTAGAACATATAGAAAGAAATAAAAATGTTCTAGCTGATATTTTAACACGAGAATTATGCAGGAAATAAATATGGATATTAAAAGTATG